>QAOA01006869.1:16520-31711 GCA_003255065.1 Cercis canadensis
TGATGCGTTCGCGTACCCGAAGGATCGAAACGGAGTGTCTGGATACCAAACTGTGGGATGACCTTGGTTATCTCAATAGGGTGAACCCTTAGCAAGGAAGGATGCTTGGTAAGTTCAAGTTCAAGTTGAAGTTCTTTGCCCAAGAACAACAGGGAAGCTCTCAATCCTGAGAAACTCAATAATTCAGAAACTGAATACTATTAATCTCCAAAAACTGTTTTGCAAAGGCATACACAAATTCCTTATATAGGCAATTCGGCCAGGAGGCTACAAGCTATGATGGATCCTCTAAGAAAGTTAATAAAACCCTAATACCCAGTTTGGCCCATAGACATAAAGGCCCAAAATATTAAAAAACGAATTTAAAACTAATTAAACGTTTTGGCCCATAAATATAAAGGCCCAAAAATAAAACTAATTAAATTAAACATTATTTTTGGCCTGCTCCAAACTTGGGCTCCAAGCTGGCCCATGTGCACCTTCTACAAGAGACAGATAAGTGATCCATCTCAACTCTGAACTTGGCCCAGCTGCTCTTTCTTTGGTCTGCACCTCTTGGACTAGGCTCAACAATGCCTCTCTCACTCGCTTAGCTCTGCTTCTAGTCATCGGGCCTCCAACTCCAAGCAAGGGATCATGAACACTCCTAGGGTTAGGGCATGTAGCAAGCTGATTCGCATCATTCCCTCCCTCCTCAGAAGGATTCGTCCTCGAATCTGAATCGTCACCTACATCAAACAAGGTTAAGTCAGCAACATTAAAAGTAGCACTAACATTGCCATACTCACCAGGAAGATTAATTTTGTAGGCATTGTCATTAATCCGCTCAAGGACCTCAAACGGCCCATCTCCTCGAGGGTGCAACTTTGATTTCCGTTGGGTAGGAAACCGTCCCTTCCTAAGGTGTACCCAAACCCTATCACCTGGTTCGAATATAACCCTAGTTCGTCCCTTGTTGGCTTGCCTAGCATACTGCTCATTCTTCTTCTCAATATTAGCCCGAACCTTGGAATGCAAGTTTCTAACAAAATCTGCCTTGTGCTTACAATCAAGATTAGCAAACTCAATGCCTTGTGCTTACCATCAAGATTAGCAAACTCATTAGTAGGCAAATGTAAAATATCCAAGGGAGTTAAAGGATTAAATCCATAAACAATCTCAAAAGGGGAATAAGAAGTAGTAGAGTGTACAGTATAAGCAAACTCAACATGCGGCAAAGATTGTTCCCAACGCTTAAGATTCTTTTGCATAATAGCACGCAATATAGTAGCAAGTGTTCTATTAACAACCTCAGTTTGCCCATCTGTCTGAGGATGTGCAACCGTAGAAAATAGAAGCTTAGTCCCCAATCGACCCCATAGGGTTCGCCAAAAGTGACTTAGGAACTTCACATCTCTATCACTCACTATTGTTCTAGGTAAACCATGCAAACGCACTATTTCTTTAAAGAACAAGTCAGCAATGTGTGTTGCATCATTAGTTTTAGCACAAGCAATAAAGTGAGCCATCTTGCTAAACCTATCAACAACCACAAAGATACTATCTTTCCCACTTGGTGACCTTGGCAGCCCTAGCACAAAATCCATAGAAATATCAATCCAAGGTTGACTAGGTATAGGTAATGGTGTATAAAGTCCATGTGGCATAACTTTGGACTTGGCCTGTTTACAAGTAATACACTTGTCACAAATAGAAAGCACATCATGTTTCATGTGAGGCCAATAAAAATGTTCATGTAAAATATCCAAAGTCTTTTTAACACCAAAGTGCCCCATTAGGCCACCACCATGCGTCTCTCTAACAAGCAAATCACGTATAGAACATGCAGGCACACATAATATATCTTTCTTAAACAAGTACCCATCATGCCTATAATAATCACCACTATTCTTGATGTCTGCTTTATCTTACCCCACATGCGTGCGGGAAGTTTGGTCATTTCTTGTACATGCAGGTTTTAACCGCCGCAAGCCATTCTGTGAGGGAGCTCAAGAGGATATAGTGGAGGAGGTCCACTTACAAGATGCCATCTACCTCCCCTGATAAGGATGTTTCTTCTCTCTCTTTTACTTTACTTGTCCTTATGTGACTGCTTGCTATTAATTGTCATATGTTGCTATTTTTTGAAGTTTTTACATTGAGGACAATGTAAAATTTAAGTGTGGGGGAGGGATTTCTGTATAGTTTAGTTGCTTTATTGTTTTCTGTTTAGTTGATTAGTTTAGTTTTTACATAGAGATTGCTGTTTAGTTGATTAGTTTTCTGTTTACTTTACTATTTCTGTTAATTTGCTATTTCTGTTTTAATTTTTTCTGTTTGTTGTTCTTGCTGTTTTTTTTTTCTGTTTTTGTTGTTATTTTTCTGTTTTAATTACCCTCCAATGATGTTGTAGAATTTGTAAAGTTGTAAGTTTAAAGTAATTACATTTCGAGGTTTATAGCATGATTGAATAACTTGTTTTCCATCCTTAATTTTACATGTTTGGTTTTAGATGTTGGATTGGTGATTAAGTTTGATAGATACATGCCTTGTGAGTTTTGAGCCTTTTAATGGATGAATTTAGCATTTGTGTCATTCTTTTCCTTCTAATGTGATTTTCACTCATGGAATTTGTTCACTCTAGAACATGCTTGATTCTTTTTAAGGTTACATTTTCATTTGCATACATGAACATGATTGAGGCATTCTTTCTTGATTTAACTACTTTACCAAATAGCCAACCTTGTATTATTTCCCTTTGATTACCCACATTGAGCCTATTTGCCTATCTTTGATCTTAGCTCATTATATGCCTATGTACAAAAATACTATGTTGTTACCTTACCTTAGGGAATGGGAGAGCATTGGTTCATTGTCTTGGAGGAGCTCTTATGCTTGTGGGTAATTAATAGTACAAGTGTGGAGGTTGTGAATTTTAATGTGCAAAGTATTATGTGAAAGAAAGAAAAAAAAGAGCCAATTGGTTCATAAAAAAAAAAAAAAATTATGAATTGTGAAAAAGGAAAAGGAAAAGAAAAAGAAAAGGAAAGAATATGTGCAAAGGAAGGAGAATATGCTTTACACACTTGGAATTTAATGCTTGTCATTTGAGTTCCTCTCCAATGTTCTTTTATTCTCTTTGAGTTTTTACCTTGTGATATCCATTTTGATTCATTCCTTTACCTTTACCTTGGCCTTATTACAACCTTAAATAAAGTCCTCTTGATTTGTGTGTGCATTTGTTTGAGTAGTGGAGAAGTAGAAGATAAGCAAGCTTATGGTAGTGCATCTCTTCATGAGTTTGATTGAGTGAAGTACCTAATTTCTAAACACTTGAGGGATTGAGAGTATATCTTGTGAGGATCTATCATTCTTGACTTATGCTTTCCAATTGAAGTTACCTTGTTTGTTGATTTTGGATGAGAAGAAATTTTATTTCATAAATGCTATGACTTCCTTGAATTTTTAATTGCTCATCTTACTAGTAGTATGAACTTCTGCATATCTTAAATATCATTGGGAGTTAATCCTTTAGTTTTTAAATTTGCTTTTGTTTCCTTGTTCTTTCTTTTCTTAGTTTTGGAATTCTAGTTTGCCCGAGACGTGCAAAAGCTAAGTGTGGGGGAATTTGATGAACACACTTTTTATACAATAGTTATCCCTCATATTTAGTCTTTCAAAACCTCTTTTGGACTGAATTGAGTAGACTTGGACCTCATTTGATGACTTTGGATCCATTTGTACCTAATTGTAATTTTCAGCAATACTGAGCATTTTATGTTGTCTCTATATTTCGTGCATATCTTGAGTTTTGGATATCTAAAAATTTCAAGTCTTACCTTGTAGAAAAGCTGAGAGAATTATCTACAACTTTCATTCAGGGCTCCAAAGCCAATTCGGACGTCCAGAAGGTCATATGCAGCCTGGAAACCAGAGAAGACATGCTGTCGTAGGATCCTGACCTACATGTAGTGTTTGGACCATAACTTGAGTTGTGTTTGTCATATGGACTTGAAACTGGTACCATTGGAAAGCTAACAGACATAACTGCAATTGTTATGAAGACCTGTTCACCATATTTTATATTTTAGATGGTCTTATTTGCTGTCGAAGTTGGCTGATGGTTCCAGAAACCTGTTGGCACTTAAATGGGCCTAACTTCCTCATGACAAGTCCAAATGAGCCCAAACCAAAGCTCAATTAAAGCTAAGGCCCATGGGAATAAGTATGCTGTAAGGGCAATTTGGGTGTACATGCATTTTTGGAGGTCTATATGTGCAAAAGGAGGCAGCCGAAAATCAGAATCAAGACTTAGGATATTTTAGACAGCTTTTCAAGTTTTCTTAGTCTTTAAGTTTTCTCTCTTTGTAAGAACTTGGCTTCTCTTGTTCATGGAGGGCTAAATCATCAAATCAATCTAGGTTTTGGCTGTTCTAATTATTGATTCTGAGATTATGTGTTGTTGTTATTCATTTACTTGTTAATCAAGTTCTTTCAATCCTCTGAAATATTCTGTTTGAATTGCTTAATTCGGGTTTGGATTTTCATATTCTATTTGCATGTGATAAAAGAGGATTGTATGGTTAATTAATGTTTCTAAGCTTTTGGATGGATTAATTACCTTGGCTGGATCATGGACTTAAGTAAAACTGGACTTGAATGTTTGCTTAATTCATTTAGTCTTAATTAAATCTGAATTCTGGTTTCTTAACCAGTGGACATCCAATAGAGGACTGAGAGGCTTCTTGATGTTTTCTAAGGCCAAGAACATGGTTAATAATTGAATGGATCATTGGAAATCAAGGATGGATTAAAATCAAAATCAGTTAAGACTTGGATTGGTTGTTTTCCTTTAGGTTTACCACTTATAAGTAATTTCTGTAAATTACTAAAACAAACAAAACCCCCATATTTATATGTTCTTAAAACTAATTCACTAAATAGAACAATCCTTTGGTTCGACCTAGGGTTGCCTTATGCTACAAGTAGCTTAGGTAAATCGACCTTAAACTTTAATTAATTTGAGGAGCCTCGGCAGCTCATCACATCCCTCTCTCCTTCGGAAAGGCAGCAAGCCTTTTTTACATAAGCCACCCTAGCTATCTTAAATTTCCCAATACAGAAGATCTTAGCAACATTGTACTTCCCTAGGTTGTTCATATTTCCTTGATAAACCTAGGATTGTCAGCATGCTCCACAGCTTTCTGAGCATAAAGCAACCTTAACTAGTAGCCCTACCTTTGACCTATATGTCTAGACCCAACTTCCCTACCATATCATTTAATGATTTTCAGAGCTTTTGGCTTTATTTGCCTTGTCTCTTATGAAAACTCTTGCCAGAGCACTAAATGCTTATCAGAACACTGATATCTCGTATTTGCCTCATGCTGAAGCCCTCCTCAGCATTTAATGCTAACATCACCTCCTTAGGAAAACCTTTCTTGTTTAAGTCAAACTATGGACTTCCCCTCCAGCTATAAATAGCACCCTTTGTGAAACATGAAGACCAAGCTCCATCAGAAGTTAAAAACCATCAAGAAACTCTGCCATCTTTGCTCCATTGAAGAACACTTCATTGATTGTTCTTCAACTTCACCCACCTTCAACCATTTAATGCCCTTACTAAGGAAGAACATTCTCTTAAATGCTCTTTTGCTATAGCTATACCAAGCACCTTTCTACTCCATTAATGAACTCACTCTCATAACTCCGTTAATCATCATCATTTAAGAATCTTAAGATTCCACTATTAATGCCTTCTAGAGCATCTCAAACCATTATGAAACACCTCATAAATACCATCTTCCCAGCTTGGAGTCCCTCAGAACCACTAGACCAAGTGCCAAAGTGCTGAAAGAAACTATACCCTAGTTTGACTCAACCACAATCGAAGTTCTTGGGCCACAAGACCCAACTCCCCTGGCTTCAAGCCCATTGCCCTTATGAACTGTCCCACAGAGGTCCTTAAGGTGCCTCAACTGTTCACCCAACTAAGCCCACCAAAGATGGTTCCATAAGAACTTTACTTAACTGTATTTACATCTCTCTAAGCTATTTACGAACCAAAAACTAACAAAACATGGAACATGACAGTGATTCAACATCTTTCTTTATGCTAAGCATAATCGATTTTGGAAGCAATTCAAAAAGGAAGGATGGTAGCATTCAACATCCTTAAACTTAGAAAGGAATGGAGCATGTGCCATCAATGAAATGTACTGCCAAAACCTACAGAAGTCCCAAAATTAAGAAAAGGTTGTGCCAAATTTTATTTTCCAAAACTTAAGGGGATGAAATTTCAATTATTCAAAACTTGCCTTAACTGTTATTTAACCTACAGTTGTCTTCATTTCATTGGTCGGCTACTGTGGTGTCAGTTGTTGCATTTCAACAATAGGTGACACTGAAGAAGCATCCAATACAATGATAAAAAAAAAAATTAATATAGTTCTTTTCAAATTCTATCTTGTCAAAAGTAATCTGACTTGAGAGAANTTATTTAACCTACAGTTGTCTTCATTTCATTGGTCGGCTATTGTGGTGTCAGTTGTTGCATTTCAACAATAGGTGACACTGAAGAAGCATCCAATACAATGATAAAAAAAAATTAATATAGTTCTTTTCAAATTCTATCTTGTCAAAAGTAATCTGACTTGAGAGAAAATTACTAATAAAAAACTCCTTTACTAATAGAATTTGGTTCATAAGCATTCTCAAAAAAAAATTATTCAACCTGTGACGTATGACAAATAGTAAACTTAGATGTTACATTAGCAATCCAAAGACCTTTGGGTTTGCATTTTTTTTATATAGGCTATAAATCATGTGAAAAGAAAAGATAAAAACAAAAAACAAAATAACATTTAAATGTAAGTAAAAAAAAGTTATTAATAACATAACTGACCTAGAAAAAAAAAAACATAATTGATGTGGGAAAGTGACTATTTATTCTTTCTTTCATCTACCATGTCCTCCATCCATGGTGATTGGCATGCAAGTGAAGTTAAGTTTACCATTGCCTAGTATTGTTATTTTGAACTATAACATGATTATAAGGCATGAATCTACAAACTAAATTTGGAATCAGTATTCTAGTCCAATCAATTAAAATTAAAGAAGAAATAATAAATAAAAGATCGTGAAGCAAATTGAAAAAGAGATGACGTTCTCCCATAACAAAAAACATGAGTGCATAATGATTAGAGATGGAGAGTATCTTGAAGAAGATGATTAGAGAAAGAGAGAAAGAAGATAAGTAACCTTTATTTCAGCATCTCAAAATGACGAAACCTATGAGAGCAGACCATTAAAGAAATCAAATTCTCACTTTGTGCAAAAAAAAAAAAAATATGCTTACTGATTGNAAAAAAAAACATATGCTTACTGATTGGTGTTGTCGCTTAACCAATTAAATTAAACCGAATCCCCTAATTAGAATGCAATAGAGGGCATAATCTGGGTTTGTCTCACAAGGAATGCAATCTGTAATCAATAATTTCAAGTTAAAAACAAGGGATTTTTGAAAAAAGATTATAATAGTAAATTGCAGAATTAAACAAAGATTAATGTAGTTGATTAAAGGCATAACCTAGCTAGACATCCATCAAAAACCGGNTAGCTAGACATTCATCCATAAACCGGTTTGATCCATCCTAGATTAAAATGAGTGATTAAGTCCTAATGCAGCAATGTTAATTGAGTTTAATCACAACCGAAATCTCTAATTATGACTAATTATTCCTACTAAGTTATCACTTAGAATTTGATTAACCTCATTCAATTACTTATCTTGTAATCACAATGATTAAGCAATTAGTGGCTCATCTGAAAGTTGAACCTTAATTAGCAATTCTTCAAAGGATTCATGTACAGAATTAAAGATTAATCAATCTAAATTCTATTTCACACCTAAACATTCATATAAATCATAAAGATCTCCATGATCCATATAAAATATCCAGACAATCAGAATCCAATGAAAAATGAAATTGCATTAAGCTTAATCAAATTAAGTACATAATCTCAAGAACAAAACCGAATTTAATCAGAAGTCTAACTTAGTTACAAGAGTTCTACTCCTCCATGGTCATAAAATCCAAGCTCCAATAAGGGAAGAAAACCATAGTTCAATAAGTTTCAGCAAATACAAGAGAGAAAACTAAAAATATCTAATCTAGAATTAATAACTCATTTGCCCTATTTCTCTAATTAAAACTTCCTAATTTTCATGCACACCAAATTTAACCCTAACCTAGTTTAAACCTCTAGACCTCAGCTTTAAATGGGCTCCGATTTGGGCCTAATTGGGCCTGAATTGAGGAAGTTAGGCACATTTAAGTCCATCTAAGTCCATATAGGTCTCTGGACTAATCAGCAATTTTTGATAGGCAATAAGACTATCTTAACTTCATAATTTGTTGAACTAGCCTGCATAACAATTTAAGCCCTGTGCCTTAGCTTTCCAATGGGACCAGTTTCAAGTCCATACAACATGTACAACATAAGTTATGGTCCAAACACTGCATGCGGGTCAGGATCCAGAGGCAGTAACTCTACTCTGACTTCCGGGTTACATTTGACCCACTGAACGTCTAAATTGGCCTTGGAGGTCTAAATGAAAGTTGTAGATAATCCTCTTAGCTTTCCTACAAGGCAAGAATCATAATTTTTAGACATACATAATTAAAGATATACCCGAAATACAGAATAGTGTCAAAACCCTAATAATACTGAAAAACACACTTAAGACCAATTTGAACCTAATTAATGAAATATGACCCAACCCCAATCAAATAGGCCCAAAATAGAATTGGGAGGTTAAAAATCAGGATTAATTTATATATAAAAATACTGTTCATCAAATCTCCCCACACTTATCCTTTGTACGTCCTGGGCAAACTAGAGTTAAAACTAGGAAAGAAAGAAAACAACTAAAACAACTAAGATAACTAAGAGATCATTTCCCAACAACAATTTCCAATAATGCAAAAGTTAAGTGAGCAAGAAAAACAATCAAGAATTTAAAAGAATCAAAACAATCATGAATCTATTTCTTGCACTTTCAATCAATAAGCATGGTGAATTCAAATAAAGTGAAGACCTAAGAAAGATAGAACCTCACACAAGATACATTCTCAATCCCTCAAGTGTTTAAGGGGGTTATTGTTTCACTCAAATCACATCATGACAATTTGCACTACCATAAGCTTGCTTATTTTCTAATCTCCACTACTTTAAACACATGCATGCACAAATCAGAAGGACTTTATTTAAGAATGTAATGGGGCCAAGGACCAAGGGAAAAGAAAGAATGAAATATGGATATGGCAAATTAAAACTAAAGAGAGCATGAGAACATTGGGAATGATGAGTCAAAATCAACACTAAACACAAAAATACATCCAAAAGCTCTATGCAATTTTCTTTACACACTTCTTCTTCTTTGGAAGACAAACCACTACTTTTATTCTCTTTTTCTTTGCATTTTCTTTTTCTGATTTTTTTTTTAAACAGAATTTTCTTTTCTTTTTCTTTTGGCTAATATTTCTTTGTCTTTACATTTCATATAGCCACTTTCCTTCAAATTTCACAAATTCTCTCCCCTACACTTAGAACTTTGTCCGTCCCAGACAAATAGAACTCATCAATTGATCAACTAATGCTTTCATACTCCCTAAGGTAGATAGAAACATGATTTTTTTTGGCTTAATTGCAATTTTGGTCCCCCTATTTTAACCACTTGAATGTTTTGGTCCCCCTTCTTTAAAAATGAACTATTAAGTCCCTCTATATTTATAAAATGTACAAATTTAGTTAATTTATCTTTAAGTCAAAATTCTTAGGTTTATTTCAATGTGTAAAGTTCTTTGATTCATAATCCCACCGTTTAGATTGAAGGGCTACATCTTGTGAACCTTCTCACAAAATTTGAGCTCGATCTAATGGTGAAACTCAGTCCAAAATACCAAAACTATAAGTTTTCATCTAACCAAAAATTTAGACTTATTCACCGTTAGATCAAACTGAAATTTAATGGAAAGATTCACAAGATGTAGCTCTTCAATCTGAACGGTGGGATTATGAATCAAAGAACTTTACACCTTGAAATAAACTTAAGAATTTTGACTTAAAGATAAATAAACTAAACTTGTACATTTTATGAATATAGAGGGACTTAATAATTCATTTTTAAAGAAGGAGGACCAAAACGTTCAAGTGGTTAAAATAGGGGAACCAAAATTGCAATTAAGCCTTTTTTTTTTTTTTGTATAAGCTAAATGAAAAAATGGAAAAAATAGGCTCAAGGGGAAAATCAAGGGAAATGATGTTAGGAAAGCTATTTAGCTATCTAGCTAGAAAGAAGAAAATATGACATTCATCACATTCATGCATGCAAATGACAATGTAGTCTTAAAAAGATGCAAAACAAGTTTTAGAGCAACAAATATCATGAGCACAATGCACACAAGAAAGGAATATATAATGACAATAGGTTCAAAAACTTACTAGGTATGCTCCATCAAACTTAATCCATCACATCAAATTCCATCACCAAATTAGTTAACTAAAAGATGCAAGAATCTATTCAACCATGCTAGAAATTTCAAAATGACAATTGTTTCAAGCTCACAAATTCTATAATTCTCACAGTGCTATGGAAAATACAAAAAGGAAAGGTGAAAATAAGAGTAGAATGAGAGTAAAATAAAACATCAAAACATAATGGAAAATAACTAGGAAAAAGGTGGGACAGCGAATCAAGAAAGGATATCGAACCAGAATTCTGCACAGAAGCTCAAGAAGAAGCGTGAACAGAATCTGGAACATGCTGAACCACACCAAAACAAAAAACAGAGAAGGGAAGAGTAACAGAAAATACAAAACAGACACGTAAAACAGAACCAACAAACAGAATTAAAAAATCAACAGAACAAAACTAAACAACAAGAACATAAAATTAACATAATCTGAAACATAATCCGAAAGAACAACAAAAACAGAAACATAATTCGAAAGAACTCCCCTGAAGCTCAATCAAGTCAGGTAGATGGCATCACTCAAAGCCACTTCCTCAACCAAACTCTCATCTCCATCATGGAACTTTTTAAGTCGATGTCCATTAACCTTGAAGGTCCTCCCCGTAGTCACATCTCGAATTTCAACTACACGATAAGCAAAAATATTAGTGCAACAAAGGGTCTCTCCCATCAGGATCTTTATTTATCTGGCCACAACTTAAGGTGAGAGTTGTATAGAACCACTTTCTCCCCCACTTGGAATTCCTTCCGAAGGATCAACTTATCATGAAAGGCCTTAGTCTTCTCTTTGTACAGCCGAGAGTTCTTATAGGCCTCTAATCGGAGTTCCTCTAACTCTTGAAGTTGTAACTTTCTCTCGACTCCTGCTAGTCCTATGTCTATGTTGCAAGCCCTAACTGCCTAATACTCCCGATGCTTTAACTCCACTGGTAAGTGACACGTCTTCCCAAAGGCAAACCTATAAGGCGACATGCCTATAGGTGTCTTGTAGGCGGTCCGATATGCCCATAAAGTATCCTCCAACCTCTTACTCTAATCCTTTCTATTCGGCCTCACAGTTTTCTCCAAAATTCTGTTAACTTCTCGATTAGAGACTTCGGCTTGACCATTCGTCTGAGGATGGTAAAGGGTGGAAGTCTTGTGAAAAACTCCATACTTGCTCAGCAAGGTCTTCATATGCCGGTTGCAGAAGTGTGATCCTTGATCACTGATGATCGCTCTGGGTATGCTAAACCTGCAAAAGATATGTGATCTAACAAACTCTACAACCGCATGAGAATCATCAATCCTGGTGGGAATAGCCTTCACCCACTTGGAAACATAATCCACAGCCAACAAAATATAAACAAAGCCAAAGGAAACAGGAAATGGACCCATAAAATTAATACCCCAAACATCAAAAAGCTCATAGAACAACAAAGGTTGTTGGGGCATCTCATTCCTACGAGTTATATTCCCTAATTTTTGGCATTGCTCACAAGATTTACAAAAGGCATATGCATCATGAAACAAAGTGGACCAATATAGACAAGAATCTAATACTTTCCTAGTTGTTCTCTGAGGACCAAAATAGCCTCCATAGGCATAGGAATGACAGAAAGTAAGCACAGAATAGAACTCATGGTTAGGTACACATCTCTTAATTATCTGATCACTACAAAATCTCCACAAATAAAGATCATCCCACACATAATATTTAGCCTCACTCTTAAATTTATCAATCTGTGCACTTGTGAGGTGTGCAGGCAAAACATGAGCAACCAGATAATTAACAATATCAGCAAACCAAGGAAACTCACCATGCAGCCCTAAAAGCTGCTCGTCAGGGAATGAATCTTGAATAGGAAACTGCTCATCAAAATCTCTCTCGATTCGGCTCAGGTGGTCAGCAACCAAATTCTCTGCTCCATTCCTATCTTTAATCTTAAGGTTGAACTCTTGGAGAAGGAGCATCCATCTGATCAATCTGGGTTTGGCATCTGGTTTCTTCAGGAGGAACTTGAGTGCTGCATGGTCAGAAGAAATCACCACATGAGAACAAAGCAAGTAAGATCTAAATTTATCTAAAGCAAAGACAATTGCTAAAAGCTCTTTCTCGGTTGTGGTGTAGTTCGCTTAGGCAGAATCAAGTGTCCTCGAGGCATAGTAAATCACATGATGGGCCTTACAAACCCTCTAGGCAAGGACTGCTCCCACTACGTAGTTGGATGCATCACACATCAACTCAAATGGTAGCGTCCAGTCGGGAGGTCGGATGATGGGAGTAGAAGTGAGAGCCTTCTTAAGGTGATCAAATGCATCCTTACAAGGCTGGCTGAAAATGAAATCCACATCCTTTTGCAGCAGGTTGGACATCGATGCATCCTTGCAAGGCTGGCTGAAAATGAAATCCACATCCTTTTGCTGTAGGTTGGACATCGGGACGGCAATCTTGCTGAAATCACGAATGAAGCACCGGTAGAATCCTGTGTGACCAAGAAATGAACGAACTTCTCGCACGCATGCGGGGTAAGGCAAAGAAGAAATAACATCAATCTTAGCAGGATCTACCTTTAAGCTTTTGCTAGAGACTACATGTTCTAGGACTATACCTTGTTCTACCATAAAATGACAATTTTCAAAATTCAGAACAAGATTAGTCTCTATACACCTATGCAAAACTCTAGACAAGCTATATAGGCAGTCATCAAAGGAAGAGCCATATACAGTAAAATCATCCATGAAAACCTCCATATCGCGTACCCGAAGGATCGAAACGGAGTGTCTGGATACCAAACTGTGGGATGACCTTGGTTATCTCAATAGGGTGAACCCTTAGCAAGGAAGGATCCTTGGTAAGTTCAAGTTCAAGTTCTTCGCCCAAGAACAACAGGGAAGCTCTCAATCCAGAGAAACTCAATAAATGCGGCAAAGATTGTTCCCAACGCTTAAGATTCTTTTGCATAATAGAACGCAATATAGTGGCAAGTGTTCTATTAACAACCTCAGTTTGCCCATTTGTCTGAGGATGTGCAACCGTAGAAAATAGAAGCTTAGTCCTCAATCGACCCCATAGGGTTCGCCAAAAGTGACTTAGGAACTTCACATCTCTATCACTCACTATTGTTCTAGGTAAACCATGCAAGCGCACTATTTCTTTAAAGAACAAGTCAGCAATGTGTGTTGCATCATTAGTTTTAGCACAAGCAATAAAGTGAGCCATCTTGCTAAACCTATCAACAACCACAAAGATATTATCTTTCCCACCTGGTGACCTTGGCAGCCCTAGTACAAAATCCATAGAAATATCAATCCAAGGTTGACTAGGTATAAGTAATGGTGTATAAAGTCCATGTGGCATAACTTTGGACTTAGCCTGTATTGGCCTGTTTACAAGTAATACACTTGTCACAAATAGAAAGCACAACATGTTTCATGTGAGGCTAATAAAAATGTTTATGTAAAATATCCAAAGTCTTTTTAACACCAAAGTGCCCCATTAGGCCACCACCATGCGTCTCTCTAACAAGCAAATCACGTATAGAACATGCAGGCACACATAATTTATCTTTCTTAAACAAGTACCCATCATGCCTATAATAATCACCACTAGCATACTTAGCACAAGCAATCCATAGTTGACCGAAATCAAAATCAGATTCATACAAGTCTTTGATAAGTGATACTTGTCTTTTAGGACTATACAATCCATGCTTTAATACTGAATTTTTACTTGCATTGTAAGCAAATTCTCTCTAAACATGGTGTTTAATCCATAAATTGGCTTTGACAGGTACCAAGATGGGTAATCAGGAAATGAGAAGAATCTGGAAGCAATTCATGGAGAAAATGGCAATGAAAGCAGCCATATACCAAGTTTTTAGGTAGACACGGGCAGTAACACGGCCGTGTGTACCTCGTGTCTAGCATCCAGAGGCTACTACTAAGCTTATGAACAAACACGGCCTTAGACAGGAACAGACACGGCCGTGCCCAAGGCCGTGTTGAACAGGCAGAGGCTACAAAGACAGGACACGCCCAGACCAGAGAAGAGCACGGCCATGTCTAAGTGACACGGCCAAGACCAGAAATTGAACACGGCCGTGTCATAGCCCATGTTCAATAACCAGAAATGCAACTTAAGTGACACGCCCAGGACCAGAAAGGAACACGGCCGTGTCAAGAGCCGTGTTCGAGCTATTTTTGACCAAATGACCTAATTTTGCACAAGTATAAAAAGGAAATCTAAGGCATGTGTCAGAGGAGGCCGTACTTGGGAAGAGAGGAGCAGAAGAACTAGACAGGAAGGGGGAGCAATTGGAACTGGATCGTCATAGAGTTTCTTCTTCTTCTCTTCTTTTCATCTCATGTTGAACTGTACTTATTTGCTTTTATTGAATTCAAGTATGAGTAGCTAAATTCTTATTGTTGGGGGTTTGATGTAATTCATTTGTAATGAAGTTTCAAGATTGAATAAACTTGTTTTAGCACAACTTCTTTTGTTGAATGGAATTTACTGTTCTTAATGCCTTTAAATGCTTAGCTACCATTTGAATGGTTAAGAGATTCGTTTCAATACTAGGAATAGTAAGATCCGAATGTGCTCTGTAAATTCTGTCCTAAATTGAGTTAATCTAGGAATAGGTAACTTCGTTTAGGTGGTATCAGATTAATTTCCTAGAACCAAATCACCTA
>QAOA01006876.1:0-41123 GCA_003255065.1 Cercis canadensis
GGACCACTACCATACTTAAAGCTGCAAGTCCAGCAGTAATATTTGTAACTTTACCTAAAAACTACTACACAAATTTTTTTTTTTTTTTTTAACTCAGGAAGTAGAATATGATCTTAATTTTTGGATGAAGTCAGATTTATTAAACTTAGAGCGAGTTATCCTTATTCCAAGGATCCCATTGTCAAAGCCAGCGGATCCCTTAATCCAAGCAAAGGCAAGAACATACATTTTTCTCTCTTTTTACGGCCTTGGACCAATACCATACCTTAAAGTTGCAAGTTTAGCGGGAATATTCATACATTTTTTTTTTTCTCTTTTTGCGGCATTGGACCAATATCATACCTTAAAGTTGCAAGTTCGGCAGGAATATTTGTAACTTTACCTAAAAAATATTACACAAACCATTTTTTATTTTTATTTTTAACTTTTTTTTTGGTAATTTAGGAACTGAAGACTAACTTCAACCTTTGAATGGAGTCCAACTTACTAAATTTTGGACAAGTCATCTCTGCTCTAAGAGTCTCATTATCGAAGCACTTATAATTGTAACTTTATATAGAAGAACGCTTTGAGACCATCATATTATCAATGAGAGATTTTGAATACAAGACATTCTTCTTATGAGGAGAGCTTTGTAATTAATTTATCTACATTTAAGTTAACTTTTTTTTTTTTTTAACTTTAACTACACTATTATGTATTTAATGAATTCATATATAAATTTAATAAATAACTAACTATTTAATATCAAAAAAGTAATATTTATATCATAAGTAAAATGATTTCTTAACTTCAACGGTCTAAATCACTGAGCTTACATGTCCATTAAATAAAACAAATTACATAAATAATTTTAGTTATCAATTTTTTTTTCTATTTTAACTATAATTATTAAGCTTTTATACAAAAAATTTAATACCATTCCGTCACAGTATCATTAGATTCAATTAGTTAGTTAGTTAGTTTTCAACTTCGCTCCATTTGAAACAATTAACCTAATAAATTTATTTTAAACTTTATTTGAATAATTCAAATTTAATTGAAACTTCCTATACAAAATTTGACGAGGAAAGAAATGGTAAAACTACCGTTTCTCAATATCCAAAGTCAAAATAAAACTGCAAGAGGAAAGAAATGGTAAAACTTCCTTTTTATATTTTAATCTTTTTGTGTACCAAAAGATTCAAAATTACTGGCAGGGTCCCCACTTTCACCCTCCAAGCACGTCACAGAATTCTTGTCGGAGAATGACAAGAAGGACGACACGTGTCTTATCACATACTCAGTCATAATACAACAACCTCCATATTGCTGCCACATGTTACGCAAGTACGATGAGTTAGTGTGGGATCAGATGCAGAGGAACCTAACTCTGTCGTACGCTAGCGGTGAGAGTGACGAGTACATAGCAAGTTTTTCCCACGCGTCATTCCAGCTGTTTAGGCCATGGATTCCGTGACTGTGATTGCTTGCAGAATGGGTCGTGCGGGTCCCACCTAAGTCCACAGTCACTACTACACTTCCCCTTAATGATAAGGTGCTACTTTATCAATTAATTTTTGAATTTTTTAAAAATAATTATTAAAAAATGCTTCAGTTTTTTAATTTATAATTTTTTTAAATTTTAATTAGATTTATAAAAAATAAAATAATTTCAATTAAGATTACAGGTATATAAAATGGAATGAATTAGAAATGTTTGAATGATATTTTTCTTTCTCAAAATGATCAATCATGCCTATCTGCCACACTGGCAGCAGCCTGGGCCCTACTTGTCAGCAATGCCACTCAATAATAGCCTCTGGTTTAGTTTTCTAATATCAAATTCTAGTCTTCTTTTTTCTCTTGTGGAAAGTAGAAACTATGATATAAGAAAGTTTCTCATTATTTTTTACTTTTACCACTAAATTAATAATTTCTTTTGCTGAGTAGAATAAGAAAAAAATTGCATATTGTATATGGTAAGATATAATTTTATCTAATTTTTTTTTTATCATATAGTTAGACAAATTCTTTATCTAAATAGAGCTCAAATAATTATATATTCATTAAGTAATAATTTATATTATATACTTTGAAATTTCACTTATTTAAAATGAAAAATTTATTTAAAAACCAAAATAAGGATTTAGTTTACATCAATGGTTTAGTTATTAGGTTTTTTATCCTCTAAAAAAATTCTTAGGTTATTTATAATTAATCAAGTAATTACATTTTTAATCAAAAATTTGGAGAGGTTTAAATTTTTAATCACCGATAAAGAAATAACAAAAATGCCAACAAAAATTAGTTCAGTTAGTTTGGTTTAAATATGCTTGTAATTTTTTTTTTATTGATACACATTTGTTAAAAAAGGAAACAATAAAAATTCATTTTCCAACAAAATTACCTTTTTACATATCATTTATAGTAGTTTTGTTTTAACAGTGGCACAATTAAGAACTGGCTAACATGATAAAAACTATAAATTAAGGTGTTAATTAGTTAGATCTCACCATTGAAACAAATTACATTATCTAAAAAAATTATATTTCACACAATTTATTTAAAATTACATATATATGTTTAGATTCCTTCCTTTCTAAATTAACAAAATAGCTCATATGAAACTTATATGATACGTCTAGAAAATTTGTTTTTGCCCTTTATTGAGTGAATTACTTGGGCGTCAATTAACCCCAAAACCAAGAAGTTAATATAAGAATTGAAGTCTTGCGAGAGAAAATGAGTTGGGTTTGTGTCTTTTTGTTATGTTCTTGTTTTTTTCCTTAACAGTTCCTAGACTCACTGAGAATAGAAGCCATAGAGAGAGGAAGAGAGAGAGAGGCAAATATATAAAAATGCATACGTAAAAGAGAGAGAAAATGAAACCAGAGTATTTCACACTGATATTCTCTGCTTCTTCCATTCTCTGAACCAATTCATCTTTGGTTAAACTCAAATCAACGGCTCTGATCCACCGATCACATGGCGAAGCCGGGGGTGCTGGATTCTGATCCGGCGGCGAAGATGATAGAGTTGAAGAAGGAGTTGCAGAGATTGGTAAAGTCTATTGTTGATGATGAGGATTGCAGCGCTGGAATCATTGATCAAGCAAAGGAAACTTTGTATCTGCTAAAGGAGTTGAGGCTGAGAAGGAGATCATCTTCAATGTCTTTGAAGCTTCACAAAACTGTGCCTTGCCCAGAAGAATTCAAGTGCCCTCTTTCTAAAGAATTGATGAGAGATCCTGTCATTGTGGCTTCTGGACAGGTTAGTGTTAGAATTTGGATGCTGTTTGGTTTCTGAGAAAATGTTGCAAAGAAAAAGATAGAAAACTGGAAAAAAAAATTCATATCTGGGTATTACCCAGAAAACAGAGTTAATTGATCATAAACTTTGGCCAAACGAGATAAAATGTTGTGAATAAAAATGGGTTTCTCATATTTTTGAAATTAAATTGAACTAAAGTGTCAAAATTTGACCTTTCTTTTCTATCTCTCTTCTGGAAATTCTGCACTTTGTGCTCTTTATGGTGATTCAACGAAAAATACTAGTAATATATTAAATTCTTTCCTCTTCCAGAACCTTAGAAATAAGTATTTTCTACTGAATCAAGTTGATAAGATACTTCATATTAGTTGGATTAATATATTTTTAATTTTTTTCTTGTCATTTTCTTTGAATCCAAACGGCTTTCTCCTGTTCTACTTTTTTCTGTGTTGAATGTGGCATGTACTTGTTTTTTACTTTATATGATAATTATCCAGAATTCTGATGTTTGGTAGTTGGAAATATTAAACTAAGGAATTTAATTTAACCACTGTTAATGAATTGCTGTCATTGGAACTGTAATTTCAAGTACTTCTTGTTTGATATGCTCAAATTTTGAGATCTTCCCCTTATTTATGTGGGTAGTAGCTTTTTAAGAACTAGAAGAAAAAGAAAGAGGAAAGAGAGAGTGGAGGGAAGAAAGAATAGTAAATAATGTCCATAAATTGTGATACTTTGAGTGATTGTTGGTGTTGATTGTAACTTTGTGCCAAAACTTTTGACTAGTTTGCTCAAAAAGGAGTAAATAAATTCTTGGTGTTCTAAGCTCTTTCCTTTTGTGAATTGCTACAGTATTGATTGTCTACCACCCACCAAATCTCCTTTTTCTCTTTTTGTTCCAAGCCTTTTCTCTGTCCCTTGATGCTTTTGAGATTGATTTTGAGTAGTTATATCAAATAATTTTGAGCTAGTGCTAGTAGTTACATGTCTCTAATTATGAACCATCATGTTTCATTTTTCCCTCTTTGTTTTGACTTTTAATTTCTTTGTTTCAACTTTTGTTGTCTTCAATTACACAGACATATGATAGATCATTCATTCAACAATGGCTGAAAGCAGGAAATAGGACTTGCCCACAAACCCAACAAGTCCTCTCACACACTTTGCTCACTCCAAATCACCTGGTTTGTGAAATTATACAGCAATGGTGTAAAAACCAAGGGATTGACTCGTCCAATTCCAATTCTGTTCACTATATTGATGAGGAAGGGATAACGGATGCTGACCGCGACCATTTTCTTTGGTTGCTTGAGAAAATGTCTTCAGAGTCTTCAGCTCTTTCTGAACAGAGAGCATCCGCGAAGGAGCTCCGGCTGTTGACGAAGAAAATGCCTTCTTTCAGGGCAGTTTTTAGTGAATCTGTGGATGCAATTCCTCAATTGCTTAAACCACTCTCAAAAATTGACTCTTTTAGTGACAATCACCATGATCTCCAAGAAGATGTGATCACAACACTGCTTAATATCTCAATCCATGACAACAACAAGAAGCTAGTTGCTGAAACTGAAATGGTGATTCCAATCATTATGAAGGCATTGAGAACAGGAACAATTGCAACAAGAAGCAATGCAGCAGCAGCACTTTTCACCTTATCAGCTCTTGACTCAAACAAAGAACTTATAGGCAAATCAGGTGCCTTGAAGCCACTAATTGACCTCTTAGAAGAAGGGCATACTTCGGCAATGAAAGATGTTGCTTCAGCAATTTTCACCCTTTGTGTTCTTCATGAGAACAAGGCAAGAGCTGTGAGAGATGGTGCAGTGAGGGTGATTCTAAGCAAGATCATGAACCGGGTTCATGTCGATGAATTGCTCGCTATCCTTGCATTGCTTTCTAGTCACCAGAAGGCTATTCAGGAAATGGGAGAGCTTGGAACAGTTCCTTGCCTGCTAAGCATTATCAGAGAAAGTGGCTGCGAACGCAACAAGGAGAATTGCATAGCAATTCTGCAAACTATCTGTTTGTATGATAGAGCAAAGTTGAAGGACATAAAGGAAGAAGAGAGCAGTTATAGAACAATATCTCAGCTTGCACAGAATGGAACTTCAAGGGCTAAAAGGAAAGCTAGTGCAGTTATTGAGAGATTGAACAGGGTTGTTAATATCACACACACTGCATAATCAATGTCCCTTGTTTCCTTTTACAAGGTACATTGCTTTGTATATTCTGCATCTGTTTCCATAATTTAGCTTGTTTAAAAGTTAAGGTGTTCTGTCTTGGTCACCATTTTTGTATATAGTCTTTTTGTTGGCAAATTTCATTTCCATGTTCATGAGTTAGTGAATAAAAGTGAAGCCAATTTCTCTTTTGAATTATTCTCTTAGCAATATTTATTTTATCCTAACTTTTTTGTTTTTCCCTCTATAGTAATTTGCAAAGGAAGGTTTAAATAGAAAGATCACCATTAATGCTTAACCCACATGGTCTAACAAACTACGAGGCCAAATCAAGTCTTCCCATGTGAAGCAAAATCAGAGCTCAATCAAATCACAATCGTCTCCAAACAATAAAAAGATATACACAATCATTGACTTCATAATAATACACAAATCATTTACTTTATAATAATACACAAATCATTTGATACAAATACACACTGCATAATTGAGGAAGAGTTCTATTCGGTAGGTGCATGCTTCCAATTGTAAGGCTAGTCTTCTCATCTCTTTCGCTAATTCAAAGCTCATCGATTGATTCGAAATTTTATGACAAAATAAAAAAAAAAACATACACACACACCAAACACACATCTGTATCACGTTCAGCCCATATCCATTGTAAGTCCAGTCTGGGAACCTGTTTGATTTAAAAAAAAAAAAACCAAAAAACTGTTTTGCAGGCACTAAATATAATATTAAACTTTACAATGTGCACGTTTCGATCATATTCTCAAAACATGTTGGAAAATTTAACAATCCATCCTTTTTGGCAGAAAAAAGTTTATTTAATTAACAATGAATAACAGTGTGTTTGAAGATCCTTTAAGTTCAAGTGAAATGATTTGCAAATCAGATTAAAAAAATTGATAAAATTGGCAAACCATCTATTATTAATAAATCACACATCTCATGCTCAAGCTCAAGCTCAAGCTCATCCATGTAATAGGGAAGTTTACCAAGTTAATCCGATGAGAAAATTGGACACACAAAACATTGACTACATTTTATATTAGAGTTTAGTCTAAAATAATTTTATACCATCATCTAATAACATTTTATCACATCATTAAAATAACTTTTTTTTTTTTTCTAATGAAATAACTAGGATCTTTTATTACAATAGTTGATGACTTCAACAGATTTTTTCAGACATAACATATACTTAGGTGATAATATAAAATAATTTTACATTGAATCCTCTATATTATTAACTACATGTTTTTGAACCCATTAACCACCTCATCCTTTAATAACTCAGTTTATTTACACTTTCACATTTTTCACATCTCAAGAGTTACCTGCTACGAGAGAATAAGAAGAAAACAAACAGCAAACTATTCCATCCTTCTATCTGCTTGTCTAATCAATCAAAAATATAAGTGATTGAAACCAAAGAAAATTAAAATCCCAAGATCGTACTAAATGGGTAAACTGCATAAGCAAATAAGCAAAATAAAGTCACAGTTGATGGCCATTTTCATTCGTCAAAAGGTCAAGGGAACTGTTCCCTGGGCATTCTCATGTATAAAAATAATCAAGTACACTACTATGTACAACATGTAAAACAATCATTTTAAGTTTTTAACTATATATACACTTCAGTTGACTCAGATGTTCAAAGGCTGGGCACTGTGAGGAACTGCAAAAAAAAAAAAAACCAAGGCTGAACACCATTGGTAACACGGCGTTCCGCTGCATTATCCAGCACACAAAAACTACCTCAAACTGTTAATTTCAAACTTAATCAACTCTTAATACATCTTAATTCTTATATGCCCACCCATGTTTATCCAAGAATGCATGGACTGCTTCCTTGATTGCCAAGTTTGGTACTAGTTGTGATGGATAAAGCTCGTCCCGCGTGACTGGATCAAAACTACCCACCTATGTTTGGATAAGTTAAGAGACTGAACAATGACTTCAATAAAATGAAAAACATCTGATGTGGAAGATGAAACATAAAAACCATATTACCTTCTCAAGATGATCAAGAATCACTGCCCTCTCATATGTATGTCCACTTGGACTAATGACAGGATCGCGATAAATATCAAGTGTGATTCTACAGCATAGGTAATCCGGCACCTAAAATGTTTAACAAGTTAATACACATGATAAATAATAAAGCAAATTTTGGGGGCCCCAAAAAGTGTTAAATAAAGATATGATTCAGAAAGCAGCCATGGACACACCTCAGTAGGAATATCAGGCTCTAAAGCTTTATTGAACACTCTTTCTAAAGCCTCTAGTTGTTCTGTGTGCGATGTAGTAGCTTCATCTATAAATCCTTCCATTTGGGAGACATCAAGAACATGTTTTTCCTTCAGAGCAGCCTCACAAGCTTCTCTGAGACATGAAAAACATTTTATGAGATAGCTAATAACAACCTAAACATGATAACTATCATTCACCAACAGATTTGGATCCGGTCATGTTACATGACTCTTGTTGAGGGGAAATGCTTGTGTAGCAATACACCGTCACTTTTAAGTTAAATGCACGGTTCAGATGAACTGGACATGAGTCATGTAACATGACCAGATCCAAATCCTTCACCAACCAATAAATGAACAGCACTTAGATAAGCTGAGAAATAAACAGAATTTATGAACAGCTTATACAAGTATAATATAAAAAGAATAAAACCCCTTTTTGGTCCTTGAAATATTTTTAAATTGTCACATTAATCCTTGATTTATTTTTGGTGCCTATTTAATCCTTCAATTTATGTTTTCGCTGCAAATTTAGTCCTCCGTCTGGGTCCGTTAGTGAGGTTGGACGGAAATTTCCACATGGCACGTTAAGTGCTGATTGGACAAGCTGACATGGCACAAGAGGAGCTGCTGGTGTGGCAAACTTGAAAATGGCGCCGTTTTGATTAGAGAAAAAAAAAAATTTGTGAGCCATACGGCATCGTTTGGTGAAGGGGAAGAAAGGAACCCAAAATTGTGAAGAAGAGATTCATTCTGCAAATCCCAAGTTGGAACTCTACGCCCCGAAACACAGCAATCCCTTTCTCACACTTTTAATCGCTGGAATTAGAGTATCGACGGAGACAAAGAAGTGGAAGAAAGGAAAAGAGAGCTCGTGAATCGTGAAGAAATTAATTCTGCAATTCACAAATTGGAACCCTAAGCCCCAAACTTTTACCCCCTTTCTCACACTCTTAATCGCTGAACCAAAGTATCGAAGGAGACAAACAAGTGGAAGAAAGGAAAAGAGAACTGGTGTGCAATGCATTCTGCCGATAACAGGCAAACAAGGGGAAAATAACAAAATAAAGATCAGATACCATAACTAGTGAACAGAAAACAGTTTTTACATTAGACTAAACACAAATGAAATTCATAAATTCAGAATTTGCAGCTCATTCCAACATAAAGGCATTACTTGAGCACATTCAACTAAACCTTTTGACAGGGTAAGAGCATCAACCCAACATCCAAAATTTAAACAAATTTCAGACTAATCAAAGCTTCTTTTGCAAGTTTATAACCAAACCAATTTAAAATTTCTGAAGAAGAATAGCAGGAACACCCACCTGATGACAATACAAGGCAGTGTTGTCAGAATCATCAGAATCATTGTCGATGAACTCAAAATCTGCCACGTCACCATCGTCATTGTACAAATCGTCTTCATTATCCATTGACTCCCCATCATCATTGACATCTTGCATATGGAAGTCGTCCTCCAATTCCATTATAAGAATCAATCACCACCACCCCGAAAACCCTCTTCCCCAGGGTAAATTTTTTTATTTCTTATTTTTTTTTTTTTTAAAAAAAAACCTTATCTAATTTAGGTTCTTTGAACGAAGTGGAAGAAACCTTGGTGCGGCGTCAATGGCTGGTCTATGTTCAAGGAAGAAGAAACGCTTCTTCACAATTCTGGGTTCCTTTCNTTCTGGATTCCTTTCTTCCCCTTCACCAAACAACGCCGTGGCTTTACATTTTTTTTTTTTCTTTTAATCAAAACGGCACCGTTTTCAAGTTTGCCACACCAGCTCCCCTCGTGCCATGTCAGCTTGCCCAATCAGCACTTAACGTGCCACGTGGAAATTTCCGTCCAACCTCACTAACGGACCCAGACAGAGGACTAAATTGGCAGCAAAAACATAAATTGAAGGACTAAATTGGTACAAAAAAATAAATCAAGGATTAAAGTGACAATTTAAGAAAATTTCAAGGACCAAAAAAGGGTTTTACTCATATAGAAAAAAGCATTTAGCAAGCATTCATGAATGGCCCTTGGCTAATAAGTCCAAAAATACCAGAAAACATACTTCAGGTTTTGCAATTCCCATGTTCGGATGGTAGATGAGCGTTCCCACCCTTCGTATTTTGCTTTTGCAAGTTCCTGCCAGATCTCCTCTATCATATAGCCATTAGGATTAGCAACCCTCCCAAGATCCAAAGCCTATTAAATATGACTTCACAATCAATATCAGAACATTATCCAAGAAAGCAAAACATAGTGGATCTCACAGTATATCACATTATGAACCCGAAGTAATATTTAGGTAGATGTGAGTTTTATTTAAAATCAATATCAGCAAGCACGATGCCCCTTAACAGCCCATAAGTAAGGCTGTATTGCTCACATAATCTCTGTCTTATTTGTAATTGTAATCTACGACAGTAATATAGTAAAGAAAGTCACCAACATAATGAAATTAACAAGAAATTTAGAAAAAGAGAGAAAGAGAATGACAAATATAGAAAGGGCCAACTTAAGCAGGAACTATGTTACTGCAGTGGCTAAACATGAGTCTTTGCTTCTTTGCTTCCATCCACCAACTCTCAACCTAAATAGACCCCAAGTGTCAAAATGTGGCATCTCATTGGACATGGCTTAACACCAACGATGCAAAGAAAGGGTGAAGTAAAGAAAGAAAGTTTCTGCTCCCGAGGACCCCAGTCTTCAACCAGCACAGCGAATTCCTATCCCATATGCACCACTCTCAAATATTGGGACCAAACCCCATGAAAGAAAAATACTTAGCATAGAAGGCTGGATTGATAATCCATACTAAAGATTTCTTTAGTCAACCAGCACTTTCAATTTGCACCATCTTGACTTTTTTTTTGCCATAGTCTGTACCATCTTTGATGAAACACCTCTATCTTATCACAGTATATCAATAATCCAGCAATACATTGTTCAACTTATGCAGAATCACACAAATTGATTTAATTTATAAAATACGTGAAGATAGAAAACTGGGATTGTCAGCTACTCTCACCAATCCCAGGTTTGAAGTAAGGGAATTGCTTTTCCTTTAATTGATGAATAGTCTTCCATTAAGGAAGTCCATAACAAATTCAAATCAAATACATCACTCAAAACTAAAACAAACCAAAAGTATGAAGAATGACAACAAGAGATAAATGAGTGCATGCAAGAGCAGAAAATGGAGGGACCTAGAAAATTATATGTGGAAACAATGGTTAGGAGGGGACAAAACACTCTTCTCCTTAATGCAGTCAACCATATCATTTACAAGGATCAGACGCTTTTCATTTCGAATCAAACATGCAAGTTATATCATTATTTTGAAAGTAAAGAAATGGAATTTTGAATTTGATAATTGAGTTACAACCTTAATGTTTCATTTATCTGAAAATTATTGAGTCAAGACTTACTGTGTATGTTATTAGCCTTTCACACACACACACACACACACACACACACACATATATATATATATATTAACAACTTCCCTCATCAGTTTCTACAATCTCACTTGTTTTGAGAAACTCCTGCCACTCCAAGTCTATTCAGAACGATGCCAAACAAATACTAGCTCTAATTTGTAAGGAAAAATAATCATTAATCCCCCCTACTCCCCCCTCCCTTCTCCCAAACATCCCTAAGCATAAAATAGAAACATACCTAGAATGCCAATCATACTCTCACATTATGCCACAGATTTAAAAGGAAATGCAGAGAGAGGAGCAGAAGGAAAATTAAAAGCAGGGCAATGCAAATCCTGTCTTTTGAAAGATAGGGACAAAAAACCATAATATTAGCCATATTCCCCTTCCCTACTGATAATGTGGACTTTTAATAAAGGTGGTGATGGTGGATGGAGAAATCACAAAAACATAAAACCAAGCCCAATTAGGCTCCCAAACTCCCTGATCCGAGGGTTAACAATTCCTTCTATCCACTTCGCCTCCCCCAAAAAACAGCCATCACCCTGACTGGAAAAAGAAATAAAAGAGTAAGAAATTTTACTAGATGGAAAAAGAGAACATCTTGAGGATTGGACATGAAAGACAAGACAAGAACCCTAAGGGATCCTAGAGAAAGAACCATGTTCACCTATGCACTAGATAAACTCACTCACCAAGACATTGGAAACGAGTAGTCAGATTAGGGGCAATTCAGACCATTCAATATCACTGGATCAAACAAAAGTTAGTGGCTTAGTGCCAGCTGATAAACCTGTACATATTATCAGCCCATATACCCATAGAAGACGGAAATTCCAATAACCAACAAAATCATAAATACTCCCTACATAGGAGGCATTAGCTTCTTGTATTTATTTGTCCATACAAGGAACCCTTAATATGGAACTTGTCAATACTTGCTAGCCTAAAATTTTGACCAAGATCTCATCATATTATTTCTTTTAGCATCTATTACCCTCTGGAGCAGATGGAATGATTTAATGTTAAATGCACAAACAGATGAAAGGTAAAAAAAATTGAGAAGTCAAACTGTCCTCAAGCAAATTAATCTTATTCTTATCAAGAATCCATAAATCACCAAGTTTCTTAAAACAAATATAACAAGCATGGAAGAAACACACAAAACAGGTAACTTCAATGACTACAAACCTTCTCCAGTTCTATGATTCCAGTGGCATAATCTTGTCTCTCTAGCAATGCAAGCCCCAACATATAGTGGGCCTGTAACATAGGGAAAAGAAAATTTAGCCAGGTGAAAGATCCTCCAAAAAAGCACATCTGAGAGTACAAAACTACATACCATAATAAATTTCAGTATCAAAATTAAATATAGCTAGGTCATCACTTATATAAAATAAAATAATGCTTGGCTATGCTTCATCAATCTGAAGCTTTCACAAAAGTTATTTGGGCACAATTAGTTATTAGCTTCATCTTAAAATACAATTAAGATCCAAATTCTCAAAAATTACCATTATATAGAGTTTGCTAAATTAGATATCACCACCTGAAATGCAGAAGCATATATACAACTACCCCACGAGAAAACTAAACGGAAGGTACACTCAATCCAGGAAGAAGAGACATAACCAATAGAGCTATACAAGAGAATCAAATATATGAGACTGCAAAAATGAAACTTTACGTATGCTAAAGCAATTAGAGGATAACAAGGGAGATACAAAGACCTTGACTGATTTGCTGTCAAGCTCAATTGCTCTGCGACAGTCTTCTTCTACTCTTACCCAGTTACTACAACCACCACAAACAAAAGAAATAAATAACACAACAGAAAAAAAAAATCCAAAACAAAAAATTGACTTGACCAAAAGAACTAAAATGCAAAGTGAAAAATCAAAATGGGTAGTTGCCCATACATACTTGCGTTTGAGATGGCACAGAGCACGATTCGTCCAATAAATAGGAACATTCGGGCACAGTGTAATTGCCTTGAAACCCAACAAAAATAAAACGAAAAGAAAGAAACCCAGGTAAGACAAATCGCAATCAGCGCACAAAAATTTCATCTTTACTAAGAATTCAGAGGGTACAGTGTAATTGCCTTAAAACCCAACAAAGAACAAACGAAAAGACGAAAACCAATGTAAGGAAAACAGGAATCAGCGCATAAATTTCCTCTCTTTACGAAGAAAACAATACATGAAAGCTGATAGAGATACAATTCCTAAATACTAAATCTGAAAAACCACAAATTCCCAATTGGAATTGAGACAGGTACCTCAGTGTAAGCATCGATTGCGGCTCCGAAACGATCTTTCGTGAAGTAACGGTTGCCGTCTATTCTGAGTTTCTCGGCTTGATTCGCCACCGCAGACACAGAACCTGCATTTGGCCCCATTTCTCTCTGCTATCTCACTCTAGAACTTTCACGTGTATAGAGATCTATATATATGTATATGTAAGAATTTGAAGAGGTAGTTGGTCGCGGAGAGAGATGCTCACTGTCGTGAGTTATGACAAAATGATCTGGAAATTTCCAGGTGGTAGCAACACGAAACAGAAAAGAAAGACCATAAGGGAGGACTTCATTGACTGCGCTTTATGTTTCTTCGGGTATTCCCATGTTAGGAAAAAAAAAAAAAATTCTTCGGGTACTAAAAGCAGTGATCAAGTCACAGATCGAGTACATGCTCATATGACAGTTTGTTTTGATTGGATTATCTTGCAGCAGCTAAGTCTTTGACTGTGGTTTATGGGCTCACTGCACTAAATGTCTTTTTCACACTCGAAATACAAAAGACTTCCACACTTTCATCGGTTTTCTTTTATATACATCAGAACCAAAAAAAGTAGTCAAGAAAATACAAAAAAAATAAAAATGAGTCAATGAACAAAAAAAAGAGCATTAGTAATTCATTAATAAGAATTATTGAACTCACCACTCAATTCTTTATAAAATTTCATCACTGTTAATATGAACTATTTAAGTGAATTTAATTTCAAATCTATATGCTTTAAAGTGATGGTGGTGAGGTTTAATGGTAGGCTTAATATTCTCATCATTAATAGAAAGATGAAACTAGAAACATTAACTTACCAAAAGAAAAGCTTTAAAAACATTTCCATTTAGTTTGCTATAGGTTGACATTTCCATGATTTCAATTTTGTAAATTTTAGATTTAATTGTAATTGTAATTTTTTTATTTTAATAAAATAAACCATTTAATCCCTTATTTTAAAAATAAATCATTTAATCCTTTTATTTTTATAATAAATAGTCTAACAATGAAAAATTAAATTTNTTTATTTTTAATCATTCTTTCCCAGTTTCACCCAAGCATTTCTCTAAAACAAGAATTCCCAATTCCCAATTTCTTTTAAGGATTCATTGACTTGAATATTATATTTTAATAATAAAATTATACATCTATTATACTTTTTAACTTAATTAATTTTTTAAAAATTAAAAACAAAAAAAAAAAATTTAAACATGTAAAAATCACAAATGACCATATAGCGTATCTACGTGAAACACGTCAA
This sequence comes from Cercis canadensis, assembly GCA_003255065.1. Lineage (NCBI taxonomy): Eukaryota > Viridiplantae > Streptophyta > Magnoliopsida > Fabales > Fabaceae > Cercis > Cercis canadensis. Next base: position 14,672 of record QAOA01006876.1, read on the forward strand.
TAACCCATTAACGTGTTTGTTTTGGTCACATTTTCCTTTAATTTTTTTTTTTATTCNCATTTCCCTTTAATTTTTTTTTTATTCTTATAAGCAGCTAAAAATAAAGACATGCCTACTAGGCGTGTCCCACGGGACATGTCACTTGGATAAATAAATTAAAAAAATGTAATAAATATGTATTCCAATCAAATAACCTCCTTTTAAGTTCCAAAAAAAGTGTAATAAATATGTATTCCGGTCAAATAACCTCCTTTTAAGTTCCGTTCCCAATTCCCCTAAACTTTGGAGAGAGTAAAAAGCTTTTGATTGCTTTGCTCTCTGTCTGCTCTGTTCTAGTGAGTCAGTGACAAGCCAATTCAATGGAGAAACACAAATGCAAGCTTCGTTCTAGGACATTCGCCAATGGCATAGTATTGGGTAGCCACATGAAGGCTCATTTGGCCACCCTTCCCCTTCCTCCAAAGCCCGAACCACTCAGTGACTCAGTTCCATTGTCATATTCCTCTTCCGAAAAAGACGAAGAAGCAGCAGTTGGATACAGAGAACCAGAGGAAAAGGCGTTGATTTATGAGTTGAGGGAGAATCCCAAGAAAAGTTTCAGACTTGCATATATTGAGTTTCTTTTGCTCTTTGACCGAAGAAAGTGAGGAATGGAGCATATTGACGGAGACGAGAGGTTGAAAGAGTAGCACAGAAACTTTGCTGCCATCGCTGCAATACAAAGAATTTGCTACCGCTGAACCATCAAAACCCAGAAAAGTTAAGGTTGTGACTTTCTCTCATCTCAGTTCGTTTGGATGCTTGAATTTTTTTTCTAGAGAAAGGCTTGGGTAAAAGAATGATTAAGAATAAAAGCATTAATTTTAATTGGACCAAATTGTTGGTTTTGCTAAAATAAGGGACTAAAACTACAATTAACCCTAACTTTTAATTCTATAGTTTAACAATTGGAACAATATCATCAAACCAATTGCTAAATTCTCTCTCATGAACTCAACTGAAAATTAAGCCACGTGTGTGGAATTTTTAGAATACTGAGAATTCTATGAGATCACAATATGAATATGAACCTTCCCTTCTTTGAATCTTTCTAACTACAACGCTTGAGTTGACTTGAGAGTTTTTGACATTACTTACACCTTAAGACAACAGAAAAGATTTCTAACAAAGCACACCATTTCTTCCTTGAACACTAGCAAAAAGCCCAAAGCACAGCACACGCTACTTACCACCAAAGACAAGAAATCAGCAAAATTAGGGACAAGAATAGCAACCAAACTCACCAGCAAAACCAGTACCCGTCTTAACCATAGGCAATATCTTGACATTTTCATTGATGATGAACCCTGCGGGAATGCAGAATTTCACTTCTGGTCAGCCCCAGTCTCCTTGGCCAAGGATGGTTCAGACTGATGTTGGGAAATATACAAAAGTTTTTGTGCAAGTAGACACTGACAGAGATGGGAAAATCACTGGGGAACAAGCACGCAACTTGTTTTTTAGTTGGGGACTTCCAAGAGGTGTGTTTCTTTTTTTTTTTTTTTTTGGTGTTCTGACAATTGTTCTAAAATGAATTTCTATATTTTTCTTCTTTTATAGGTCTCTAGCTGCAACATATGCAATCTGATGAATTTATTATCCCTTTCTTGTAGTCTAGGTTGCATTTGCAGTTGCATTTCATAGCCTTCATATGATTCTTGTCTTTTTGCATCCCTCTACCTTAAGTATCTAACTTTTCAATAGCAAGCTAATTTCCTGATCATGATTTCATTTCTATGCCATGGTCTATATCTTCCAGAGGTTTTAAAGCATGTGTGGAACTTATCCGACCAGGATAATGATAGCATGCTTTCTCTGACGGAGTTTTGCATTGCACTCTACCTAATGGAGCGATACAGGGAAGGGCATGTTCTTCCAGCACTACTTCCAAGTAACATTACACTTGATTTGTCAATTACCGCTCAACCTACCACTCAGCACAATGCTTTAGCTTGGGGAACATCATCAGGTATATGCCCAAGTCCCCAAGGAATTGGCTGTTTTTTAATATATACAAGCTTCTACATTTGTGGAAAATATTTTTTCTTAAACCTCTGTTCCTCTTATCTCGGAAGGTTTTATACAAGAGCCGGGAATGACTGGTTTTGCTTCTCGGCCAGCTACTGTTCCTCAGTCTGATTGTCAGGGACCTCAGAACTCAATTAATTCCAAGTTTCAAGAAGCAACAGAAGCTGATAAGAAGGCATTTATTCTATCCTTGTTTCTTCCATCAGTTATATTTGATACTTGTATCTTTTTAACACTATGTCCAGTAACATTTCACATTGCTGCAGGTATTTGTTTTCATCTTGAAATATTTAAGTTTAGAACCCGTGTTTTACTTCTTGTCTGTATTTTGATTATCTATTCACATATTGTGATTGCTTTGATTAGTTCTTTAGTTTCTTCTTTCTGTGGACCATAATATATTGCCTATCTATGTTTTTCCATTTTTTCCTGTATGGTTATCTTTTAGGTCAATTCGTTTTACAATTTGGTGAGATGATATTGTAAGTTATATTTGGTTTCAATCTTAAAGTAGTCTCGTTCCTTATCTGCTCTTCCAATGCCTGCAGTTGAAACTTGAAACTTGCTTATATTAGAATTTTTAGCTGTTGCTGGTATCTTTGAAGATAGTATGGAAAGTCTACATTCTATTTTGTCATTTGTGAAGGTCTTTATGTGATGCCATTGCGTGTGCTTGATTGGATTCTCTTCTGTTTCAAATTGAACACAGGAAACTCTTATTACATTATTCTTTTTGTTAACTGAAGGTGGAAGAAATTGAGAAAGAAATTTTGGATTCCAGAGAGAAAATAGAATTCCACCGTGCAAAAATGCAGGAACTTGTCAGTAATTTCCATTGCCTTTTTACTTCTCACTAAAAATATATGTTGTTCAATCTTTGTTTGAGTCAGTTTCTTTTGGGGTCTCTTTTCTAGATGTTAATGGATGATAGATATTTGGGTGTAGTTAGCATTTATTCTGTGTCCTAATATGCATATATAGCTAGCAATTATACATGCTCTGTCATGAACACAGAACTTGCACTCCTTTATTGTCTCTACTCAATAAAATTGTAAATACTAAGCAAAAGAATTATAAGAACTGCTCTCCCTCCCCACCCCATTCCTTTTTTTTTTTTTTTTTTCTTTCTTTCACATTCTATTTATAATTAATATTGTTTCATTACACTATTGCATTCTTTTTAATTTTATTTATATTTATTTTTGAGTAAAAGGTTCTGTAGAAGAGCAGATGTGAGAATCTACTTAATGAGATTGTAGAGAGGATATCTGCTGATAAGTGCGAGGTATCTTACTTGAGACTTGCATGTATTCTTGTTGCCTCCTCTCCCTTTACTCAATATATGAATATCAGGTTGAGAATCTGGCAAAGAAATTTGAAGAAAAATATAAACAAGTTGGAGATTTAGCATCCAAGATAACTACTGAGGAAGCCACATTTCGTGACATACAGGTGTTTATCGTTGCTTGTTCTTATCTGATAAATGATTTTTTTAATTGATAAGTGTAAATAATAAAAACTTGTTATTATTCTCTCTCTTTTTTGCCAAGATACTGTCAAATGATTTTATGTAAATAACATGTAGGAGAAAAAATTGGAATTATATCAAGCAATTGTCAAGATGGAACAAGATGGCAGTGCTGATGGTACACTACAGGTATATTTAAATTTTACCTAGTCAAGCCACCAGCATCCTGCCCGGTAGTACTGTGGTAACCTATCCTTACTACCAATTTTGTTTCACCAAAAAAAAAAAAAATTTACCTGGTCGACAAAGACATGTTGAGAACTTCTTTTCATTTGTCAACTGCAATTTTCAGGCTCATGCCGATCATATCCAATCAGACCTTGATGAGCTGGTGAAATCTCTGAATGAATGCCGCAAGAAGTATGGATTACGTGCAAAGCCCACAACACTAGTGGAGTTACCATTTGGTAAATTCCAATTCATGGATGATTTTTTCAATTCTTTTCAAGCATTCTGCAGATTTCTTATTTTTCATAACTTAGTTTCTCAAGTATCTGTTGCATTTATTTTGTTGGTATCAATTTCTTTCTTTAATTTGAGGGTGTTTTCAGTTTTGAATGAGTGTAAAATTATTTAAGTCAGTGCTACTTGAAACAGGTTATCTGAAGCATTTACAGTGCTTTAGGTGTTAACTTTAACTAACTTGGGGGGCAGTGCTATGTAGGGAGGCTCTTTATTATCTTTTAATTAATGTTTTCTCATGTGGAACTGGGTTTTTTCTTTAATTACAACATGATGGTACCTATCAAAAGAATTGTTGTCTTCAAATGCTGAAACAAGGCATTGATTCAACAAAGCTGGAAACTTGGAACTTGCTGATGTTTATGAAAACAATTTTCAATATAAGCTAGAAGCATTTGGGAAGTATTTTTTTTTTCTTCTTAATTTTCATGTTACTGAAACTTGANCGTTGAAAATACCACTCAAATCCTCTAAAATATCTCCACTTCATTCAAATCCTCTAAAATATATATAAATAAATGTTGTTTACAAATTTGATCCTTGTATCATGTTATATTAAATAGTTACAGATTTCTTTTGATCCTTTAAAGCTGGCAACACGGCATCCAAGAGGGAGCCACTGACTGGGATGAGAATTGGGATAAATTTGAAGAAGGTATGCCAAAATAATCCAAATTAGATCTAGATGATCTGTTGATTACATTTTTTTTTTTTGTATGTACATTGTGTGTTTTTCACCAATGATTTTGAGGGTTTATGCACAAGGTTATGAAGCGATGTTGCCAATCATCATTATACATTAACAGTGTTGTTGTCTTAGTTGATTTGCCACACACACATGCATGTACACAGACATATATATTGGATGTCTAGCCTCCCCACACCTTCAAATTTGAGTCAGTGTGACGGTATAATTTTAATTTTTGTTTGGCAAGACCATCCTTTTGTTACCCTTACAATCTCAGAGGATTAAGCAAACTGATCAAAGTCCCATCACACACCACCCTTTGTTGAACTATATCTTTGATATGTGAGAGAGAATAAAGAAATAAGGAAATTTCATAGGTTATATTATAATTGATGTTGAATCAAAAGAGTGATAAGTAGCTGGTTTTCTCAGCACTACACTCGAACAGATCCTAGTCTCTGTCCCAACCTCTGTTTGTCCTTCTCTTTCTCTTGTATCTATAGTCCTTTTACTTCTATTGCATCTTTTTTAACCTAATAAACTGGAAATAGGGAATAAGGTTTTTTCCCTGTGTAGTTAATAAAAAAGCCTGGTTAGATTTATTATGAGAGTACTAGTGAATAGACCCCGTAAGGTATGTGAAGTGTGAACTAGTCAATTGGTTGTTGAAATGAACAAAAACTCAGAAAATATAGGCCTCTGGGGAGGACAAAGCTAAAACAGAAAAATGGTGCAATCTGCTGTGCTGATGCCAGTGCTTTGGGCAGGAAGTAGGAAGCATGTGAGAGTGAATATTTTTTCTTGGTGAGAAAATATAGGTCTGCTGTGAACCTAACTGTGGGGAATCATTTTATGGCTGTGAAAGTGTGAATCCAAAAGTAGCAATATCATTTAAAGGAATTATATGGTATTGGTGGAAATGCAATTACAGAGTTAACTGTTATTTCTTTATTTCCTTGTCTGCATCTGTCATACTGTTTTGAAAACTTGTTAACATGGCTGAATATACATGATGAGGATTCACTTTCGTGAAATAGCTCACTCTTGATGTGCAAAACATCTTAGCACCTCCAAACGAAAAATTGCTGCTAGCTTGAAACAGGAAAACTTCTGCCATTGACAGTCCAACATCCGCAGTTTCCCTTAAGAGCGAAGATGAATCAGTAAAAAGTGCTCCTAATAGTTCATTTGCAAGGAGTGTTATAGAAAGCCCCTCCAGAGACTCTGCTGATTCCAATATTGGAAAGACCACTAATGAATATAGCTCACCCCATGATCATGAAATCATACAAGAAACTGAAAGGTATGGTTTTAGGATTTGCACACCAGTTTTACATATACTTGCTAGTTGTTGATTTGACTCTTAAAAAATTAGTGATTCTATCAACATGTTTGAGTTTCTTTATCTTTTTCTTTTATATTTTGGAATGATACAGATCTTCCAATCTCTGCATATTGTGTACTCTTTTGGAGCTGATATGTGTGTGTATGTATTATTTACTTTATTACTAGGATGATGTGAAGCACTGGAACTTATGTTCTTCCTTTGTTTTTTTTCCTCAATATGTTATGTTCTTGCAACATCTTTGCCAAAGAAAAAATTAAATGCCATGTTCTTGCACCATGGTCAAAATTATGGAATTATCTTTAGTTTTTAACATGTCCATTTGGATACAAGTACTTTGTGGTGGCAATGTTTCAATAGTTTATAGACTTTCTGAGATCTCCTTTGACTGATTTCCCTAGCTGATTTGTTAGTTTACTCTTCAGTATTTTGGTGCTTTTTTGATCAATTTCTCTTTAGAAATTGGCTGTGCATAATTCTGATCATCTTCTTCATATAGCACGCTTGTCTAGGAGCAAAGTGGATGCCATGGAAGAGTTGGATCCTGAAGATAAAGGATTCAAGGCCAGGCACTTGAATAAAATAAAATGGAAATTACCTTGTAGCAACTGGACATGGAAATCACCTTACAAGGCCAATTCTCTGTGATGAGCGACATGAAAATTTGACTTTTGAAGGAGGTGTCAAGTTGCTGAAAAAATTTGCTCAAAGAGAGTATGATGGCTAGTTGCCTCTATTGATGTCACTTGTATTGGTTCTTCAGTTTACATTTGATATTTCATGAAGATTACTTAGCAAGAATTTTTCTACTGTATAATTCGCTCATTTGTAACCTATCATATTTTGTAAAATATTAATACTTTGTTGGTTGGTCCCTTACTAACTTCATATTTATGCCCAGCTGGATCTCCAACCTATAATGGATACCATTCACTGCTTCTCTTCTTCTCGGTTTCAAGAAAGGCTACTATCATTGGCACATATTTACTCTTGTAGTTTCTGACCTTTACAAGCATATATGATCTCTTCCTCAAAAGATAACCCTTTTATTTCTTCAAGCATAGTAAGAATTGGGTTACATCTAAACTTTTGTATCTCCTTGTTGAATTGTTCACACATGTTGCTTGTGATGGTTTGGTTCTTGCTGTAAGTGCTAAATGATCCTCTAACCCATCTAGCAGGAGCATTCTTCATCAACCAGTCATAAGCATCTTGGTCAATCATTTTGATCTTAGTCATATGCCTATTAAACTCTCACATTGTAGTAGAATTTGTTGCCAAAAACACATTCGATCTAAGTTTCTTGCTTTTCCAGGTTCTACAAAAATTCTTCCAAATGTGCATGACACATGACCTGTGAAGAGCTGTAGGACATAATTCGGCCAATGCAGGTTCCAAAACCTGTACAGTGCAAAAAAAAAAAAAACTATGTTAATCTTTGAAGCATGACATATTATTACCAAATATAAATTTATAAGTGTTGATGCCAGAAATGTCCGGACCGGATGTACCTGCAATAAGCCAAGCTCGGCAGTGGGCCGAGGAAGGCTCTCTGATGCTTAAGTTAGAATAGGTATGTGATAAGAGAGATAATCCAGTCTAGGTACAATTCTGATCAATTACCACTTAGACTGCACTCTGGGCGTATTTATAGTAGTTGCAGAGCTGAACTGGTGGTGCCTTGTCGTGCTGAAGATGAGGCACGTTNAAATTTATAAGTGTTGATGCCAGAAATGTCCGGACCGGATGTACCTGCAATAAGCCAAGCTCGGCAGTGGGCCGAGGAAGGCTCTCTGATGCTTAAGTTAGAATAGGTATGTGATAAGAGAGATAATCCAGTCTAGGTACAATTCTGATCAATTACCACTTAGACTGCACTCTGGGCGTATTTATAGTAGTTGCAGAGCTGAACTGGTGGTGCCTTGTCGTGCTGAAGATGAGGCACGTTGTCAACTGGCTAGTGGGCTTGAAATCTGACTAGCTTTGGGCCGGTCTTCATCACTTGCCCTCGAGCTTTGAAATTTGAAGAATGCAAAGTGTAAAAAGTTCATAATAATAATAATAATTAAATGATATATTGGGCAAACTATGAGTATGGGTGAACTACACTTGCTAGGTTGGCCAAACTACACACGACCGAACTACATGGCCGAACTACTTATGCTATGTGAGCATAGCTGAACTACTACTAGGTTGGCCGAACTACACATGGCCGAACTACACTACATGGCCGAACTACACTGCATAGCTGAACTTCACGCATGACCAAACTACTGTATGCCTTGATATTTTGTGGAGTTCACGTGAATTTCGTAGAGACTTTTTCAATGAAGAGATTATTTCGTTGTATACATATTCATTCAATGCCAAAATTTGCTAAGATTTACTACGATTCTTTGCTTTATTCCTCAGAGATTTTTATGCATCTTGCTAAAACACGTTTTTTTTTTTTTATCAGAGATTTTTTCGCTTATTGCCAAAACTTATGACTTTTGGCAGAGATTCTTCTGCACCTTGCTAACAGAGATTTTTCAGCACCTTGGTAAACTACGTTCTCTTTTGGCAGAGATATTTTCAACTAATGCCAAGATTTGCAGAGATTCCTTTGAAGAAAAAAGAGTATGCCAAGACCATCATGATTATGATATTTGACCAAGATTCTTTTCAAAAAGANGGTTTTTGACATGAACATTGAGAGAAGCGCAGTAATAAAGGTCGGGAGCCAGTCCACCACCTTAGAGAAAGGGCCTAGTTTTCCGCTAATTTAATTCCGGGCCTGGCTACCGTATTAATTTATAGTGGCCCATCCCAGAGAAGTGCACATTAATACGAACCGGATCCATTGGAGCAAAAGAAAACCGGATCCGACCAGTTGATTACCGCGTTGAGGCTACGCTTAATTGACATTGGCAATGGCAAGACGACAAGATTGGGTTAGCAGTTTTGGTTTAGAAAATGAAATCAAAGACGTTGAATTGAGTTAAGGGCCAAAATGTTATCGTACTTTGTGTTCCCTCCAAATTAGATATTTTAGTTGACGTGCTTGTGAATCTGCCAACTGTATCGCTTGTCCCCTTCTTCTCAGATTCTCTCTCAATCATACATACATCGTTAAACTATTATTATGCTGATGCACTTTTAAAGCACACACTGGTTGCGTTGCCGTTGCCGTCGCCGGAAAAAGCCATGGCCGGTGCTCTAAGTCTCTCTCAATTCTCACTTTTTGGGCCTATTTCGTTGCCCACGAAACAATTTAGAAGTAGGGTTTCGGTATCCATTAGAGCAACGTCAGAAACCTCATCCACTTCCACTTCTGTGAGTACCCAAGAATTTACTGCTCCGCCCAATTTCAAGCCTCCTGAGCCCCAACGCTTTGGAATCAGACCTGACAAGACTGGTGAGATATTTGGAGCTTTGCTTCCCTTGTTCTTTCGCTTTGCTACGGGAGTTTTTGTTTCTGGGTAAGCAAATTTTCTCTGCTCAATTGCTCCTTAGCTTGCTTCTATGTTCTGTTTTATTTTGGTCACCATGTGAACGCTTGGACCGAAACTTGACCCTAGTTTGACGCGAGTACAAAGACAAAGCATCAAGTAACTGTACGGATACACAATATTTGATCGTCCTTCTGCTAGAGGAGATAGATATTAGATAGGCCTTCTGTCTTTTCGCTCTTTAGCCCAATTATTCTTTAAGGTCATATAGGAAAGAACGGTTGTAATTGGGTTCCCATGAAATATGATTTTATTAGATGTTATATTTAGAATGGGATGTTACAAAATTTGTGTAAGTGTAAGCATATACAATCTATGATTAGAGGATGCTACTAAAAATAGAAATCAAGTCTTGAGCTGGACTAATTTTTTAGGGGAGCTGATACTTCCAAAAGTTCTGCATTTTATTCAATGTCAATGTGTCTTGAACGTAAATCAAATCTAGACACTGGCAGAAAATCTGAATTTCTTGTGTTTTGTTGTGCCATGCCAGGTATTCTGTATCCTTCGTTTCCAAGGATGAAATTCCATCAGACCAATATGCTTTGGAAGTTGGTGGTAAAATCTGCATTCTCTTATGTTTAGTGTTTATTTCTGGATGCCAGGATATTTATGCCAAAAAGTCATGAAAGGTGTGGTTGAGTTGTGACTTCGAATTAAAAAGGGGACACAGATAGTGCTCAAAGTCAAAACCTTTCATGTTTGACAGTTCAAGAGTCTTTCATTCAATTTTGATCTTGTTAACACTAGTGATCTGATTGATATCAGGGTACAAGGCAAAAGAAACATCAAAGTTAGGTCCTCGCCCCGAGAAGCCTATTGAGATATATGAATTTGAGAGGTACTTTATTTTTCCACGTTGAGTATCTAAATAATACTGGATTTAATCACTTTGCATTTGGCTGGATACTTCCTTCTTCCTCCTCCTCCTCCAATGAAAAGATAAAAACCTAGCTTTCTGTTTTTCTCATTATACCTTTACCTTCAGTCCTTTGACTTTTTACATGCCACTCCATGGACTAAACTAATTATGTATATTGTTTTTCCTTCTAATTATGGGCTTTTCATGGATCATGCGTAGCTGTCCATTTTGTCGAAAGGTATGGATTTTAGTTATGAAGGATTCACATGATTTCTTTTTGAAGCATTTGTTCCTTTTCCTTGTCCATAATCATGTGAAGGGGTTGGGGGCGTTGAATAATTGGGGTCATTAACAAAGTTAGGCCTCCAGAATCTGGCTGATTGAGTGTTTACTTAATATGACAGACCTTCTTTTTGGTGTGGGCTAACATTTTGACTTTGTGACTATATACAGGTTAGAGAAATTGTTGCTATTTTGGACCTTGATGTTGTCTTCTATCCTTGCCCAAGAAATAGCCCAAATTTTCGTCCCAAGGTTGCTCAGATGGGGGGAAAACAGCAGTTCCCCTACATGGTTAGTTTGATTCCTCTAAACTAGAAACAATAAAAAAAAAAAATCAGCAGCTTCTTTGTTATGGTACTTGGAACATTTTGAAATGAAAGGGGATTAAAAAAGAAAGGAAGCTGTTTACCTACTCTACTTTTACATAAATTAGTCGAATGAATGCAAACATTAGGCTCCAGTTTTTCATAAAACATTGGGGCATTTTTTTTTCTTTGGGCCATGAAACATTCGGGCATCTTACATCACCAATTTTCTTGCAAATTGGCTGAGAAGGTTTGCATTTTAAGCGATAGACTTATAGTATACTACTATGAGGTCCAGAAATCAAATGCTCCATAAAGGAAAGTGCCTGAGTGTAACTCATTGGGAACAAGTTACACTCAGGCCCTTTCCTAATATATGCTAATTACTATTTGTATTCTTTTCACATAAATTTCTGACTTAATTAAAACAGCACAGAAACAATCTAAAGCTGCAGTAAAATTTTCTTCTTGTTTAAAGTTGCTGAAAGCACTGTTTTATATTACTCCCTGGAATCCACCTTTATTTAAAATTTTCCAAGTTATATCTTTCATCACTTGTCATATCATGTCTTGTGCTCAACATATTTTAATTACCTGGTGTCTTTGAGTGAGAAATAATCTTTGCATTATTGTTCTTGATTTCAGGTGGACCCAAACACAGGAATTTCAATGTATGAATCAGATGACATAATTAAGTACTTGACTGGGAAATATGGTGTGTATCATCACATTTTCTCTTTTCTGTGTTGTGTTCATATCTTGTGTCTTTTATCTGTTCTGTGCTTTATAACCTGTATTGACATGTATAAAAGGAGAGGAAGGGATTACCACAATATTGTTGATTGCTTTCCTATTGGGCATAAAAGAATAGGAAGTCCAGAGGATTTCTTCTTTTACACATCTGAGAAATTATCTTGCTGCATTGCATTCTATTTACCTTTAAGGACTATCACATATTATTGGTACTTTCTCTTCATTTTTAAGAGCATTATTTTTTCTCTCTGTAAGTGGTTTTAGAATTTATGGTTCACACTTTCAAATTTTACTTCTTATACGTGCAGACCCATATAAAATATTCTATTGTTGACTCTGTTCATTATCCATTCTGTAGGTGATGGAAGTATTCCTTTTACTTTATCACTTGGATTGTTAACGGTTAGAGCTCAATCCATTTCCATTATCAACGATTTGTCACCAGAAAGTTGAAATGTATAAGTTTGTGTTAGTATCTAAGAATTATCTTTTGCTGCAGACACTGACTGCAGGCTTTGCTATGCTTGGTCGTATGGGAAAGGTACAACTGGTGTCTAAGTTTCTTGTGGATTAAAAAGTAACTCTTTTCCAAAATGACTGAGAGAACTATTTGCATATGCCAATCTGTCTGGCAGACAACATATTGTCTTCGAGGAAGTTTCATGAGTTTGTTTATGGAAATTGTTATTCAGATTTCACTTTCATCAGTACAAAGAATACTAAAACCACTCTCAATTTTAATTTTCAGGGGACTACTTATACTCCGGCAAAGTTACCTCCAAATCCACTTAAACTATGGGCATATGAGGTGCAAAGTCATGCGTCCTAATGCTTAATCAATTAAAATCTTCAATTATTCAATCTTTGATCATGCATGACTGTGTATCTGCTAAACCTTTTCGGTTAACAGAGATCTGGAATTTTAAAAAACACTTCCTTGTTTCAATCAGGGGTCTCCTTTCTGCAAACTTGTACGTGAAGTACTGGTCGAGTTGGAGCTGCCACACTTGCTTATCAGGTAATGCTCATGCTTTATAAGCAGCTGATTGTAAGGTTCGATGCACCTAATAAGAAATTTTATTTTGGTCTTATAAAATATCTAGTATCTGTAGTCATTTTTTAGGTATGCAGTTGCCCCATACGTGAATAACCATTAAAATATTGGCAACTATATTGCTGATGAATCTAAAAGTTCTAGTGATTTCCAAAATTTCTTAGAAGTCATGGCTGTATTGTACATACACTTCCTCTGCATTGAAAAGAAAAGTCGTAAAATTTTTTCTTCATTGCCACCAAAAATATACTATAAAATATTGCAAACAGTGATAAATGGTTACTGATTATAACTATTAGACAATGTGATATGCAGAAAGGTTGGTGCAGTATACAGTTGAAATACTTTTTATATTTTTCTTTTCTTTTCCCTTTGTGCACGCGCAGCTGCAGACACACGTATTACTTTCATTGTCTTTATCAACTCTTTGGTTTTATTATTTTAGTGATAGAGGATGCGACATCAATTTTCAAGGACGCGTATGTATAATTGTGGCTTATATATACTCATGTTTGTCCATGTTACATTTTATTTCATTTTAGTTGTGCTCGGGGTAGCCCAAAAAGACAGATACTATATCAGAAAACTGGACATTTCCAGGTACTTCATTGATTTTAATAATAAATTTCTCAACTTTCTCTCTCTCACACACACAAAAACACATTACTAGCTTCATGACATGATATCATTTGGCTAGTGGATAATGTCAATTTTGATGGTCATGGTTGTCAGGCACCCTATCTGGAAGATCCAAATACTGGGATAGAAATGTTTGAGAGTGCAGAAATTATAGAGTATCTAAGAGCAACTTATGCTCTTCAATGAGTGATGCTTTAGGAGACTTACGAGGTTCTTTCCTTCATTCTCGTGACATGCGAATCTCTTCCTTCTTTTCCTCTTGTCAATGTAAAATGCAAATCATTCTAATAGTGAAATAAATCAATTTGTTAGTGTATCAAAATTTCAATATAGTGGAATCAAGTGGCTCAACTATGATTTGAGGTATTGAAAATAGCAGTTACAAGGTAGTGCTGGCAGACCTTTAACGATGACGCTTGAAGATGATTTTTCTGACTACAACTTGTACAATTTGTTGTATTCATTGCAAGATAATCGTTATAAGGGGAAATTACGCCGTTTGAAATTCCACTTTGCTTGGCTGAATAAAAAAGTAGACTAGCCAATAGCCAAATATTTTGTATTGATGATTGATAAGACACTCAATGAAGATGATATGGAAACTGAAAAGCAATTGTCAATGCTCAGACTTCATTTTATTTCAGGGTGATTTTTACAAACAGAGATTTGTAGCTCAAACAGAGGTGTATTTCCAGAATTCGGGTGGGATACATTTTTTTGCAAAGAATAGTGCAAGGTCGCCAAGATAAAAGGCACGTTTTTTCTCAATTTAACTAGACTTAAGCTGGTTGCCTAGGATACATTCAAATACATGTATGTCCAGAAAATGTTTCTGAGTGAAGAATTATTCCACTCGTTGCGGTAGAGCTATAGCCCTTTAGCTTTTTGTGCATCATACACATTCTCAACTACCCTGCAAAGCAAGGAGAGGGGCTGACCTCGTCAGCAAGTTCTGCTTCAACGTCACCTCTTCAGCACCCGGGCCAAGGAAAAGAGAGTATTTGCCTTCTGAGCCTTCCAGCTTTAGGAATTCCATGCCCCTTTACTAAATTATTAATCTTGTGTGTACCTTATGATGTAAATCTATTAATGGAAGGGGGGTTGGAAACTAAAATGTTATTTTTATGTATGATGGATGGTCCTTTCTCCTTACGGTGTGGGGACTGGAGTATAGTCTTTTTGGTGCTCTGAATGGAACTTGGCCTAGAAGTTGACCTACCTCCTTTTATCTTTTTCCTATTGGAGAATCCATATCATTGGATAAAGCTGTAGAGAGTTGTCGATACTGTCCTGGCCACTTTCAATGGGTGTTGGAGTGTTCCATGGTTATAAGGAATTAAGCTAGCTGAGTGGCTACCACATTGTCGATTTGGCTAAAGTCTGACATCTCTAGAGATCTCGAAAGTTCTGTTTCATGTTACAAGCCGTGATATTGTGATATGCCTTGCTTGTTTTGACCACATATGTATCTATAATCTTTTGTGAAATTATTAAATATTGCCTTCACTTTACATCTCTGCAAGATACTTGCTGAGGACAAATTGCCTTCATGACCAATCGAACTAGTATAGTAGCAGATATTAGCTACCCCAATAAAGCCTTTCTTTTCATGTAAATCGAGTTAAAAGCAACGTTCAAGAAGCCATTTTATAATTCAAAGGGTTCGTCTTCTCTGAATTAATTGAGGCTAATTAAAAAAAAAAAAATGCTGAATCTCTTATTGCAAAAGATGTTAATTTGACTGTTACATAGTCTGCTAAACTTGATGTGATTATTTAATTAAAATAGCTCTGTTTAAGATCTTATCATATAGCAGGACATAGAAGATGAACTACAGCGATTTACTTTGGCTTGGACAACTGTAACCATTTATGTAATATGCTAATATAATTCTCTTTAGGGATAATGAGTGAAGTTTTTATTCTCTACCCCTTCCCTTTTTTTGGTATTCCAAAAGGAAGAGACAAGAAGTATGAATGACAGACGCGTGTGATTGTGAACTGAATGGGATTCAATTGAGAGAATGAATGGCTTTTGGTAGCTTCCATCTGATTGGATCTAAACCATGTGTGGTCGAGTAAGCAGATATTACTTTCGGAGTATTATATGCAACTCTGAGGCTCTTTACTCTTTAAATTAAGTCACTGAATCCCCAACTCTGGATTGAAATTTTGTGATGTAAATATAGCAGAATTTTAAGTGACAAGTATTGTATATGAGTAGATCTTCAGTGCCTCCAAACCGCCCCACCATAGCAATTTTATATTTAACGAACATAGCTTGTTGTAGGAGGATGGATTAAGGAGCAAAATGTTGAAGTGGGAATACACTAAACTAAAACTATGTTGGTGCCAATTTTGCATCCTAGACAGCAATCAAAACAAACATGAAATCAACTAAAAGAATAATCCATGTTGATTCTATTATTGTGCAACAAATTTAAAAGAATAACAATGTTTTGGCACAAACCCAAAAGGAAGTAGATCTTTCCTTCCCAGCCTCTTAAAGTGGTTCCTTTATGACCCCAATCTGTGTCACCCATAGTGGCCTGCTTTTACAGGGACACAAATTCATTCCAATTTGTTGAACTCCAAAAGCTTGGTGAATTAGGGAAGTTTTTGTGGTCTATGGTGTGACAAACGGCACCTCAAAAAAAAACATGAAATTATTCTTAAGCCCTGTTTAGCAATTCTATAATTACTCGAGGTACCCCAAGAGATCACATGCCTGGCAGCTAAACCCAAAAAAAAAAAAAAACTTGTACAATTCTTTTAAAAACTTTTGTATTGTGGATGATGTGAANAAAAAAAAAAAAAAAAAAAAAAAAAAAAAAAAAAAAAAAAAAAAAAACTGTTTAAAATATTGTTTGATAAGAATATGATAACAATTAGAATTTAAGAGACATTTATAAAGAAGCAGCCTTAAATATTATATCAAAACACAAATTGATATTTCTTTTAAGAGTTTGTTATTGTTAGGTATTTGATATTGGAGGAAAAAACAATTCAGTTTTAAATATGAAAACTTTTAATTTGATGTCTTTCATATTGTATGAAATTATCAAAATATATTTCAGTGTTATGTGATTATTCTTTATTTTTTCAGTAATAGTATTATGTGATTATTCTATTAACATATATAGTTATGTTTTGGTGTTATGTGATTATTTTATTAATATAATGGCTATCATATTTAAAAATAAACAGAATAATTATACAACACTAAAAAAATATTTTAATCATTTCATACAATATGAAAAATACAAACTAAAAATCTCCCATATTTAAAACTGAATTATCTTTTTCTCCACCATAAAACACCCAAGAATAAAAAAAAAAAATTACTATTAAAATCAAAGGACAGCCGACAGCAAAAATCACAATTATTCACTCAAATAAAATATCTATAAACACCAAAGTCCATGTAAATTGTAATTACTATTCCAGATTCATCTAATTTACCAAATTTTTATTTTGTTTCCTTGTTTGGCTAATTTTTAGTTTCGATTCCTTGCCTCATTTATTACTTCGTTTTTTAACTCTTTCTTAATTGACAGTTGGACACATACTATAACTTTCTAATTTCTTTCCTTATATAAACTAATTTTAAAACACTGACCCTAAATTTATTCAATTTCTTCACTGAAAACACTGCATGTACCAAAATTTACTTTCGTTTTGACGTGCCTTGATAAAAGAAGAGAGACATGCTACTTCAATCCTCTTTTTCTCTTCCATTTTTCACCTCAAAACTTGCCACATGGATTTGGTATTAGTACCCCTTAAGTAAATTATTTGGTCTCACAAATTAAGGCTTTGTTCACTCATGCAATGCCTTAATTTATGTAATAATTAATTTTCTTCTTTAATATACTTTATTCCCTTGATTAATTGCTCAATTACAGATTATCTACTCCTTCCTCCCTAATTAACTTAATCTAAGGTGCTTACCCAAAACCCATGTTGATAACCAGCATCATCATGAGCTTACATTCAATTTCCTCGTTCACATCTGGGTCGCAAGTAAAATTTCAATCATATCTAAGGGCCAGAAAGCAAAATCATGGACATAAAAAAAACTGAAGTACCCGGTTACAACAGAAACTGATATTATATATGCGTTAGAGGGTAGCTGAGCGTGTATAAAGAGATGAAGAAGATAGGCAATGGTGCTCCAATTACATCGGAGTAACAGCTAACCACGCCCCCAATTTTAGGCTACGCTATTAAGCTGGCAGCAGTGATATGGGAGAAGACACCAGCATCATCACCATCAGATTAACTCATATATAAGCCAAAGATAAAGCAAGGCATAGCTATCCATAAAGCTCTGAGACACTATCGATAGCGACAATGGTTCTTCGGATTTCACTCTCAATTCTTTCCATAGCATTGCTGGTTACTTGCACTTGGGCAAATAATGACCGTAATAATTATTTCCGCTCAAGTTTTTAACTTGTTTTGGTTCTCTGCAATCAGCACAGCAGCCTCTGTTTTTCCACAAGAAAGTGAAATTTTTAAAAAAAATGAAGCAGAGACATTGTTTTGTGATCTTTGGAATTTTGCAGATCAAATTGTTTATGTTGGTATTATTTGCTAATTTTTTTTATGCTGTGCAGACCAAGAATGGGCTAATTTTAGTTATACTGGTTCGAATGGTCCCGAGAAATGGGGAAGTTTAAGTCCATATTTCTCAGATTGCTCAAAAGGGAAAACTCAGTCACCCGTGGACCTTACCATGGCTAATATAATCCAAAACAAGCAGTTGAAGCCCTTAGACAGAGACTACACCCCTGCAAATGCCACACTCGTTAACAACCGATTCAACATTGGGGTTTGTTCTTTAACTACAGAATCGCCTTTCTTAGACAGAAAGCTTATCTACAAATCTAGAACAACATTGTCAAATGTCAAATAATATATATGTTTATGTTTTTCCGTTTATAGGTTCATTTTGATGGAAAAGTGGGAGGCATTACGATAAATGGAAAACGCTATTCTTTGATACAAATGCACTGGCATTCTCCCGCAGAGCACCGCCTTGAGGGAAAGCAGTACGTTCCTCCTCTTTTTTCCACTCCATAGAAAACAAAACACACACGCACTTTGTCCTTTCTGCCTTAATTTGAACGTCAATCTTTATGCCCTCTCTAGTTGGGGTTCACAACCCAACTTTGGCCAGAGCGTAAAGGTTCTATTGCAACAAAATAGTGTGGGAAAAGACGAGGCCATGGTTTCCCTACTTAATTTATCTTCCCCTCTCTTTAGAACACATTCTCACACACACACCCTTCGTCTTATCTGCTAGTTTCTGGCTTAATTTAAACCTCAAGCTCTACGGCCTCTCTAGTTGGGGTTCAAAAGCCAACTTGGGCCAGAGCTTAAATGTTCTATTGTAACAAATTGGGTTGCCATGGTTTCTCTGATAATATTTAATAGCATCCCTGTTTGGGCTCTTCGAATGCATCATGGGAAAATCCAATTAATTAAAGCTATTGTTACATTGTTGTGAGCTTAAATATACCAATCTTGTGAATACAGACTTGATGCTGAGCTCCATCTAGTTCACAAGGCCGATGATGGAAGCCTAGCAGTTGTGGCAGTGCTTCACCAATTTGGTGATTCTGATCCTGTGATCTCCAAGGTAGAGTTAAATTCAAATTCACTTAATTACTAAATTTCTATGTTTAAAAGTGTAAGCAAACTAATAATTGGAAGCTTGATAGTACATGTGGGCTCATGGGCGCAGATTGAGGACAAGTTGACAGAGCTGGGCAAAGAGAAAAGTACAAGCAATGAGGAAGCCCATATTGCTCTTGGCACCTTTGATGTGAAGTGGATAAAGAGAAATGCCCGCAAGTATTACAGATATGGTGGTTCTCTCACCACTCCTCCATGCAAAGAGAAGGTCATATGGAACATTCTTGGCAAGGTATATATTAATTTATGCTTATCATTATTCATTTAGTGTAAAAAGTTGGTCTTTTTAGGAAAATAGCTAATGATTTGGAGATGCAGGTAAGGTCAATCTCCAAGAAGCAGGTAGATCTTCTCAAGGCACCATTAGGCCAAGAGTTCAAGCACAACGCAAGACCTTTGCAGCCACTGAATGGGCGAAAAATTGAGATGTACTATAATCAAGAGAGCGAGAATGACAGTGAGAGCGAGTGAACTTAAAGGAGCACTAATTATTAATGTTGAGTAGGAGAAAATGAGTCCTACTCTATACTCTATGGGAAGGTTAGGTCTTGATCTAGTTAAAGAAATTAGGCATTAGAAAATTTATCTATGCAGCCAAGCTTTCTTCTAAGAGTGAGATCAATGCTTTCATTTTCAGTCTTGTGCTTTTGGCTTCTTTCTTAATCTTGATTGAAGTTTACAGCATCGTGTTTAGACTAATCTTCGTTTGAAAGTTTCGCTGTTTCACTAGTCAAGCTTTGTAGATAAACCTAACCTAATTAATCAACAAACCTCCTTTGAATTCCACTGGAATTGGTTGAATCACGAAGGTAGAAAAGAAATAGGACGACTAGTCACAAAGACAACATAAGCAACGGGGGCTTCAACTTGGGTAATTTTGATGACCACGATGTCATTATTCTATTTTATAACCCAGAAAGAAGCAGTTTTTCTAATTCTTTACCGTGAACTAAATTGTGGATAAAAGCCCTTTTAAAGGGCATGAATGGAGGCAATATCTAAAATACAAAAAAGGAAAACAACTGGAACCTAGGGTTCCCACCCCAAAGTGGCTTTTTTTGACTTTTTGGCCACTACTTACGAATGGCTTTGTTTTCTTGATGATCAGGAGAGGCAGTCAATCTCTTTGACGTTAAAGGCACTAATGTCAAGATGCTAATCCACCTCTCTTGCTGGTAATGGTAAGATTAGATTCAATTCAAGGTTCAACTCACGAGTAAAACCTTTAAAGGTCGGTTGATATAAATTAATTAGACAATCAGTGGACGATGAGGGAACAACCTTTGACGCCTATCAGTTCATACTTCATACCCATGATTCTAGAATTATCCGTCCCCTGAAAACAAAGATCATTCTTGATGCCAACTTTTCTAGAAAACAAAGAAAAAAATTTCAAAACAATATCACTAAGGCTTCATTTATTTTGATAGAAACAAATTACTTTTGCTTAAGAAATTTCAAATTAATTTGCTGCTCAGGTGATATTCAAACAGAAATTGAGGAACCCAGATTGGACAAAATTGAATTGAAACCAAGTTTGAAAGGGAAAGAAAATTTAGAGATATCAAACAGAAATTTTATTAATGCATTGAAAAATCATCACAATTCACGACAGAATTATTTAAGTTTGTAAAACTTTTAATCATGCATATTTTTCTATTTATTTGAAGGGATAGTACATTAAACTGCTTGCCATAAAAATGCAAGATCTAACAAGAATGATTATTTATTATAATAATTAATAAACATGCTTTCTTCTCTGCCAAATCATCATCATTNGAAAATTTAGAGATATCAAACAGAAATTTTATTAATGCATTGAAAAATCATCACAATTCACGACAGAATTATTTAAGTTTGTAAAACTTTTAATCATGCATATTTTTCTATTTATTTGAAGGGATAGTACATTAAACTGCTTGCCATAAAATGCAAGATCTAACAAGAATGATTATTTATTATAATAATTAATAAACATGCTTTCTTCTCTGCCAACTCATCATCATTGACTAAGAATGCTTATTATCTCCTTCTAAATTAGAAAAAGAAGTAAAAACAGCGGGAGAATTGATGATTTCCATTATTCAAACTGCCAATAGAAAATTTACATCTGCTCACTCCAAAAACACTCATGTATATTTACAAAACCTTATCGCTAAAACAGAGAGGGAGGAAAACAAGCAGCAAATTAAGCAAGAAGTACCTTCCAACAACAGTATCAAAGCACAGTTGCAGACCGTTGTTCAACGTGCCACGTCACCCAACGACTATTTAAAAGGACTCGCGAGTCGCGAGACGGATATCAATCAATTTCTTACGCAGCCAGCCTGGCCCCACCGCTAGTCGTGGCAGAAGGGTTACCAGCACCAATACTATTGTGTCACGTGTATTTGAGAATCACCTACCTCCCACGACTCAGACCGCCTCCCAGACGCGAACCGCTTCACACCACCCAAACCGGGCGGTTCACTCTCCGAGACGCTATTTCTCGGGATCGACTCGGCGAAAGATGCGTCGATATCGCTTGCCGTACTATGCCGCACTTTAGCGGCCACGTTCTTTGTTGGATGTGAATCCTCTGGTGGTGGAAGATCGGATTTCTGAACCGGCTTTTCTCGGCGGCCGGACCAGAAAATAGCCCGAAAACTTTGAAAGAAACCGGGCTTCCGTCTTCCGCTTCTTGCCGATTTTTCTTTGGCAGTGGCAGAGTCGGATGTTGACCCTTGACGACTTCTCAATCGGCGATTTCGATCCCTCTTGGATCTCACTCTTCCCATACAAGACACCTTGGGCGAAGACGGTTCGATGAGTGACGATTCCGTTTTTCCAGCCGACGCACTCCGTTTTGGAAACAACCTGGTGTTGCTTGGTTTGCTGGTTCGACGGTGCTTGGCATCGACAAAGGTAGGTTTCTGAG
Organism: Cercis canadensis; assembly: GCA_003255065.1. NCBI lineage: Eukaryota > Viridiplantae > Streptophyta > Magnoliopsida > Fabales > Fabaceae > Cercis > Cercis canadensis. The sequence continues at coordinate 36,764 of QAOA01006876.1, forward strand.
GCTTGGGCAAGCCAATGATGGCAGCCTTGGACTTGAAATTCAAAGAGAAGCGCTGAGAATTGTTGTTGGAACCTGCAGGATTCAAGTTGGTGGAATTAGTAGCGGAGTTGCCTTTGGTGGATTCTTTACGCTCGTAGACGGCGTTCCGGTCCCACCAATCGAGCTCCTCGTCCTTAGAGAGCCAGAAGGATTCCGGCGGGGAATCCGGATTACGCTCCGGGCGATCCGTTTCTTCTGTTGGGTTATCGTAGTCGGCGAGGGTCTCGCAGGCAATTTTCCGATCGCTGGATCCGCCGGCACACGCTGAAACCAAATCAACTTGTGGCATCGTAGTCCAAAAACACCAAAATGGGAAGCTAGCTAGCTACAAGAAATATAGTAAAGAAAGAAAGAAAATATCAAAGAGAGAGAGAGGAGGTTGTGTGGTGTGCAAAGGGGAAGAACAAGTAGTAGGAGTGGTGGGAAAGGAAATTGATTGCAGAGACGTGAGTTGTGTAAGACAGAGGGAGAGAGAAAGAGATATATTATATTTTGGAGGGAGAGAGGTTTCAACTTGTTGACTCGTGCTCGCGCGGTGGTTTTGTTTTGTATTTTTCTGAATCAATGAAGGAATATCACTCCGCTTTTTCTAGTTTTAATTAAGCTTCTAGAGTGAGAGAACCAAACCCAAACAAAAAAGAGAAGTAGGAAAATAAATATTCTTTTTCTTGTCAAAAGAATACGAAAGCAAATGTAAAACGCATAGCAAATACTGGTCATTGGTTTGCGAATTTAAAACAGTGGGTTCATGGTTTCCATTTCTGATTAACTTCATTTTTTTTGGTTTATTGACATAAATATTATATTTTATCAATAAAATTACACATATATCATATTTTATAATTTTAATTATTTAAATTTTATAATTTTAAAAAATTAAAAACAACATAAAATTTTTTTGAACATATAAGAATTACCGTACACATGTGTGTTCTACGTGACACGCAATAGCTCATTAGCATGTCCTTTTATAAATAAATTTTGACTAAGTTCTAATCCTTTTTTTTTTAAATTTTTATATACTAAACAAAAAAAAAAACCTGCTATGAGGTTATTAGCGTGTTCTACATTGACACATCAGGTGTTTATTGATGCGTCTGGTGGTTCTCACATGTCAATTATACCTTTTTTAAAAAAAATTATAATTTTTAAATAATTAAATTAAAAATTATTATAAATTAATAAATTTATTTGTAAAGTATAATAGTCACGAGGCTCATTTCTCTTCTCTTGCTTTTATTATTGTCCCTACGTGATGGCTCGGCTAACTATTGGCTTGGCTCCTTCTTATTAGTTCAGTTCCCTCAGACACTATTCTCCCATTTTTAAGGTGAACACTAAGCTAGAGGCAGGGTTTTTTTATTATCATTTTTCGGCTATGAATAGACGAGGCATAGTAGATAAACATATCATAGATTCATAGGTAACATAAAATAGTCAATATTTAGTAGACTGGTAGAGACGTAGAGTCCAAGATTTTATAAAAGTATTTCATTATATATTTTTTTGTTATAAACATTTCATAAAAATTATATTTTTTATTAGATATATAATTCTTTATGATACATTTTATGTAAAAAATTAAAAATTTAATTAGACTAAATCTATTATTTATAATTAATTGTGACCATCTATTTTTGTCTCTCACTATTTTAGAAGAAAAATAAAAATGTTTCTAGGTGTGAAATATTGATGATTTAATTTTGATATATTAAAAATAAAATCATAAAATTTTAAATGTTAAACATTTTGGTAGTATATCAAATAATAATTCAACTTAAAAATATGCATAATCACGCATTCATTATTTATTCATTAAAAATTTGATAATTGAAAGTGAGAAGCCTTCTTTGCATTTTGCAGTTGAATTTGGCTATACAGTTGTTACCAAGCTAAACTTGTACCTAACGTGAATTTCAATGTCCTCTTGACATAGGGAAATAGACTATACATTAGGAATTTAGGGTCAAACTCATGGAAAAGTCATTTGTACGCTTTATCCTAGTTCACTTAATATTTTAAATTCCTCTTGACATACTAGAAAATATTGAGATTCAATTATGTTTTCCCTTATGCACACGGCACACTGCTTTTTATTTGGCAATTTGCATAAATATCTTATGATCATAAGGATCTTTTAATTAGGGTGTTGGGAAAATAAGTATTCCTAAAATTATATATTTTTTTTCTTCTCTTAAAGGGACATCTCAATGCTTTACGATTGGGAATTATATCATAGATATTTTATGTTTAAATTTTATTGAGGTTGAATGGAGTATAGTTATTAAAGGGATATATGATACCCTATGTTATAGGATTATTAAATTAAGGGATATGATACTCTTTGTTTTATAGCTTCCAATTATTTAAAAAAGGATTTTTTTTTATTTTTTAAATATAGGATATTATTCCCATCTCAGAAAAAAATAAAATTGTTTTGTGTTGTTATTTAGAGGTATATTTTTTAACTGGATATGAGAAAAATAATGATTTGAATTTACAGTGATCTCAACATTTTTTAGAAGATCTCTTGTAGTGTGTATACTTATGTGAACTTGATGATTGTATTAGAATAATAGTTCGGATCTAATCAAAGTCACAAATTTATCTTCCTTTACCTCATATGATATGATAACCCCAATACTTTTTCTTTCGATAAAATGATTTGATTTAACACAAAGCTAGAGTAGGTTTGAAAATAGTGGGAGAAATACTATTCAATTTAGACCAATTCATTGTTTTATATTATAAAATTAACTTTTAGTTGGAACTAACATTAATTACTTTTGACCACAAGGTAAGAAAAAGGAAATTTGATTTTTCTGTTTTAAATTTTTTATCAAACTATAGAATAATTAACTCATCCACATTCTTTCCATCTGGATTAGGAAGACCCACTAATCTTCTTCCAAGTTTTTTTTTTTTTTTCTAAAAAAGAAAAGAAAGATAAATCTGATTCCCCTACTCTCTTATTTATCAAATTCAAAACATCTAAATAACGCAAAATCCAAATGAAATAAAATAATTACCGTATATATTACTTTTGCTTTATATGTTTCTTTTTTTTCACCATTCCCTTAAAAATGATCCCTTAGAGTGTGTTTAATATGATTAAAGAGAAAAAATTTAATTGAGTCAGATTTAAGGAGGTTCATGAAGGTATGAATTTTAACCTACTGCTCACATAAAAGATAATGATTATTCTACAAAAAGATTACCAACTATGTATTTATACAACCTAAAATACATAAAAGCATTCCCTTAAATATTATCCTTTTTACTCCTCTACCAAATATATTACATACCTACCCTTACCAAATATTTTTCATAGTTTGCAAAGTAATTACTAGGGCTCCAGATAATCATATAGTTAATTCCATCTGGTATGCAATGGCTACCTGGCCCGTGTCATTTTCTGAATCTACCCCACCAAATTAAATATTCCCCTTTTGGATCTTCTAAGGTTAAAGCATATATATTATTCATATATAAAATATATAGATATTATTCACAAAATTAATCATTAAATAATTATAAAAAAAATATATTGTCCCCTAAATTTTAAACATATAAATTATTTATACTATATTATCCAAGCTCTATTATATTTGATGCTTCGCGTAATAAGATCCGTGATATAGCTAGATAAACCTTTATTAAGTGGAATATGTATATGGCCAAGTCTACAATACCCATGGCTGAAAATAGGTATCAGTGCAAAGGCTTTTTAATGGCTGAGATTAAGCCACGTGTATGTTTATGATGAAGTGACTGAATATTGACTATAAATAATTAATTGTATTTTGACCCCATAAAATTTAAGTATTCACTTTTATTCTCCACTAATCAAATACACTTGTTTTCTCCTCTCCTCCATCATTCCGACGCCTCTTCTTCATTTTCTTACCCAGAATAAGACAAAAGCCAAGAAAAAGAGAAAGAGAAAACCAAGGTCCCTAAAGGGTTTGACCCTGCAAACCCAGGTCCTCCCCGAGATCCAGAAAGGTGGCTTCCCAGGCAGGAGAGATCAAGTTATAGGCCCAAGAGAAATGACAAAAGAGCTGCTCAAGTGAGAGGCTCTCAGGGTGCGGTTGTTAGAGAAAAAGACAACCTTGGTGCTACTTCCAACAATTCAAATCCAAAAGCAAACCAGGTTGCCACCAAAGGAGTTACTCAGAATGCAGTTGTTGAGCAAACCAAGCCTTCTTCATAAAAGTCAAGGAAGAAATCCAGGAATTAACTAGGATTTATATTTTCAGCGAAACATTACTTTTACTTTAGACTATTTGTTTATGCGGCTTCCAGGGACTAAGCTGAGGTT
>QAOA01006876.1:42654-155688 GCA_003255065.1 Cercis canadensis
AGTCACTATATCTGGATCGGGACCCTGTTTCGGTTCATCGCTGTTTCTGACTCGGATATTTTTCTTGTGGACCACTGTATCTGTGACGGGATAGTTTCCTGGTGTGTCACTATATCTGGACCGGGACATTGTTTCGGTTCATCGATTTTTCTGACTCGGATATTTTTCTTCTGGACCACTATATCTGTGACGGGACAGTTTCCTGATAAGTCACTATATCTGGACCGGGACCCTGTTTCAGTTCATACCTGTTTCTGACTCGAATATATTTCTTGTTTTTCCCTGTATCTGGGATGAGATTTTTTCCTGGTGAGTCACTATATCTGGACCGGGACCCTGTTTCGGTTCATTTCTGTTTCTGACTCGGGTATTTTTCTTGTGGATCACTGTATCTGTGACGGGACAGTTTCCTAGTGAGTCACTATATCTGGACTGAGATCTTGTTTTGGTTCATCTCTGTTGCTGACTGAGATATTTTTCTTGTTTTTCTCTGTATCTAGGATGGGACTGTTTCATGGTGAGTCACTATATTTTGACCGGGACCCTCTTTCGTTTCATCCCTGTTTCTGACTCGGATATTTTTCTGGTGGACCACTGTATCTGTGATGGGACAGTTTCCTGGTAAGTCACTATATCTGGATCGGGACCCTGTTTCGGTTCATCGCTGTTTCTGACTCAGATATTTTTCTCTTGGACCACTGTATCTGTGACGGGACTGATTCATAGTGAGTCACTATATCTGGACCGGGACCCTGTTTCGGTTCATCTCTGTTTCCTACTTAGATATTTTTCTTTTTTTTCTCTGTATCTAGAACGGGACTGTTTCTGGGTGAGTCACTATATCTGGACCGGGCCCCTGTTTCGGTTCATCGTTGTTTCTGACTCATATATTTTTCTTGTGAACCACTGTATCTGTGACGGGAAAGATTCATGTTGAGTAACTATATCTGGACCGTGTTTCGGTTCATCCCTGTTTCTGACTCGGATATTCTTCTTGTTTTTCCCTGTATCCGAGATGAGATTGTTTCCTTGTGAGTCACTATATCTGGACCGGGACCCTGTTTCGGTTCATCCCTGTTTCTGACTCGGGTATTTTTCTGGTGGATCACTGTATCTGTGACGGGACAGTGTCCTAGTGAGTCACTATATCTGGATTGAGATCTTGTTTTGGTTCATCTCTATTTCTGACTGAGATATTTTTCTTGTTTTTCTCTGTATCTGGGATGAGACTGTTTCATGGTGAGTCACTATATTTTGACCGGGACCCTTTTTCGCTTCATCCCTGTTTCTGACTCGGATATTTTTCTGGTGGACCACTGTATCTGTGATGGGACAGTTTCCTGGTAAGCCACTATATCTGGACCGAGACCCTGTTTCGATACATACCTGTTTCTGACTCGGATATTTTTCTTGTTTTTACCTGTATATGAGATGGGATTGTTTCCTGGTGAGTCACTATATCTGGACCGGGACCCTGTTTCGGTTCATCCCTCTTTCTAACTCAAATATTTTTCTTGTTAACCACTGTATCTGTGACGGGACTGATTCATGTTGAGTAACTATATCTGGACCGGGGCCCTGTTTCGGTTAATCCCTGTTTCTAACTCGGATATTTTTCTTGTTTTTCCCTGTATCGAAATCAGATTGGTTCCTAGTGAGCCACTATATCTGGACCGAGCCTTGTTTCGGTTCATCCCTGTTTCTGACTCGAATGTTTTCTTTTTTTCCCTGTATCTGGGATGGGCCTATTTTCTGGTAAGTCACTATATCTGGACCGGGACCCTGTTTCGGTTCTTCCCTGTTTCTGACTCGGATATTTTTCTTGTGGACCACTGTATCTGTGACGGGATAGTTTCCTGGTGTGTCACTATATCTGGACCGGGACACTGTTTCGGTTCATCGATTTTTCTGACTCGGATATTTTTCTTCTGGACCACTATATCTGTGACGGGGCAGTTTCCTGATGAGTCACTATATCTGGACCGGGACCCTGTTTCAGTTCATACCTGTTTCTGTCTCGAATATATTTCTTGTTTTTCCCTGTATCTGGGATGAGATTTTTTCCTGGTGAGTCACTATATCTGGATCGGGACCCTGTTTCGGTTCACCCCTGTTTCTGACTCGGGTATTTTTCTTGTGGATCACTGTATCTGTGACGGGACAGTTTTCTAGTGAGTCACCATATCTGGACTGAGATCTTGTTTTGGTTCATCTCTGTTGCTGACTGAGATATTTTTCTTGTTTTTCTCTGTATCTAGGATGGGACTGTTTCATGGTGAGTCACTATGTTTTGACCGGGACCCTCTTTCGTTTCATCCCTGTTTCTGACTCGGATATTTTTCTGGTGGACCACTGTATCTGTGATAGGACAGTTTCCTGGTAAGTCACTATATCTGGACCGAGACCCTTTTTCGGTACATACCTGTTTCTGACTCGGATATTTTTCTTGTTTTTCCCTGTATCCGGGATGAGATTGTTTCCTTGTGAGTCACTATATCTGGACCGGGACCCTGTTTCGGTTCATCCCTGTTTCTGACTCGGGTATTTTTCTTGTGGATCACTGTATCTGTGATGGGACGTTTTCCTATTGAGTCACTATATCTGGACCGGGACCCTGTTTCGGTTCATCCCTGTTTTTGACTCGGATATTTTTCTTGTGGACCGCTGTATCTGTGACGGGACAGTTTCCTGGTGAGTGACTATATCTGGACCGAGACCTTGTTTCGGTTTATCTCTTTCTCTGACTCAGATATTTTTCTTGTTTTTCTCTTTATCTGGGACGGGACAGTTTCCTAGTGTGTCACTATATCTGGACTGGGACCCTGTTTTGGTTCATCCCTGTTTCTAACTGGGATATTTTTCTTTTGAACCACTGTATCTGTGATGGGACAGTTTCTTGGTGAGTCATTATATCTGAACCGGGACCCTGTTTCGGTTCTTCCCTGTTTTTGACTCGGATATTTTTCTTGTGGACCGCTGTATCTGTGACGGGATAGTTTCCTGGTGTGTCACTATATCTAGACCGGGACCCTGTTTCGGTTCATCGATTTTTTTGACTCGGATATTTTTCTTGTGGAATACTCTATCTGTGACGAGACTGATTCATGCTGAGTCACTATATCTAGGCCGGGACCCTGTTTCGGTTCATCCCTGTTTCTGACTCGGATATTTTTCTTTCTTTTCCCCGTATCTGGGACGGAACTGTTACCTGGTAAGTCACTATATCTGGACCGGGACCCTGTTTCGGTTCATTGTTGTTTCTGACTCGGATATTTTTCTTGTGGACCAACTGTATCTGTGACGGGACTGATTCATGGTGAGTCACTATATCTGGATCGGGACCCTGTTCGGTTCATCTCTGTTTCTCACTCAGATATTTTTCTTTTTTTTTTTCTCTGTATCTAGAACGGGACTGTTTCCTGGTGAGTAATTATATCTGGACCGGGACCCTTTTCGGTTCATCGCTGTTTCTGATTCAGATATTTTTCTTGTGAACCACTGTAGCTGTGACGGGACTGATTCATGTTTAGTAACTATATCTGGACCGTGTTTCGGTTCATCCCTGTTTCTGACTCGGATATTTTTCTTATTTTTCCCTGTATCCGGGATGAGATTGTTTCCTTGTGAGTCACTATATCTGGACTGAGATCTTGTTTTGGTTCATCTCTGTTTCTGATTGAGATATTTTCCTTGTTTCTCTCTGTATCTGGGATGAGACTGTTTCATGGTGAGTCACTATATTTTGACCGGGACTCTGTTTCGTTTCATCCCTATTTCTGACTCGGATATTTTTCTGGTGGACAACTGTATCTGTGATGGGACAGTTTCCTGGTGAGTCACTATATCTGGACCGAGACCCTGTTTCGGTACATACCTGTTTCTGACTCGGATAATTTTCTTGTTTTTACCTGTATATGAGGTGGGATTGTTTCCTCGTGAGTCACTATATCTGGACCGGGACCCTGTTTCGGTTCATCCCTCTTTCTGACTCAAATATTTTTCTTGTAAACCACTGTATCTGTGACGGGACTGATTCATGTTGAGTAACTATATCTGGACCGGGACCCTGTTTCGGTTAATCCCTGTTTCTGACTCGGATATTTTTCTTCTTTTTTCCTGTATCGGGATGAGATTGGTTCCTGGTGAACCACTATATCTGGACCGGGACCTTGTTTCGGTTCATCCCTGTTTCTGACTCGGATGTTTTTCTTTTTTTTCCTGTATCTGGGATGGGCCTATTTTCTAGTGAGTCACCATATCTGGACCGGGACCCTGTTTCGGTTCTTCCCTGTTTCTGACTCGGATATTTTCCTTGTGGACCACTGTATCTGTGACGGGACAGTTTCCTGATGAGTCACTATATCTGGACCGGGACCCTGTTTCAGTTGATACCTGTTTCTGACTCGGATATATTTCTTGTATTTCCCTGTATCTAGGATGAGATTGTTTCCTGGTGAGTCACTATATCTGGACCGGGAACCTGTTTCGGTTAATCCCTGTTTCTGACTCGGATATTTTTCTTGTTTTTCCCTGTATCGGGATGAGATTGGTTCCTGGTGAGCCACTATATCTGGACCGGGATCTTGTTTCGGTTCATCCCTATTTCTGACTCGGATGTTTTGCTTTTTTTTCCCTATATCTCGGATGGGCCTATTTTCTGATGAGTCACTATATCTGGACCGGGACCCTGTTTCGGTTCTTCCCTGTTTTTGACTCGGATATTTTTCTTGTGGACCACTGTATCTGTGACGGAACAGTTTCCTGCTGAGTCACTATATCTGGACCGGGACCCTGTTTCAGTTCATACCTGTTTCTGACTCGGATATATTTCTTGTTTTTCCCTGTATCTCGGATGGGACTTTTTCCTATTGAGTCACTATATCTGGACCGAGACCCTGTTTCGGTTCATCCCTGTTTCTGACTCGGATATTTTTCTTGTGAACCACTGTATCTGTGACGGGACTGATTCATGTTGAGTTACTATGTCTGGACCGAGACCCTGTTTCGGTTAATCCCTGTTTCTTACTCGGATATTTTTCTTGTTTTTCCCTGTATCGGAATGGGATTGGTTCCTGGTGAGCCACTATATCTGGACCGAGTCCCTGTTTCGGTTCATCCCTGTTTCTGACTGGGATATTTTTCTTATGGACCACAGTATCTGTGACGGGACTGATTCATGCTGAGTCACTATATCTGGACCGGGACCCTGTTTCGGTTCATCGCTATTTCTAACTCGGATATTTTTCTTGTGGACCACTGTATCTGTGACGGGACAGTTTCCTGGTGAGTGACTATATCTGGACCGAGACCTTGTTTCGGTTTATCTCTATCTCTGACTCAGATATTTTTCTTGTTTTTCTCTGTATCTGGGACGGGACAGTTTCCTGGTGTATCACTATATCTGGACTGGGACCCTGTTTCGGTTCATCCCTGTTTCTAACTAGGATATTTTTCTTTTGAACCACTGTATCTGTGATGGGACAGTTTCTTGGTGAGTCATTATATCTGGACCGGGACCTTGTTTCGGTTCTTCCCTGTTTCTGACTCGAAAATTTTTCTTGTGGACCACTGTATCTGTGACGGGACAGTTTCCTGGTGTGTCACTATATCTAGACCGGGACCCTGTTTCGGTTCATCGGTTTTTTTGACTCAGATATTTTTCTTGTGGAATACTTTATCTGTGACGAGACTGATTCATGCTGAGTCACTATATCTAGGCTGGGACCCTGTTTCGGTTCATCCCTATTTCTGACTCGGATATTTTTCTTGTTTTTCCCTGTATCCGGGATGAGATTGTTTCCTGGTGAGTCACTATATCTAGACCGGGACCCTGTTTCGGTTCGTCTCTATTTTTGACTCGGGTATTTTTCTTGTGGATCACTGTATCTGTGACGGGACAGTTTCCTAGTGAGTCACTATATCTGGACTGAGATCTTGTTTTGGTTCATTTCTGTTTCTGACTGAGATATTTTTCTTGTTTTTCTCTATATCTGGGATGGGACTGTTTCATGGTGAGTTACTATATTTTGACAAGGACCCTGTTTCGTTTCATCTCTGTTTTTGACTCGGTTATTTTTCTGGTGGACCACTGTATCTGTGATGGGACAGTTTCCTGGTGAGTCACTATATCTGGACCGAGACCCTGTTTCGGTACATACCTGTTTCTGACTCGGATAATTTTCTTTTTTTTACCTGTATATGAGGTGGGATTGTTTCCTGGTGAGTATCTATATGTGGACCGGGACCCTGTTTCGGTTCATCCCTCTTTCTGACTCAAATATTTTTCTTGTGAGCCACTGTATCTGTGACGGTACTGATTCAAGTTGAGTAACTATATCTGGACCGGGACCCTATTTCGGTTACACCCTGTTTTTGACTCGGATATTTTTCTTGTTTTTACCTGTATCTAGGATGAGATTGTTTCCTGGTGAGTCACTATATCTGGACCGAGACCCTGTTTCGGTTCATCCCTGTTTCTGACTCGGGTATTTTTCTTGTGGATCACTGTATCTGTCTCGGGACAGTTTCCTAGTGAGTCACTATATCTGGACTGAGAACTTGTTTTGGTTCATCTCTGTTTTTGACTGATATATTTTTCTTGTTTTTCTCTGTATCTGGGAGGGGACTGTTTCATGGTGAGTCACTATATTTTGACCGGGACCCTGTTTCGTTTCATCCCTTTTTCTGACTCGGATATTTTTCTGGTGGACCACTGTATCTGTGATGGGACAGTTTCCTGGTAAGTCACTATATCTGGACCGAGACCCTTTTTCGGTACATACCCGTTTCTGACTCGGATATTTTTCTTGTTTTTACCTGTATATGAGATGGCATTGTTTCCTGGTAAGTCACTATATCTGGACCGAGACCCTGTTTCGGTTCATCCCTCTTTCTGACTCGAATATTTTTCTTGTGAACCACTGTATCTGTGACGAGACTGATTCATGGTGAGTCACTATATCTGGACCGGGACCCTGTTTCGGTTAATCCCTGTTTCTGACTCGGATATTTTTCTTGTTTTTCCCTGTATCGGGATGAGATTGGTTCCTGGTGAGCCACTATATCTGGACCGGGATCTTGTTTCGGTTCATCCCTGTTTCTGACTCGGATGTTTTTCTTTTTTTTTCCCTATATCTCGGATGGGCCTATTTTCTGGTGAGTCACTATATCTGGAACGGGACCCTGTTTCGGTTCTTCCCTGTTTTTGACTCGAATATTTTTCTTGTGGACTACTGTATCTGTGACGGGACAGTTTCCTGCTGAGTCACTATGTCTGGACCGGGACCCTGTTTCAGTTCATACCTGTTTCTGACTCGGATATATTTCTTGTTTTTCCCTGTATCTGGGATGAGACTTTTTCCTATTGAGTCACTATATCTGGACCGAGACCCTGTTTCGGTTCATCCCTGTTTCTGACTCGGATATTTTTCTTGTGAACCACTGTATCTGTGACGAGACTGATTCATGTTGAGTTACTATATCTGGACCGGGTCCCTGTTTCGGTTAATCCCTGTTTCTTACTCGGATATTTTTCTTGTTTATCCCTGTATCGGGATGGGATTGTTTCCTGGTGAGCCACTATATCTGGACCGAGTCCCTGTTTCGGTTCATCCCTGTTTCTGACTGGGATATTTTTCTTATGGACCACTGTATCTGTGACGGGACTGATTCATGCTGAGTCACTATATCTGGACCGGGACCCTGTTTCGGTTCATCGCTATTTCTAACTCGGATATTTTTCTTGTGGACCACTGTATCTGTGACGGGACAGTTTCCTGGTGAGTGACTATATCTGGACCGAGACCTTGTTTCGGTTTATCTCTATCTCTGACTCAGATATTTTTCTTGTTTTTCTCTGTATCTGGGACGGGACAGTTTCCTGGTGTGTCACTATATCTAGACTGGGACCCTGTTTCGGTTCATCCCTGTTTCTAACTAGGATATTTTTCTTTTGAACCACTGTATCTGTGATGGGACAGTTTCTTGATGAGTCATTATATCTGGACCAGGACCCTGTTTCAGTTCTTCCCTGTTTCTGACTCGGAAATTTTTCTTGTGGACCGCTGTATCTGTGACGGGACAGTTTCCTGGTGTGTGACTATATCTAGACCGGGACCCTGTTTCGGTTCATCGGTTTTTTTTACTCAGATATTTTTCTTGTGGAATACTTTATCTGTGACGAGACTGATTCATACTGAGTCACTATATCTAGGCCGGGACCCTGTTTCGGTTCATCCCTGTTTCTAACTGGGATATTTTTCTTTTGAACCCCTGTATCTGTGATCGGACAGTTTCTTGGTGAGTCATTATAACTGGACCGGGAACCTGTTTCGGTTCTTCCCTGTTTCTGACTCGAATATTTTTCTTGTGGACCGCTGTATCTGTGATGGGATAGTTTCCTGGTGTGTCACTATATCTGGACCGGGACCCTGTTTCGGTTCATCGGTTTTTTTCACTCAGATATTTTTCTTGTGGAATACTTTATCTGTGACGAGACTGATTCATGCTGAGTCACTATATCTAGGCCGGGACCCTGTTTCGGTTCAGCCCTGTTTCTGACTCGGATATTTTTCTTGTTTTTCCCTGTATCCGGGATGAGATTGTTTCCTGGTGAGTCACTATATCTAGACCGGGAACCTGTTTCGGTTCATCTCTGTTTCTGACTCGGGTATTTTTCTTGTGGATCACTGTATCTGTGACGGGACAGTTTCCTAGTGAGTCACTATATCTGGACTGAGATCTTGTTTTGGTTCATCTCTGTTTCTGATTGAGATATTTTTCTTGTTTTTCTCTATATCTGGGATGGGACTGCTTCATGGTGAGTCACTATATTTTGACAAGGACCCTGTTTCGTTTCATCTCTGTTTCTGACTCGGATATTTTTCTGCTTGACCACTGTATCTGTGATGGGACAGTTTCCTGGTGAGTCACTATATCTGGACCGAGACCCTGTTTCGGTACATACCTGTTTCTGACTCGGATAATTTTCTTTTTTTTACCTGTATATGAGGTGGGATTGTTTCCTGGTGAGTCACTATATCTGGACCGGGACCCTGTTTCGGTTCATCCCTCTTTCTGACTCAAATATTTTTCTTGTGAGCCACTGTATCTGTGACGGTACTGATTCTAGTTGAGTAACTATATCTGGACCGGGACCCTATTTCGGTTAATCCCTGTTTCTGACTCGGATATTTTTCTTGTTTTTCCCTGTATCGGGATGAGATTGGTTCCTGGTGAGCCACTATATCTGGACCGGGACCTTGTTTCGGTTCATCCCTGTTTCTGACTCGGATGTTTTTCTTTTTTTTCCTGTATCTGGGATGGGCCTATTTTCTGGTGAGTCACCATATCTGGACCGAGACCCTGTTTCGGTTCTTCCCTGTTTCTGACACGGATATATTTCTTGTGGACCACTGTATCTGTGACGGGATAGTTTCCTGGTGTGTCACTATATCTGGACCGGGACACTGTTTCGGTTCATCGATTTTTCTGACTCGGATATTTTTCTTCTGGACCACTATATCTGTGACGGGACAGTTTCCTGATGAGTCACTATATCTGGACCGGGTCCCTGTTTCAGTTCATACCTGTTTCTGACTCGGATATATTTCTTGTTTTTCCCTGTATCTAGGATGAGATTGTTTCCCGGTGACTCACTATATCTGGACCGGGACCCTGTTTCGGTTCATCCCTGTTTCTGACTCGGGTATTTTTCTTGTGGATCATTGTATCTGTCTCGGGACAGTTTCCTAGTGAGTCACTATATCTGGACTGAGATCTTGTTTTGGTTCATCTCTGTTTCTGACTGAAATATTTTTCTTGTTTTTCTCTGTATCTGGGATGGGACTGTTTCATGGTGAGTCACTATATTTTGACCGGGACCCTGTTTCGTTTCATCCCTGTTTCTGACTCGGATATTTTTCTGGTGGACCACTGTATCTGTGATGGGACAGTTTCCTGGTAAGTCACTATATCTGGACCGAGACCCTTTTTCGGTACATACCTGTGTCTGACTCGGTTATATTTCTTGTTTTTACCTGTATATGAGATGGGATTGTTTCCTGGTAAGTCACTATATCTGGACCGGGACCCTGTTTCGGTTCATCCCTCTTTCTGACTCGAATATTTTTCTTGTGAACCACTGTATCTGTGACGGGGCTGATTCATGTTGAGTAACTATATCTGGACCGGGACCCTATTTCAGTTAATCCCTGTTTCTGACTCGGATATTTTTCTTGTTTTTCCCTGTATCGGGATGAGATTGGTTCCTGGTGAGCCACTATATCTGGACCGGGATCTTGTTTCGGTTCATCTCTGTTTCTGACTCAGATGTTTTGCTTTTTTTTTCCCTATATCTCGGATGGGCCTATTTTCTGGTGAGTCACTATATCTGGACCGGGACCCTGTTTCGGTTCTTCCCTGTTTCTGACTCGGATATTTTTCTTGTAGACCACTGTATCTGTGACGGATAGTTTCCTGGTGTGTCACTATATCTGGACCGGGACCTTGTTTCGGTTCATCGATTTTTCTGACTCGGAGTTTTTTCTTGTGGACCACTGTATCTGTGACGGGACAGTTTCCTGATGAGTCACTATATCTGGACCGGGACCCTGTTTCGGTTCATCCCTGTTTCTGACTCGGATATTTTTCTTGTTTTTCCCTGTATTGGGATGGGATTGTTTCCTGGTGAGCCACTATATCTGAACCGAGTCCCTGTTTGGGTTCGTCCCTGTTTGGGTTCATCCCTGTTTCTGACTGGGATATTTTTCTTGTGGACCACTGTATCTGTGACGGGACTGATTCATGCTGAGTCCCTATATCTGGACCGGGACCCTATTTCGGTTCATCACTGTTTCTAACTCGGATATTTTTCTTGTGGACCACTGTATCTGTGACGAGACAGTTTCCTGGTGAGTGACTATATCCGAACCGAGACCTTGTTTCAGTTTATCTCTATTTCAGAGTCAGATATTTTTCTTGTTCTCTGTATCTAGGACGGGACTGTTTCCTAGTGAGTCACTATATCTGGACTGGGACCCTGTTTCGGTTCATCCCTGTTTCTAACTGGGATATTTTTCTTTTGAACCCCTGTATCTGTGATCGGACAGTTTCTTGGTGAGTCATTATAACTGGACCGGGAACCTGTTTCGGTTCTTCCCTGTTTCTGACTCGAATATTTTTCTTGTGGACCGCTGTATCTGTGATGGGATAGTTTCCTGGTGTGTCACTATATCTGGACCGGGACCCTGTTTCGGTTCATCGGTTTTTTTCACTCAGATATTTTTCTTGTGGAATACTTTATCTGTGACGAGACTGATTCATGCTGAGTCACTATATCTAGGCCGGGACCCTGTTTCGGTTCAGCCCTGTTTCTGACTCGGATATTTTTCTTGTTTTTCCCTGTATCCGGGATGAGATTGTTTCCTGGTGAGTCACTATATCTAGACCGGGAACCTGTTTCGGTTCATCTCTGTTTCTGACTCGGGTATTTTTCTTGTGGATCACTGTATCTGTGACGGGACAGTTTCCTAGTGAGTCACTATATCTGGACTGAGATCTTGTTTTGGTTCATCTCTGTTTTTGATTGAGATATTTTTCTTGTTTTTCTCTATATCTGGGATGGGACTGTTTCATGGTGAGTCACTATATTTTGACAAGGACCCTGTTTCGTTTCATCTCTGTTTCTGACTCGGATATTTTTCTGGTTGACCACTGTATCTGTGATGGGACAGTTTCCTGGTGAGTCACTATATCTGGACCGAGACCCTGTTTCGGTACATACCTGTTTCTGACTCGGATAATTTTCTTTTTTTTACCTGTATATGAGGTGGGATTGTTTCCTAGTGAGTCACTATATCTGGACCGGGACCCTGTTTCGGTTCATCCCTCTTTCTGACTCAAATATTTTTCTTGTGAGCCACTGTATCTGTGACGGTACTGATTCTAGTTGAGTAACTATATCTGGACCGGGACCCTATTTCGGTTAATCCCTGTTTCTGACTCGGATATTTTTCTTGTTTTTCCCTGTATCGGGATGAGATTGGTTCCTGGTGAGCCACTATATCTGGACCGGCACCTTGTTTCGGTTCATCCCTGTTTCTGACTCGGATGTTTTTCTTTTTTTTCCTGTATCTGGGATGGGCCTATTTTCTGGTGAGTCACCATGTCTGGACCGGGACCCTATTTCGGTTCTTCCCTGTTTCTGACACGGATATATTTCTTGTGGACCACTGTATCTGTGACGGGATAGTTTCCTGGTGTGTCACTATATCTGGACCGGGACAATGTTTCGGTTCATCGATTTTTCTGAGTCGGATATTTTTCTTCTGGACCACTATATCTGTGACGGGACAGTTTCCTGATGAGTCACTATATCTGGACCGGGTCCCTGTTTCAGTTCATACCTGTTTCTGACTCGGATATATTTCTTGTTTTTCCCTGTATCTAGGATGAGATTGTTTCCCGGTGAGTCACTATATCTGGACCGGGACCCTGTTTCGGTTCATCCCTGTTTCTGACTCAGGTATTTTTCTTGTGGATCATTGTATCTGTCTCGGGACAGTTTCCTAGTGAGTCACTATATCTGGACCGGGACCTTGTTTCGGTTAATCTATTTTTCTGACTCGGATATTTTTCTTGTGGACCACTGTATCTGTGACGGGACAGTTTCCTGATGAGTCACTATATCTGGACCGGGACCCTGTTTCAGTTCATACCTGTTTCTGACTCGGATATATTTCTTGTTTTTCCCTGTATCTGGGATGGGACTTTTTCCTATTGATTCACTATATCTGGACCGGGACCCTGTTTCGGTTCATCCCTGTTTCTGACTCGGAAATTTTTCTTGTGAACCACTGTATCTGTGACGGGACTGATTCATGTTGAGTAACTATATCTGGACCGGGACCTTGTTTCGGTTAATCCCTGTTTCCTACTCGGATATTTTTCTTGTTTTTCCCTGTATCGGGATGAGATTGTTTCCTAATGAGCCACTATATCTGAACCGAGTCCCTGTTTGGGTTCATCCCTGTTTCTTACTGGGATATTTTTCTTATGGACCACTGTATCTGTGACGGGTCTTATTCATGCTGAGTCACTATATCTGGACCGGGACCCTGTTTCGGTTCATCGCTATTTCTAACTCGGATATTTTTCTTGTGGACCACTATATCTGTGACGGGACAATTTCCTGGTGAGTGACTATATCTGGACCGAGACCTTGTTTCGGTTTATCTCTATTTCAGAGTCAGATATTTTTCTTGTTTTTCTCTGTATCTGGGACGGGACTGTTTCCTGGTGAGACACTATATCTGGACTGGGACCCTGTTTCGGTTCATCCCTGTTTCTAACTGGGATATTTTTCTTTTGAACCCATGTATCTGTGATGGGACAGTTTCTTGGTGAGTCATTATATCTGGACCGGGACCCTGTTTCGGTTCTTCCCTGTTTCTGACTCGGATATTTTTCTTGTGAACCGCTGTATCTGTGACGGGACAGTTTCCTGGTGTGTCCCTATATCTAGACCGGGACCCTGTTTCGGTTGATCGTTTTTCTGACTCGGATATTTTTCTTGTGGAATACTTTATCTGTGACGAGACTGATTCATGCTGAGTCACTATATCTAGGCCGGGACCCTGTTTCGGTTCATCCCGATTTCTGACTCGGATATTTTTCTTTTTTTTTCCTGTATCTGAGACGGAACTGTTACTTGGTAAGTCACTATATCTGGACCGGGACCCTGTTTCGGTTCATTACTGATTCTGACTCGGATATTTTTCTTGTGGACCAACTGTATCTGTGACGGGACTGATTCATGGTGAGTCACTATATCTGGATCGGGACCTTGTTCGGTTCATCTCTGTTTCTCACTCAGAAATTTTATCTTTTTTTTTTCTCTGTATAGAGAACGGGACTGTTTCCTGGTGAGTAATTATATCTGGACCGGGACCCTGTTTCGGTTCATCGCTGTTTTTGAGTCAGATATTTTTCTTGTGAACCACTGTAGCTGTGACGGGACTGATTCATGTTTAGTAACTATATCTGGACCGTGTTTCGGTTCATCCCTCTTTCTGACTCAGATATTTTTCTTGTTTTTCCCTGTATCCGGGATGAGATTTTTTCCTTGTCAGTCACTATATCTGGACCGGGACCCTGTTTCGGTTCATCCCTGTTTCTGACTCGGGTATTTTTCTTGTGGATCACTGTATCTCTAACGGGACAGTTTCCTAGTGAGTCACTATATCTGGACTAAGATCTTGTTTTGGTTCATCTCTGTTTCTGACTGAGATATTTTTCTTGTTTTTCTCTGTATCTGGGATGGGACTGTTTCATGGTGAGTCACTATATTTTGACCGGGACTCTGTTTCGTTTCATCCCTGTTTCTGACTCGGATATTTTTCTGGTGGACCACTGTATCTGTGATGGGACAGTTTCCTGGGGAGTCACTATATCTGGACCGAGACCCTGTTTCGGTACATACCTGTTTCTGACTCGGATATTTTTCTTGTTTTTACCTGTATATGAGATGGAATTGTTTCCTGGTGAGTCACTATATCTGGACCGGGACCCTGTTTCGGTTCTTCCCTATTTCTGACTCGGATATTTTTCTTGTGGACCACTGTATCTGTGACGGGAAGGTTTCCTGGTGTGTCACTATTTCTGGACCGGGACACTGTTTCGGTTCATCGATTTTTCTGACTCGGATATTTTTCTTCTGGACCACTATATCTGTGACGGGACAGTTTCCTGATGAGTCACTATATCTGGACCGGGACCCTGTTTCAGTTCATACCTGTTTCTGACTCGGATATATTTCTTTTTTTTCCCTGTATATGAGATCGGATTGTTTCCGGGTAAGTCAGTATATCTGGACAGGGACCCTGTTTCGGTTCATCCCTGTTTATGACTCGGATATTTTTCTTGTTTTTCCCTGTATCGGGATGGGATTGTTTCCTGGTGAGCCACTATATCTGAATCGAGTCCCTGTTTCGGTTCATCCCTGTTTCTGACTGGGATATTTTTCTTGTGGACCACTGTATCTGTGACGGGACTAATTCATGCTGAGTCACTATATCTGGACCGGGACCCTGTTTCGGTTCATTACTGATTCTGACTCGGATATTTTTCTTATGGACCAACTGTATCTGTGACGGGACTGATTCTTGATGAGTCACTATATTTGGATCGGGACCCTATTTCGGTTCATCTATGTTTCTCACTCAGATATTTTTCTTTTTTTTTTCTCTGTATCTAGAACGGGACTGTTTCCTGTTGAGTCACTATATCTGGAACGGGACCCTGTTTCGGTTCATCGCTGTTTCTGACTCAGATATTTTTCTTGTGAACCACTGTATCTGTGACGGGACTGATTCATGTTTAGTAACTATATCTGGACCGTGTTTCGGTTCATCCCTGTTTCTGACTCGGATATTTTTCTTGTTTTTCCCTGTATCTGGGATGGGATTGTTTCCTGGTTAGTCACTAAATCTGGACCGGGACCCTGTTTCGGTTCATCGCTGTTTCTGACTCGGATATTTTTCTCTTAGACCACTGTATCTGTGACCGGACTGATTCATGGTGAGTCACTATATCTGGACCGGGAACCTGTTTCGGTTCATCTCTATTTCCCACTCAGATATTTTTCTTTTTTTTCTCTGTATCTGGAACGGGACTGTTTCCTGGTAAGTCACTATATCTGGACCGGGACTCTGTTTCGGTTCATCGTTGTTTCTGACTCAGATATTTTTCTTGTGAACCACTATATCTGTGACGGGACTGATTCATGTTGAGTAACGATATCTGGACCCTGTTTCGGTGAATCCCTGTTTTTGACTCGGATATTTTTCTTGTTTTTCCCTGTATCGGGATGAGATTGGTTCCTGGTGAGCCACTATATCTGGACCGGGACCCTGTTTCGGTTCATCGCTGTTTCTGACTCGGATATTTTTCTCTTAGACCACTATATCTGTGACGGGACTGATTCATGGTGAGTCACTATATCTGGACCGGGAACCTGTTTCGGTTCATCTCTGTTTCCCACTCAGATATTTTTCTTTTTTTTCTCTTTATCTAGAACGGGACTGTTTCCTGGTGAGCCACTATATCTGGACCGGGACTCTGTTTCGGTTCATCGTTGTTGCTAACTCACATATTTTTCTTGTGAACCACTGTATTTGTGACGGGACTGATTCATGTTGAGTAACTATATCTGGACCGGGACCCTGTTTCGGTTAATCCCTGTTTCTGACTCAGATATTTTTCTTGTTTTTCCCTATATCGGGATGAGATTGGTTCCTGGTGAGCCACTATATCTGGACCGGGACCTTGTTTCTGTTCATCCCTGTTTCTGACTCGGATGTTTTTCTTTTTTTTACCTTTATCTGGGATGGGCCTATTTTCTGGTGAGTCACTATATCTGGACCGGGACCCTGTTTCGGTTCTTCCCTGTTTCTGACTCGGATATTTTTCTTGTGGACCACTGTATCTGTGACGGGATAGTTTCTTGGTGTGTCACTATATCTGGACCGGGACCCTGTTTCGGTTCATCGATTTTTCTGACTCGGATATTTTTCTTGTGGACCACTGTATCTGTGACGGGACAGTTTCCTGATGAGTCACTATATCTGGACCGGGACCCTGTTTCAGTTCATACCTTTTTCTGACTCGGATATATTTCTTGTTTTTCCCGGTGTCTTGGATGGGACTTTTTCCTATTGAGTCACTATATCTGCACCGGGACCCTGTTTCGGTTCATCCCTGTTTCTCACTCGGATATTTTTTTTGTGAACCACTGTATATGTGACGGGACTGATTCATGTTGAGTAACTATATCTGGACCGGGACCCTGTTTCGGTTAATCCCTGTTTCTGACTCGAATATTTTTCTTGTTTTTCCCTGTATCGGGATGGGATTGTTTCATGGTGAGCCACTATATCTGAACCAAGTCCCTGTTTCGGTTCATCCCTGTTTCTGACTGGGATATTTTTCTTGTGGACCACTGTATCTGTGACGGGACTGATTCATGCTGAGTCACTATATCTGGACCGGGACCCTGTTTCGGTTCATCGCTGTTTCTAACTCGAATATTTTTCTTGTTTACCACTGTATCTGTGACGGGACAGTTTCCTTGTGAGTGACTATATCTGGACCGAGACCTTGTTTCGGTTTATCTCTATTTCAGGGTGAAATATTTTTCTTGTTTTTCTCTGTATCTGGGACGGGACTGTTTCCTGGTGAGTCACTATATCTGGACTGGGACCCTGTTTCGGTTCATCCCTTTTTCTAACTGGGATATTTTTCTTTTGAACCCCTGTATCTCTGATCGGACAGTTTCTTTGTGAGTCATTATATTTGGACCGGGACCCTGTTTCGGTTCTTCCCTGTTTCTGACTCGGATATTTTTCTTGTGGACTGCTGTATCTGTGACAGGATAGTTTCCTGGTGTGTCACTATATCTGGACCGGGACCCTATTTCGGTTCATCAGTTTTTCTGACTCGGATATTTTTCTTGTGGAATACTTTATCTGTGACGAGACTGATTCATGTTTAGTCACTATATCTAGGCCGGGACCCTGTTTCGGTTCATCCCTGTTTCTTACTCGGATATTTTTCTTTTTTTTCCCTGTATCTGGGACGGAACTGTTTCCTGGAAAGTCACTATATCTGCACCGGGATCCTGTTTCGGATCATTGCTGTTTCTGACTCAGATATTTTTCTTGTGGACCAACTGTATCTGTGACGGGACTGATTCTTGATGAGTCACTATATCTGCATCGGGACGCTGTTTCGGTTCATCTCTGTTTCTCACTCAGATATTTTTCTTTTTTTTTTTTCTCTGTATCTAGAACGGGACTGTTTCCTGTTGAGTCACTATATCTGGACCGGGACCCTGTTTCGGTTTATCGCTGTTTCTGACTCATATATTTTTCTTGTGAACCACTATATCTGTGACGGGACTGATTCATGTTTAGTAACTATATCTGGACCGTGTTTCGGTTCATCCCTCTTTCTGACTCAGATATTTTTTCTTGTTTTTCCCGGTATCTGGGATGGGATTGTTTCCTGGTTAGTCACTATATCTGGACCGAGACCCTGTTTCGGTTCATCGTTGTTTCTGACTCGGATATTTTTCTTGTGGACCACTGTATCTGTGACGGGACAGTTTCCTGATGAGTCACTATATCTGGACCGGGACCCTGTTTCAGTTCATACCTTTTTTCTGACTCGGATATATTTCTTGTTTTTCCCGGTATCTTGGATGGGACTTTTTCCTATTGAGTCACTATATCTGCACCGGGACCCTGTTTCGGTTCATCCCTGTTTCTCACTCGGATATTTTTGTTGTGAACCACTGTATATGTGACGGGACTGATTCATGTTGAGTAACTATATCTGGACCGGGACCCTGTTTCGGTTAATCCCTGTTTCTGACTCGGATATTTTTCTTGTTTTTCCCTGTATCGGGATGGGATTGTTTCATGGTGAGCCACTATATCTGAACCGAGTCCCTGTTTCGGTTCATTGATGAACACACTTTTTATATAATAGTTATCCCTCATACTTAGTCTTTTAAACCTCTTTTGGGCTGAATTGCATAGACTTAGACCTCATTTCATGACTTAGGATCCATTTATGCTTAATTGCAATTTCCAGCAATACTGGGCATTATATGCTGTCTCTGTGTTTCAGGCATATCTTGAGTTCTGGATGTCCAAAAATTCCGAGTCATACCTTGTTGGAAAGCTGAGAGAATTGTCTACAACTTTCTTTCAGGGCTCCAAAGCTAATTCGGAAGTTCAGAAGGTCATATGCAGCCTGGAATCCAGAGAAGACATGCTGTCGCAGGATCCTGACCTACATGCAGTATTTGGGTCATAACTTGATTTATGTATGTCATATGGACCTGAAACGGGTACCATTGGAAAGCTAACAGAAAGAGCTTCAATTGATATGAAGACCGGTTCACCATATTTTATGTGGAAGATGGTCTTATTTGCTGTGCAAGTTAGCTGACGGTTCCAGACACCTTTTGCCACTTAAATGGGCCTAACTTCCTCATGACAAGTCCAAATGGGCCCAAACCAAAGCCCAATTGAAGCTAAGGCCCATGGGAACAAGTGTGCCCTAAGGGAAATTTGGGTGTGCATGTAAAATTGGAGGTCTATATCAGCAAGAGGGGGGCAGCCGAAATTGAGAATCAAGTTTTAGATATTTTTAGACAGCTTTCTAGTCTTCCTTAGCTCTTAAGTTTTCTCTTAGATATTTTGTAAGAACTCAGCTCTTCTTGTTCATGGAGGGCTAAATCATCATATCAATCCAGGTTTTGCTATTCTGATTATTGATTTTGAGATTATGTGTTGTTGTTCTTCATTTTAGTTGTTAATCAAGTTCTTTCAATCCTCTGAAATATTCTGTTTGAATTGCTTAATTCGGATTGGATTATTCATGTGTTCATATTCTGTTTGCATGTGATAAAAGAGGATTGTATGGTTAATTAATGGTTCTAAGCTTGGACGGATTAATTACCTTGGCTGGATTCAGGACTTAGGTTAAACTGGACTTGAATGTTTGCTTAATTCATTTAGTCCCTTGTTGAACCGAATTCTGGTTGCTTAACCAGTAGACATCCATAGAACATTGAGAGGCTTCTTGATATGTTTTAAAGGCCAAGAACATGATTAATAATTAAGTGGATCCTTGGAAATCAAAGATGAATCAAAA
This sequence comes from Cercis canadensis, assembly GCA_003255065.1. Lineage (NCBI taxonomy): Eukaryota > Viridiplantae > Streptophyta > Magnoliopsida > Fabales > Fabaceae > Cercis > Cercis canadensis. The sequence goes on from QAOA01006876.1 coordinate 62,374, forward strand.
TCAGAATTAGTTAAGACTTGGATTGGTTGCTTTCTCTCAAACTTTACCACTTTCAATTAATTTTTGTTAATCACAGAAACAAACACAACCCCCCCTGTTTATATGCTTCTCCATATGATTCACTAAATAGAACAATACTTAGGTTCGACTTAGGGCTGCCCTTTGCTGCAAATAGCTTAGGAACCGACCTTAAACTTAACTAATTTGAGGAGCCTCGGCAGCTCATAATTCATCCCTGTTTCCGACTGGGATATTTTTCTTGTGAACCACTGTATCTGTGACGGGACTGATTCATGCTGAGTCACTATATCTGGACCGGGACCCTGTTTCGGTTCATCGCTGTTTCTAACTCGAATATTTTTCTTGTGGACCACTGTATCTGTGACGGGACAGTTTCCTTGTGAGTGACTATATCTGGACCGAGACCTTGTTTCGGTTTATCTCTATTTCAGAGTCAGATATTTTTCTTGTTTTTCTCTGTATCTGGGACGGGACTGTTTCCTAGTGAGTCACTATATCTGGACTAGGACCCTGTTTCGGTTCATCCCTTTTTCTAACTGGGATATTTTTCTTTTGAACCCCTGTATCTCTGATCGGGCAGTTTCTTGGTGAGTCATTATATCTGGACCGGGACCCTGTTTCGGTTCTTCCCTGTTTCTGACTCGGATATTTTTCTTGTGGCCCGCTGTATCTGTGACGGGATAGTTTCCTGATGTGTCACTATATCTGGACCGGGAGCCTATTTCGGTTCATCAGTTTTTCTGACTCGGATATTTTTCTTGTGGAATACTTTATCTGTGACGAGACTGATTCATGCTGAGTCACTATATCTAGGCCGGGACCCTGTTTCAGTTCATCCCTGTTTCTTACTCGGATATTTTTCTTTTTTTTCCCTGTATCTGAGACGGAACTGTTTCCTAGTAAGTCACTATATCTGCACTGGGACCCTGCTTCGGATCATTGCTATTTTTGACTCGGATATTTTTCTTGTGGACCAACTGTATCTGTGACGGGACTGATTCTTGATGAGTCACTATATCTGGATCGGGACCCTGTTTCGGTTCATCTCTGTTTCTCACTCAAATATTTTTCTTTTTCTTTTTCTCTGTATCTAGAATGGGACTGTTTCCTGTTGATCTGGACCGGGATCCTGTTTCGGTTCATCGCTGTTTCTGACTCAGATATTTTTCTTGTGAACCACTGTATCTGTGACGGGACTGATTCATGTTTAGTAACTATATCTGGACCGTGTTTCGGTTCATCCCTGTTTCTGACTCGGATATTTTTCTTGTTTTTCCCTGTATCTGGGATGGGATTGTTTCCTGGTTAGTCACTATATCTGGACCGGGACCCTGTTTCGGTTCATCGTTGTTTCTGACTCGGATATTTTTCTCTTAGACCACTGTATCTGTGACGGGACTGATTCATGGTGAGTCACTATATCTGGACTGGGAACCTGTTTCGGTTCATCTCTGTTTCCTACTCAGATATTTTTCTTTTTTTACTCTGTATCTAGAACGGGACTGTTTCCTGGTAAGTCACTATATCAGGACCGGGACTCTGTTTTGGTTCATCGTTGTTTCTGACTCAAATATTTTTCTTGTGAACCACTGTATCTGTGACGGGACTGATTCATGTTGAGTAACGATATCTGGACCGGGACCCTGTTTCGGTTAATCCCTGTTTCTGACTCGGATATTTTTCTTGTTTTTCCCTGTATCGGGATGAGATTGGTTCCTGGTGAGCCACTATATCTGGACTGGGACCTTGTTTCGGTTCATCCCTATTTCTGACTCGGATGTTTTTCTTTTTTTTCCCTGTATCTCGGACGGGCCTATTTTCTGGTGAGTCACTATATCTGGACCGGGACCGTTTTTCAGTTCTTCCCTGTTTCTGACTCGGATATTTTTCTTGTGGACCACTGTATCTGTGACGGATAGTTTCCTGGTGTGTCACTATATCTGGACCGGGACCTTGTTTCGGTTCATCGATTTTTCTGACTCGGATATTTTTCTTGTGGACCACTGTATCTGTGACAGGACAGTTTCCTGGTGTGTCACTATATCTAGACCGGGACCCTGTTTCGGTTCATCGGTTTTTCTGACTCGGATATTTTTCTTGTGGAATACTTTATCTGTGACGAGACTGATTCATGCTGAGTCACTATATCTAGGCCGGGACCCTGTTTCGGTTCATCCCTGTTTCTGACTCGGATATTTTTCTTCTTTTTCCCTATATCTGGGACGGAACTGTTACCTGGTAAGTCACTATATCTGGACCGGGACCCTGTTTCGGTTCATTGCTGTTTCTGACTCGGATATTTTTCTTATGGACCAACTGTATCTGTGACGAGACTGATTCATGGTGAGTCACTATATCTGGATCGGGACCCTGTTCGGTTCATCTCTGTTTCTCACTCAGAAATTTTGTCTTTTTTTTTTCTCTGTATCTAGAACGGGACTGTTTCCTGGTGAGTCACTATATCTGGACTGGGACCCTGTTCCGGTTCTTCCCTGTTTCTGACTCGGATATTTTTCTTGTGGACCACTGTATCTGTGACGGGATAGTTTCCTGGTGTGTCACTATATCTGGAACGGCACCCTGTTTCGCTTCATCGATTTTTTTGACTCGGATATTTTTCTTGTGGACCACTTTATCTGTGACGGGACAGTTTCCTGATGAGTCACTATATCTGGACCGGGACCCTGTTTCAGTTCATACCTGTTACTGACTCGGATGTATTTCTTGTTTTTCCCGGTATCTTGGATGGGACTTTTTCCTATTGAGTCACTATATATGGACCGGGACCCTGTTTCGGTTCATCCCTGTTTCTGACTCGGATATTTTTCTTGTGAACCACTGTATATGTGACGGGACTGATTCATGTTGAGTAACTATATCTGGACCGGGACCTTTTCCGTTTAATCCCTGTTTCTGACTCTGATATTTTTCTTGTATTTCCCTGTATCGGGATGGGATTGTTTCATGGTGTGCCACTATATCTGAACCGAGTCCCTGTTTCGGTTCATCCCTGTTTCTGACTGGGATATTTTTCTTGTGGACCACTGTATCTGTGATGGGACTGATTAATGCTGAGTCACTATATCTGGACCGGGACCCTGTTTCAGTTCATCATTGTTTCTAACTCGGATATTTTTCTTGTGGACCACTGTATCTGTGACGGGACAGTTTCTTGGTGAGTGACTATATCTGGACCGAGACCTTGTTTCGGTTTATCTCTATTTCAGAGTCAGATATTTTTCTTGTTTTTCTCTGTATCTGGGAAGGGACTGTTTCCTAGTAGGTCACTATATCTGGACCGGGACCCTGTTTCGGTTCATCGCTGTTTCTGACTCGGATATTTTTCTCTTGGACCACTGTATCTGTGACGGGACTGATTCATGGTGAGTCACTATATCTGGACCGGGAACCTGTTTCGGTTCATCTCTATTTCCCACTCAGATATTTTTCTTTTTTTTCTCTGTATGTAGAACGGGACTTTTTCCTGGTGAGTCACTGTATCTGGACCAGGACTCTGTTTCGGTTTATCGTTGTTTCTGACTCAGATATTTTTCTTGTGAACCACTGTATCTGTGAAGGGACTGATTCATGTTGAGTAACTATATCTGGACCGAGACCCTGTTTCGGCTAATCACTGTTTCTGACTCGGATATTTTTCTTTTTTTTCCTTGTATCGGGATGAGATTGGTTCCTGGTGAGCCACTATATCTGGACCGGGACCTTGTTTCGATTCATCCCTGTTTCTGACTAGGATGTTTTTTTTTTTCCCTCTATCTGGGATGGGCCTATTTTCTGGTGAGTCACTATATCTGGACCGGGTCCCTGTTTCGGTTCTTCCCTGTTTCTGAGTCGGATATTTTTCTTGGGACCACTGTATCTGTGACGGGATAGTTTCCTGGTGTGTCACTATATCTGGACCGGGACCCTGTTTCGGTTCATCCATTTTTCTGACTCGGATATTTTTCTTGTGGACCACTGTATCTGTGACGGCACAGTTTCCTGATGAGTCACTATATCTGGACCGGGACCCTGTTTCGGTTCTTCCCTGTTTCTGACTCGGATATTTTTCTTGTGGACCACTGTCTCTGTGACGGGATAGTTTCCTGGTGTGTCACTATATCTGGACCGGGACCCTGTGTCGGTTCTTCGATTTTTCTGACTCGGATATTTTTCTTGTGGACCACTATATCTGTGACGGGACAGTTTCCTGTTGAGTCACTATATCTGGACCGGGACCCTGTTTGAGTTCATAACTGTTTCTGACTCGGATATATTTCTTGTTTTTCCCGGTATCTTGGATGGGACTTTTTCCTATTGAGTCACTATATCTGGACCGGGACCCTGTTTCGGTTCATCCCTGTTTCTGACTCTGATATTTTTCTTGTTAACCACTGTATATGTGACGGGACTGATTCATGTTGAGTAACTATATCTGGACCGGGACCCTGTTTCGGTTAATCCCTGTTTCTGACTCGGATATTTTTCTTGTTTTTCCCTGTATCGGGATGAGATTGTTTCATGGTGAGCCACTATATCTGAACCGAGTCCCTGTTTCAGTTCATCCCTGTTTCTTACTAGGATATTTTTCTTGTGGACCACTGTATCTGTGACGGGACTGATTCATGCTGAGTCACTATATCTGGACCGGGACCCTGTTTCGGTTCATCGCTGTTTCTAACTCGGATATTTTTCTTGTGGACCACTTTATCTGTGACGGGACAGTTTCCTGGTGAGTGACTATATCTGGACCGAGACCTTGTTTCGGTTTATCTCTATTTCAGAGTCAGATATTTTCTTGTTTTTCTCTGTATTTGGGACGAGACTGTTTCCTGGTGAGTCACCATATCTGCACTGGGACCCTCTTTCGGTTCATCCCTGTTTCTAACTGGGATATTTTTCTTTTGAACCCCTATATCTGTAATCGGACAGTTTCTTGATGAGTCATTATTTTTCTCTTTTTTTTTTCTCTGTATCTAGAAAGAGACTGTTTCCTGTTGAGTCACTATATCTGGACCGGGACCCTGTTTCGGTTCATCGCTGTTTCTGACTCAGATATTTTTCTTGTGAACCATTGTATCTGTGACGGGACTGATTCATGTTGAGTAACTATATCTGGACCGGGATCCTGTTTTGGTTAATCCCTGTTTCTGACTCGGATATTTTTCTTGTTTTTCCCTGTATCGGGATGAGATTGGTTCCTAGTGAGCCATTATATCTGGACCGGGACCTTGTTTCGGTTCATCCCTGTTTCTGACTCGAATTTTTTCTTTTTTTTCCCTGTTTCTGGGATGGGCCTATTTTCTGGTGAGTCACTATATCTGGGACGAGAACCTGTTTTGGTTCTTCCCTGTTTCTGACTCGGATATTTTTCTTGTGGACCACTGTATCTGTGACGGGATAGTTTCCTGGTGTGTCACTATATCTGGACTTGGACCATGTTTCGGTTCATCGATTTTTCAGACTCGGATATTTCTCTTGTGGACCACTATATCTGTGACGGGACAGTTTCCTGATGAGTCACTATATCTGGACCGGGACCCTGTTTCAGTTCATACCTGTTTCTGACTCGGATATATTTCTTGTTTTTCCCGGTATCTTGGATGGGACAGTTTCCTGATGAGTGACTATATCTGGACCAGGACCCTGTTTCGGTTCATCCCTGTTTCTGACTCGGATATTTTTCTTGTGAACCACTGTATATGTGACGGGACTGATTCATGTTGAGTAACTATATCTGGACCGGGACCCTGTTTCGGTTAATCCCTGTTTCTGACTCGGATATTTTTCTTGTTTTTCCCTGTATCGGGATGGGATTGTTTCATTGTGAGCCACTATATCTGAACCGAGTCCCTGTTTCGGTTCATCCTTGTTTCTAACTGGGATATTTTTCTTGTGGACCACTGTATCTGTGACGGGACTGATTCATGCTGAGTCACTATATCTGGACCGGGACCCTGTTTCGGTTCATCGCTGTTTCTAACTCGGATATTTCTCTTGTGGACCACTGTATCTGTGACGGGACAGTTTCCTGGTGAGTGACTATATCTGGACCGAGACCTTGTTTCGGTTTATCTCTATTTCAGAGTCAGATATTTTTCTCGTTTTTCTCTGTATCTGGGACGGGACTGTCTCCTGGTGAGTCACTATATCTGGACTGGGACCCTGTTTCGGTTCATCCCTGTTTCTAACTGGGATATTTTTCTCTTGAACCCCTGTATCTGTGATCGGACAGTTTCTTGGTGAGTCATTATATCTGGACCGGGACCCTATTTCGGTTCTTCCCTGTTTCTGACTCGGATATTTTTCTTGTGAACCGCTGTATCTGTGACGAAATAGTTTCCTGGTGTGTCACTATATCTGGACCGGGACCCTATTTCGGTTCATCAGTTTTTCTGACTCGGATATTTTTCTTGTGGAATACTTTATCTGTGACGGGACTGATTCATGCTGAGTCACTATATCTAGGCCGGGACCCTGTTTCGGTTCATCCCTGTTTCTTACTCGGATATTTTTCTTTTTTTTCCCTGTATCTGGGACGGAACTATTTCCTGGTAAGTCACTATATCTGCACCGGGACCCTATTTCGGATCATTGCTGTTTCTGACTCGGATATCTTTCTTGTGGACCAACTGTATCTGTGACGGGACTGATTCTTGATGAGTCACTATATCTGGATCGGGACCCTGTTTCGGTTCATCTCTGTTTCTCACTCATATATTTTTCTTTTTTTTTTCTCTGTATCTAGAACGGGACTGTTTCCTGTTGATCTGGACCGGGACCCTGTTTCGGTTCATCGCTGTTTCTGACTCAGATATTTTTCTTGTGAACCACTGTATCTGTGACGGGACTGATTCATGTTGAGTAAATATATCTGGGCCGGGACCCTGTTTCTGTTAATCCCTGTTTCTGACTCGGATATTTTTCTTGTTTTTCCCTGTATCGGGATGAGATTGGTTCCTAGTGAGCCACTATATCTGGACCGGGACCTTGTTTCGGTTCATCCCTGTTTCTGACTTGGATGTTTTTCTTTTTTTTCCCTGTATCTGGGATGGGCCTATTTTCTGGTGAGTCACTATATCTGGACCGGGATCCTGTTTCGGTTCTTCCCTGTTTCTGACTCGGATATTTTTCTTGTGGACCACTGTATCTGTGACGGCATTGTTTCCTGGTGAGTCACTATATCTGGACCGGGACCCTGTTTCGGTTCATCGCTGTTTCTGACTCAGATATTTTTCTTGTGAACCATTGTATCTGTGACGGGACTGATTCATGTTGAGTAACTATATCTGGACCGGGATCCTGTTTTGGTTAATCCCTGTTTCTGACTCGGATATTTTTCTTGTTTTTCCCTGTATCGGGATGAGCTTGGTTCCTAGTGAGCCATTATATCTGGACCGGGACCTTGTTTCGGTTCATCCCTGTTTCTGACTCGGATTTTTTCTTTTTTTTCCCTGTTTCTGGGATGGGCCTATTTTCTGGTGAGTCACTATATCTGGGACGAGAACCTGTTTCGGTTCTTCCTTGTTTCTGACTCGGATATTTTTCTTGTGGACCACTGTATCTGTGACGGGATAGTTTCCTGGTGTGTCACTATATCTGGACTTGGACCTTGTTTCGGTTCATCGATTTTTCAGACTCGGATATTTCTCTTATGGACCACTATATCTGTGACGGGACAGTTTCCTGATGAGTCACTATATCTGGACCGGGACCCTGTTTCAGTTCATACCTGTTTCTGACTCGGATATATTTCTTGTTTTTCCCGGTATCTTGGATGGGACAGTTTCCTGATGAGTGACTATATCTGGACCAGGACCCTGTTTCGGTTCATCCCTGTTTCTGACTCGGATATTTTTCTTGTGAACCACTGTATATGTGACGGGACTGATTCATGTTGAGTAACTATATCTGGACCGGGACCCTGTTTCGGTTAATCCCTGTTTCTGACTCGGATATTTTTCTTGTTTTTCCCTGTATCGGGATGGGATTGTTTCCTGGTGAGCCACTATATCTGAACCGAGTCCCTGTTTCGGTTCATCCCTGTTTCTGACTGGGATATTTTTCTTGTGGACCACTGTATCTGTGACGGGACTGATTCATGCTGAGTCACTATATCTGGACCGGGACCCTGTTTCGGTTCATCGCTGTTTCTAACTCGGATATTTTTCTTGTGGACCACTGTATCTGTGACGGGACAGTTTCCTGGTGAGTGACTATATCTGGACCGAGACCTTGTTTCGGTTTATCTCTATTTCAGAGTCAGATATTTTTCTCGTTTTTCTCTGTATCTGGGACGGGACTGTCTCCTGGTGAGTCACTATATCTGGACTGGGACCCTGTTTCGGTTCATCCCTGTTTCTAACTGGGATATTTTTCTCTTGATCCCCTGTATCTGTGATCGGACAGTTTCTTGGTGAGTCATTATATCTGGACCGGGACCCTATTTCGGTTCTTCCCTGTTTCTGACTCGGATATTTTTCTTGTGAACCGCTGTATCTGTGACGGAATAGTTTCCTGGTGTGTCACTATATCTGGACCGGGACCCTATTTCGGTTCATCAGTTTTTCTGACTCGGATATTTTTCTTGTGGAATACTTTATCTGTGACGGGACTGATTCATGCTGAGTCACTATATCTAGGCCGGGACCCTGTTTCGGTTCATCCCTGTTTCTTACTCGGATATTTTTCTTTTTTTTTCCCTGTATCTGGGACGGAACTATTTCCTGGTAAGTCACTATATCTGCACCGGGACCCTATTTCGGATCATTGCTGTTTCTGACTCGGATATCTTTCTTGTGGACCAACTGTATCTGTGACGGGATTGATTCTTGATGAGTCACTATATCTGGATCGGGACCCTGTTTCGGTTCATCTCTGTTTCTCACTCATATATTTTTCTTTTTTTTTTCTCTGTATCTAGAACGGGACTGTTTCCTGTTGATCTGGACCGGGACCCTGTTTCGGTTCATCGCTGTTTCTGACTCAGATATTTTTCTTGTGAACCACTGTATCTGTGACGGGACTGATTCATGTTGAGTAAATATATCTGGGCCGGGACCCTGTTTCTGTTAATCCCTGTTTCTGACTCGGATATTTTTCTTGTTTTTCCCTGTATCGGGATGAGATTGGTTCCTAGTGAGACACTATATCTGGACCGGGACCTTGTTTCGGTTCATCCCTGTTTCTGACTCGGATGTTTTTCTTTTTTTTCCCTGTATCTGGGATGGGCCTATTTTCTGGTGAGTCACTATATCTGGACCGGGATCCTGTTTCGGTTCTTCCCTGTTTCTGACTCGGATATTTTTCTTGTGGACCACTGTATCTGTGACGGCATAGTTTCCTGGTGTGTCACTATATCTGGACCGGGACCCTGTTTCGGTTCATCGATTTTTCTGGCTCGGATATTTTTCTTGTTGACCACTGTATCTCTAACGGGACAGTTTCCTGATGAGTCACTATATCTGGACCGGGACCTTGTTTCAGTTCATACATGTTTCTGACTCGGATATATTTCTTGTTTTTCCCGGTATCTTTGATGGGACTTTTTCCTATTGAGTCACTATATCTGGACCGGAACCCTGTTTGGGTTCGTCCCTGTTTCTGACTCGGATAGTTTTCTTGTGAACCACTGTATATGTGACGGGACTGATTCATGTCGAGTAACTATATCTGGACCGGGACCCTGTTTCGGTTAATCCCAGTTTCTGACTCGGATATTTTTCTTGTTTTTCCCTGTATCGGGATGAGATTGGTTCCTGGTGAGCCACTATATCTGAACCGAGTTCCTGTTTTGGTTCATCCCTGTTTCTGACTGGGATATTTTTCTTGTGGACTTCTGTATCTGTGACGGGACTGATTCATGCTGAGTCACTATATCTGGATCGGGACCCTGTTTCGGTTCATCGCTGTTGCTAACTCGGATATTTTTCTTGTGGACCACTGTATCTGTGACGGGACAGTTTCCTGGTGAGTGACTATATCTGGACTGAGACCTTGTTTCGGTTTATCTCTATTTCAGAGTCAGATATTTTTCTTGTTTTTCTCTGTATCTGGGACGGGGTGAGTCACTATATCTGGACTGGGACCCTGTTTCGGTTCATCCCTGTTTCTAACTGGGATATTTTTCTTTTGAACCCCTTTATCTGTGATCAGACAGTTTCTTGGTGAGTCATTATATCTGGACCGGGACCCTGTTTCGGTTCTTCCCTGTTTCTGTCTCGGATATTTTTCTTGTGGACCGCTGTATTTGTGACGGGATAGTTTCCTGGTGTGTCACTATATCTGGACCGGGACCCTATTTCGGTTCATCAATTTTTCTGACTCGGATATTTTTCTTGTGGAATACTTTATCTGTGACGAGACTGATTCATGCTGAGTCACTATATCTAGGCCGGGACCCTGTTTCGGTTCATCCCTGTTTCTTACTCGGATATTTTTCTTTTTTTTCCCTGTATCTGGGACGGAACTGTTTCCTGGTAAGTCACTATATCTGCACCGGGACCCTGTTTCGGATCATTGCTGTTTCTGACTCGGATATTTTTCTTGTGGACCAACTGTATCTGTGTTGGGACTGATTCTTGATGAGTCACTATATCTGGATCGGGACCCTGTTTCGGTTCATCTCTGTTTCTCACTCAGATATTTTTCTTTTTTTTTTTCTCTGTATCTAGAACGGGACTGTTTCCTGTTGAGTCACTATATCTGGACCGGGACCCTGTTTCGGTTCATCGCTGTTTCTGACTCAGATATTTTTCTTGTGAACCACTGTATCTGTGACGGGACTGATTCATGTTCAGTAACTATATCTGGACCGGGACCCTGTTTCGGTTAATCGATGTTTTTGACTCGGATATTTTTCTTGTTTTTCCCTGTATCGGGATGAGATTGGTTCCTAGTGAGCCACTATATCTGGACCGGGACCTTGTTTCTGTTCATCCCTGTTTCTGTCTCGGATTTTTTCTTTTTTTTCCCTGTATCTGGGATGGGCCTATTTTCTGGTGAGTCACTATATCTGGGACGGGACCCTGTTTCGGTTCTTCCTTGTTTCTGACTCGGATATTTTTCTTGTGGACCACTGTATCTGTGACGGGACAGTTTCCTGGTGAGTGACTATATCTGGAGCGAGACCTTGTTTCAGTTTATCTCCATTTCAGAGTCAGATATTTTTCTTGTTTTTCTCTGTATCTGGGACGCGACTGTTTCTTGGTGAGTCACTATATCTGGACTGGGACCCTGTTTCGGTTCATCCCTGTTTCTAACAGGGATATTGTTCTTTTGAACCCCTATATCTGTGATCAGACAGTTTCTTGGTGAGTCATTATATCTGGACCGGGACCCTGTTTCGGTTCTTCCCTGTTTCTGACTCGGATATTTTTCTTGTGGACCGCTGTATCTGTGACAGGATAGTTTCCTGGTGTGTCACTATATCAGGACCGGGACCCTATTTCGGTTCATCAGTTTTTCTGACTCGGATATTTTTCTTGTGGAATACTTTATCTGTGACGAGACTGATTCATGCTAAGTCACTATATCTAGGCCGGGACCCTGTTTCGGTTCATCCATGTTTCTTACTCGGATATATTTCTTGTTTTTCCCTGTATTTGGGACGGAACTGTTTCCTGGTAAGTCACTATATCTGCACCGGGACCCTGTTTCGGATCATTGCTGTTTCTGACTCGGATATTTTTCTTGTGGACCAACTGTATCTGTGTTGGGACTGATTCTTGATGAGTCACTATATCTGGATCGGGACCCTGTTTCGGTTCATCTCTGTTTCTCACTCAGATATTTTTTTTTTCTCTGTATCTAGAACGGGACTGTTTCCTGTTGAGTCACTATATCTGGACCGGGTCCCTGTTTCGGTTCATCGCTGTTTCTGACTCGGATATTTTTCTCTTGGACCACTGTATCTGTGACGGGACTGATTCATGGTGAGTCACTATATCTGTACCAGGAACCTGTTTCGGTTCATCTCTGTTTCTCACTCAGATATTTTTCTTTTTTTTCTCTGTATCTAGAACGGGACTGTTTCCTGGTGAGTCACTGTATCTGGAACGGGACTCTGTTTCGGTTCATCGTTGTTTCTGACTCAGATATTTTTCTTGTGAACCACTGTATCTGTGACGGGACTGATTCATGTTGAGTAACTATATCTGGACCGGGACCCTATTTCGGTTAATCCCTGTTTCTGACTCGGATATTTTTCTTGTTTTTCCCTGTATCGGGATGAGATTGGTTCCTGGTGAGCCATTATATCTGGACCGGGACCTTGTTTCGATTCATCCCTGTTTCTGACTCGGATATTTTTCTTGTTTTTCCCTGTATCGGGATGGGATTGTTTCATGGTGAGCCACTATATCTGAACCGAGTCCCTGTTTCGGTTCATCGCTGTTTCTAACTCAGATATTTTTCTTGTGAACCACTGTATCTGTGACGGGACAGTTTCCTGGTGAGTGACTATATCTAGACCGAGACCTTGTTTCGGTTTATCTCTATTTCAGAGTCAGATATTTTTCTAGTTTTTCTCTGTATCTGGGACGCGACTGTTTCTTGGTGAGTCACTATATCTAGACTGGGACCCTTTTTCGGTTCATCCCTGTTTCTAACTGGGAAATTTTTCTTGTGGACCACTGTATCTGTGACGGGACTGATTCATGCTGAGTCACTATATCTGGACTGGGAACCTGTTTCGGTTCATCGCTGTTTCTAACACGGATATTTTTCTTGTGGACCACTGTATCTGTGACGGTACAGTTTCCTGGTGAGTGACTATATCTGGACCGAGACCTTGTTTCGGTTTATCTCTATATCAGAGTCAGATATTTTTCTTGTTTTTCTCTATATCTGGAACGGGATTGTTTCCTGGTGAGTCACTATATCTGGACTGGGACCCTGTTTCGGTTCATCCCTGTTTCTAACTGGGATATTGTTCTTTTGAACCCCTGTATCTGTGATCGGACAGTTTCTAGGTGAGTCATTATATCTGGACCGGGACCCTGTTTCGGTTCTTCCCTGTTTCTGACTCGGATATTTTTCTTGTGGACCGCTGTATCTGTGACGGGATAGTTTCCTGGTGTGTCACTATATCTGGACCGGGACCCTATTTCGGTTCATCAGTTTTTCTGACTCGGATATTTTTCTTGTGGAATACTTTATCTGTGACGAGACTGATTCATGCTGAGTCACTATATCTAGGCCGGGACCCTGTTTTGGTTCATCCCTGTTTCTTACTTGGATATATTTCTTGCTTTTCCCTGTATCTGGGACGGAACTGTTTCCTGGTAAGTCACTATATCTGCACCGGGACCCTGTTTCGGATCATTGCTGTTCCTGACTCGGATATTTTTCTTGTGGACCAACTGTATCTGTGTTGGGACTGATTCTTGATGAGTCACTATATCTGGATCGGGACCCTGTTTCGGTTCATCTCTGTTTCTCACTCAGATATTTTTCTTTTTCTTTTTCTCTGTATCTAGAACGGGACTGTTTCCTGTTGAGTCACTATATCTGGACCGGGACCCTGTTTCGGTTTATCGCTGTTTCTGACTCGGATATTTTTCTCTTGGACCACTGTATCTGTGACGGGACTGATTCATGGTGAATCACTATATCTGGACCGGGAACCTGTTTCGGTTCATCTCTGTTTCTCACTTAGATATTTTTCTTTTTTTTCTCTGTATCTAGAACTGGACTGTTTCTTGTTGAGTAACTATATCTGGACCGGGACCCTGTTTCGGTTAATCCCTGTTTCTGACTCGGATATTTTTCTTGTTTTTCCCTGTATCGGGATGAGATTGGTTCCTGTTGAGCCACTATATCTGAACCGGGACCTTGTTTCGATTCATCCCTGTTTCTGACTCGGATGTTTTTTTTTTTTTTCCCTGTATCTGGGATGGGCCTATTTTCTGGTGAGTCACTATATCTGGACCGGGACCCTGTTTCGGTTCTTCCCTGTTTCTGACTCGTATATTTTTCTTGTGGACCACTGTCTCTGTGACCGGTTAGTTTCCTGGCGTGTCACTATATCTGGACCGTGACCCTGTGTGGGTTCATCGATTTTTCTGACTCGGATATTTTTCTTGTGGACCACTATATCTGTGACGGGACAGTTTCCTGTTGAGTCACTATATCTGGACCGGGACCCTGTTTCGGTTCATCGCTGTTTCTGACTCGGATATTTTTCTTGTTTTTCCCGGTATCGGGATGGGATTGTTTCATGGTGAGCCACTATATCTGAACCGAGTCCCTATTTCGGTTCATCCCTGTTTCTGACTGGGATATTTTTCTTGTGGACCACTGTATCTGTGACGGGACTGATTCATGCTGAGTCACTAGATCTGGACTGCGACCCTGTTTCGGTTAATCGCTGTTTCTAATTCGGATATTTTGCTTGTGGACCACTGTATCTGTGACGGGACAGTTTCCTAGTGAGTGACTATATCTGGACCGAGACCTTGTTTCGGTTTATCTCTATATCAGAGTCAGATATTTTTCTTGTTTTTCTCTGTATCTGGAACGGGATTGTTTCCTGGTGAGTCACTATATCTGAACTGGGACCCTGTTTCGGTTCATCCCTGTTTCTAACTGGGATATTGTTCTTTTGAACCCCTGTATCTGTGATCGGACAGTTTCTTGGTGAGTCATTATATCTGGACCGGGACCCTGTTTCGGTTCTTCCCTGTTCCTGACTCGGATATTTTTCTTGTGGACCGCTGTATCTGTGACGGGATAGTTTCCTGGTGTGTCACTATATCTGGACCGGGACCCTATTTCGTTTTTCTGACTCGGATATTTTTCTTGTGGAATACTTTATCTGTGACGAGACTGATTCATGCTGAGTCACTATATCTAGGCCGGGACCCTATTTCGGTTCATCCCTGTTTCTTACTCGGATATATTTCTTATTTTTCCCTGTATCTGGGACGGAACTGATTCCTGGTAAGTCACTATATCTGCACCGGGGCCCTGTTTCGGTTCATCGCTGTTTTTAACTCGAATATTTTTCTTGTGGACCACTGTATCTGTGATAGGACAGTTTCCTGGTGAGTGACTATATCTGGACCGAGACCTTGTTTCGGTTTATCTCTATTTCAGAGTCAGATATTTTTCTTGTTTTTCTCTGTATCTGGGACGGGACTGTTTCCTAGTGAGTCACTATATCTTGACTGGGACCTGTTTCCGTTCATCCCTGTTTCTAACTGGGATATTGTTCTTTTGAACCCCTGTATCTGTGATCGGACAGTTTCTTGGTGAGTCATTATATCTGGACCGGGACCCTGTTTCGGTTCCTCCCTGTTTCTGAATCGGATCTTTTTCTTGTGGACCGCTGTATCTGTGACGAGATAGTTTCCTGGTGTGTCACTATATCTGGACCGGGACCCTATTTCGGTTCATCAGTTTTTATGACTCGGATATTTTTCTTGTGGAATACTTTATCTGTGACGAGACTGATTCTTGATGAGTCACTATATCTAGGCCGGGACCCTGTTTCGGTTCATACCTGTTTCTGACTCGGATATATTTATTTTTTTTCCCTGTATCTTGGATGGGACTATTTCCTATTGAGTCACTATATCTGGACTGGGACCCTGTTTCGGTTCATCCCTGTTTCTGACTCGGATATTTTTCTCGTGAACCACTGTATATGTGATGGGATTGATTCATGTTAAGAAACTATATCTGGACCGGGACCCTGTTTCGGTTAATCCCTTTTTCTGACTCGGATATTTTTCTTTTTTTTCCCTGTATCGAGATGGAATTGTTTCCTGGTGAGCCACTATATCTGAACCGAGTCCCTGTTTCGGTTTATCCCTGTTTCTGACTGGGATATTTTTCTTGTGGACCACTGTATCTGTGACGGGACAAATGCATGCTGAGTCTCTATATCTGGACCGGGACCCTGTTTCGGTTCATCGCTGTTTCTAACTCGGATATTTTTCTTGTGGACCATTGTATCTGTGACGGGACAGTTTCTTGGTGAGTCATTATATCTGGACCGGGACCCTGTATCGGTTCTTCCCTGTTTCTGACTCGGATATTTTTCTTGTGGACCGCTGTATCTGTGACGGGATAGTTTCCTGGTGTGTCACTATATCTGGACCGGGACCCTATTTCGGTTCATCAGTTTTTCTGACTCGGATATTTTTCTTGTGGAATACTTTATCTGTGACGAGACTGATTCATGCTGAGCCACTATATCTAGGCCGGGACCCTGTTTCGGTTCGTCCCTGTTTCTTACTCGGATATTTTTCTTTTTTTTCCCTGTATCTGGGACGGAACTGTTTCCTGGTAAGTCACTATATCTGCACCGGGACCCTGTTTCGGATCATTGCTGTTTCTGACTCGGATATTTTTCTTGTGGACCAACTGTATCTGTGACGGGACTGATTCTTGATGAGTCACTATATCTAGATCGGGACCCTATTTTGGTTCATCTCTGTTTCTCACTCAGATATTTTTCTTTTTTTTTTTCTCTATATCTAGAACGGGACTGTTTCCTGTTGAGTCACTATATCTGGACCGGGAACCTGTTTCGGTTCATCTCTGTTTCCCACTCAGATATTTTTCTTTTTTTTCTCTGTATCTAGAACCGCACTGTTTCCTGGTAAGTCACTATATCTAGACCGGGACTCTGTTTCGGTTCATCGTTGTTTCTGACTCAGATATTTTTCTTGTGAACCACTGTATCTGTGACGGGACTGATTCATGTTGAGTAACTATATCTGGACCGGGACCCTGTTTCGGTTAATCCCTGTTTCTGACTCGGATATTTTTCTTGTTTTTCCCTGTATCGGGATGAGATTGGTTCCTGGTGAGTCACTATATCTGGACCGGGACCCTGTTTCGGTTCATCGATTTTTCTGACTCGGATATTTTTCTTGTAGACCACTGTATCTGTGACGGGACAGTTTCCTGATGAGTCACTATATCTGGACCGGGACCCTGTTTAGTAACTATATCTGGACCGTGTTTCGGTTCATCCCTGTTTCTGACTTGGATATTTTTAATGTTTTTCCCTGTATCTAGGATGGGATTGTTTCCTGGTGAGCCACTTTTTCCCGGTATCGGGATGGGATTGTTTCATGGTGAGCCACTATATTTGAACCGAGTCCCTATTTCGGTTCATCCCTGTTTCTGACTGGGATATTTTTCTTGTGGACCACTGTATCTGTAACGGGACTGATTCATGCTGAGTCACTATATCTGGACCGCGACCTTGTTTCGTTTCATTGTTGTTTCTAACTCGGATATTTTTCTTGTGGACCACTGTATCTGTGACGGGACAGTTTCCTAGTGAGTGACTATATCTGGACCGAGACCTTGTTTCGGTTTATCTCTATATCAGAGTCAGATATTTTTCTTTTTTTTCTCTGTATTTGGAACGGGATTGTTTCCTGGAGAGTCACTATATCTGAACTGGGACCCTGTTTCGGTTCATCCCTGTTTCTAACTGGGATATTGTTCTTTTGAACCCCTGTATCTGTGATCGGACAGTTTCTTGGTGAGTCATTATATCTGGACCGGGACCCTGTTTCGGTTCTTCCCTGTTTCTGACTCGGATATTTTTCTTGTGGACCGCTGTATCTGTGACGGGATAGTTTCCTGGGGTGTCACTATATCTGGACCGGGACCCTATTTCGGTTCATCAGTTTTTCTGACTCGGATATTTTTCTTGTGGAATACTTTATCTGTGACGAGACTGATTCATGCTGAGTAACTATATCTAGGCCGGGACCCTATTTCGGTTCATACCTGTTTCTTACTCGGATATATTTCTTGTTTTTCCCTGTATCTGGGACAGAACTGTTTCCTGGTAAGTCACTATATCTGCACCGGGACCCTGTTTCGGTTCATCGCTGTTTCTAACTCGGATATTTTTCTTGTGGACCACTGTATCTGTGATAGGACAGTTTCCTGGTGAGTGACTATATCTGGACCGAGACCTTGTTTCGGTTTAACTCTATTTCAGAGTCAGATATTTTTCTTGTTTTTCTCTGTATCTGGGACAGGACTGTTTCCTGGTGAGTCACTATATCTTGACTGGGACCTGTTTCGGTTCATCCCTGTTTCTAACTGGGATATTTTTCTTTTGAACCCCTGTATCTGTGATCGGACAGTTTCTTGGTGAGTCATTATATCTGGACCGGGACCCTGTTTCGGTTCCTCCCTGTTTCTGAGTCGGATCTTTTTCTTGTGGACCGCTGTATCTGTGACGAGATAGTTTCCTGGTGTGTCACTATATCTGGACCGGGACCCTATTTCGGTTCATCAGTTTTTATGACTCGGACATTTTTCTTGTGGAATACTTTATCTGTGACGAGACTGATTCTTTATGAGTCACTATATCTAGGCCGGGACCCTGTTTCGGTTCATCCCTGTTTCTTACTCGGATATTTTTCTTTTTTTTCCCTGTATCTGGGACGGAACTGTTTCCTGGTAAGTCACTATATCTGCACCGGGACCCTGTTTCGGATCATTGCTGTTTCTGACTCGGATATTTTTCTTGTGGACCAACTGTATCTGTGACGGGATTAATTCTTGATGAGTCACTATATCTAGATCGGGACCCTGTTTTGGTTCATCTCTGTTTCTCACTCAGATATTTTTCTTTTTTTTTTTCTCTGTATCTAGAACGGGACTGTTTCCTGTTGAGTCACTATATCTGGACCGGGACCCTGTTTCGGTTCATCGCTGTTTCTGACTCAGATATTTTTCTTGTGAACCACTGTGTAACTATATCTGGACCGTGTTACGGTTCATCCCTGTTTCTGACTCGGATATTTTTCTTGTTTTTCCCTGTATCTGGGACGGAACTGTTTCCTGGTAAGTCACTATATCTGCACCGGGACCCTGTTTCGGTTCATCGCTGTTTCTAACTCGAATATTTTTCTTGTGGACCACTGTATCTGTGATAGGACAGTTTCCTGGTGAGTGACTATATCTGGGCCGAGACCTTGTTTTGGTTTATCTCTATTTCAGAGTCAGATATTTTTCTTGTTTTTCTCTGTATCTGGGACGGAACTGTTTCCTGGTAAGTCACTATATCTAGACCGGGACTCTGTTTCGGTTCATCGTTGTTTCTGACTCAGATATTTTTCTTGTGAACCACTGTATCTGTGACGGGACTGATTCATGTTGAGTAACTATATCTGGACCGGGACCCTGTTTCGGTTAATCCCTGTTTCTGACTCGGATATTTTTCTTGTTTTTCCCTGTATCGGGATGAGATTGGTTCCTGGTGAGCCACTATATCTGGACCGGGACCCTATTTCGGTTCATCGATTTTTCTGACTCGGATATTTTTCTTGTAGACCACTGTATATGGGACGGGACAGTTTCCTGATGAGTCACTATATCTGGACCGGGACCCTGTTTAGTAACTATATCTGGACCGTGTTTCGGTTCATCCATGTTTCTGACTCGGATATTTTTCTTGTTTTTCCCTGTATCTAGGATGGGATTGTTTCCTGGTGAGCCACTATATCTGAACCGAGTCCCTGTTTCGGTTCGTCCCTGTTTCTAACTGGGATATTTTTCTTGTAGACCACTGTATCTGTGACGGGACTGATTCATGCTGAGTCATTATATCTGGACCGGGACCCTGTTTCGGTTTATCGCTATTTCAGAGTCAGATATTTTTCTTGTTTTTTTCTGTATCTGCGACGGGACTGTTTCCTGGTGAGTCACTATATCTGGACTGGGACCCTGTTTCGGTTCATCCCTGTTTCTAACTGGGATATTTTTCTTTTGAACCCCTGTATCTGTGATCGGACAGTTTCTTGGTGAGTCATTATATCTGGACCGGGACCCTGTTTCGGTTCTTCCCTGTTTCTGACTCGGATATTTTTCTTGTGGACCGCTGTATCTGTGACGGGATAGTTTCCTGGTGTGTCACTATATCTGGACCGGGACCCTATTTCGGTTCATCAGTTTTTCTGACTCGGATATTTTTCTTGTGGAATACTTTATCTGTGACGAGACTGATTCATGATGAGTCACTATATCTAGGCCGGGACCTTGTTTCGGTTCATCCCTGTTTCTTACTCGGATATTTTTCTTGTGGACCAACTGTATCTGTGACGGGACTGATTCTTGATGAGTCACTATATCTAGATCGGGACCCTGTTTCGGTTCATCTCTATTTCTCACTCAGATATTTTTCTTTTTTTTTTTTCTCTGTATCTAGAACGGGACTGTTTCCTGTTGAGTCACTATATCTGGACCGGGACCCCGTTTCGGTTCATCGCTGTTTCTGACTCAGATATTTTTCTTGTGAACCACTGTATCTGTGACGGGACTGATTCATGTTTAGTAACTATATCTGGACCGGGACCCTGTTTCGGTTAATCCCTATTTCTGACTCGGATATTTTTCTTGTTTTTTCCTCTATCGGGATGAGATTGGTTCCAGGTGAGCCACTATATCTGGACCGGGACCTTGTTTCGGTTCATCCCTGTTTCTGACTCGGATGTTTTTCTTTTTTTTCTCTGTATCTAGGATGGGCCTATTTTCTAGTGAGTCACTATATCTGGACCGGGACCCTGTTTCGGTTCTTCCCTGTTTATGACTCGGATATTTTTCTTGTGGACCACTGTATCTGTGACGGGATAGTTTCCTAGTGTGTCACTATATCTGGACCGGGACCCTATTTCGGTTCATCGATTTTTCTGACTCGGATATTTTTGTTGTGGACCACTGTATCTGTGACGGGACAGTTTCCTGATGTGTCACTATATCTGGACCGGGACCCTGTTTCAGTTCATACCTGTTTCTGACTCGGATATATTTCTTGTTTTTCCCTGTACCTTCGATGGGACTTTTTCCTATTGAGTCACTATATCTGGACCGGGACCCTGTTTCGGTTCATCCCTGTTTCTGACTCGGATATTTTTCTTGTGAACCACTGTATATGTGACGGGACTGATTCATGTTGAGTAACTATATCTGGACCGGGACCCTGTTTCGGTTAATCCCTGTTTCTGTCTCGGATCTTTTTCTTGTGGATCGTTGTATCTGTGACGGGATAGTTTCTTGGTGTGTCACTATATCTGGACCGGGACCCTATTTCGGTTCATCAGTTTTTCTGACTCGGATATTTTTCTTGTGGAATACTTTATCTGTGACGAGACTGATTCATGCTGAGTCACTATATCTAGGCCGGGACCCTGTTTCGGTTCATCCCTGTTTCTTACTCGGATATTTTTCTTTTTTTTCCCTGTATCTGGGAAGGAACTGTTTCCTGGTAAGTCACTATATCTGCACCGGGACCCTGTTTCGGATCATTGCTGTTTCTGACTAGGATATTTTTCTTGTGGACCAACTGTATATGTGACGGGACTGATTCTTGATGAGTCACTATATCTAGATCGGGACCCTGTTTCGGTTCATCTCTGTTTCTCACTCAGATATTTTTTTTTTCTCTGTATCTAGAACGGGACTGTTTCCTGTTGAGTCACTATATCTGGACCGGGACCCTGTTTTGGTTCATCGCTGTTTCTGACTCAGATATTTTTCTTGTGAACCACTGTATCTGTGACGGGACTGATTCATGTTTAGTAACTATATTTGGACCGTGTTTCGGTTCATCCCTGTTTCTGACTCGGATATGTTTCTTGTTTTTCCCCGTATATGGGATGAGATTGTTTCCTGGTTAGTCACTATATCTGGACCGGGACCCTGTTTCGGTTCATCGCCATTTCTGACTTGGATATTTTTCTCTTGGACCACTGTATTTGTGACGGGACTGATTCATGGTGAGTCACTATATCTGGATCGGGACCCTGTTTCGGTTAACCCCTGTTTCTGACTCGAATATTTTTCTTGTTTTTCCCTGTATCAGGATGGGATTGTTTCCTGGTGAGCCACTATATCTGAACCGAGTCCCTGTTTCGGTTCGTCCCTGTTTCTAACTGGGATATTTTTCTTGTAGACCACTGTATCTGTGACGGGACTGATTCATGCTGAGTCAGTATATCTGGACCGGGACTCTGTTTCGGTTCATCGCTGTTTCTAACTCGGATATTTTTCTTGTGGACCACTGTATCTGTGACGGGACAGTTTCCTGGTGAGTGACTATATCTGGACCGAGACCTTGTTTCGGATTATCTCTATTTCAGAGTCAGATATTTTTCTTGTTTTTCTCTGTATCTGGGACAGGACTGTTTCCTGGCGAGTCACTATATCTGGACTGGGACCCTGTTTCGGTTCATCCCTGTTTCTAACTGGGATATTTTTCTTTTGAACCCCTGTATCTGTGATCGAATAGTTTCTTGGTGAGTCATTATATCTGGACCGGGACCCTGTTTCGGTTCTTCCCTTTTTCGGACTCGGATATTTTTCTTGTAGACCGCTGTATCTGTGACGGGATAGTTTCCTGGTGTGTCACTATATCTGGACCGGGACCCTATTTCGGTTCATCAGTTTTTCTGACTCGGATATTTTTCTTGTGGAATGCTTTATCTGTGACGAGACTGATTCATGCTGAGTGATGAACACACTTTTTATACAATAGTTATTCCTCATACTTAGTCTTTTAAACCTCTTTTGGGCTGAATTGCATAGACTTAGACCTCATTTCATGACTTAGGATCCATTTATGCTTAATTGCAATTTCCAGCAATACTGGGCATTATATGCTGTCTCTGTGTTTCAGGAATATCTTGAGTTCTGAATGTCTAAAAATTCCGAGTCATACCTTGTTGGAAAGCTGAGAGAATTTTCTACAACTGTCTTTCAGGGCTCAAAAGCTAATTCGGATGTTCAGAAGGTCATATGCAGCCTGGAAGCCAGAGAAGACATGCTGTCGCAGGATCCTGACCTACATGCAGTATTTGGGTCATAACTTGAGTTGTAGATGTCATATTGACCTGAAACTGGTACCATTGGAAAGCTAACAGACAGAGCTTCAATTGATATGAAGACCGGTTCACCATATTTTATGTGGAAGATGGTCTTATTTGCTGTGCAAGTTAGCTGACGGTTCCAGACACCTTCTGCCACTTAAATGGGCCTAACTTCCTCATGACAAGTCCAAATGGGCCCAAACCAAAGCCCAATTGAAGCTAAGGCCCATGGGAACAAGTGTGCCCTAAGGGCAATTTAAGTGTGCATGTAAAATTGGAGGTCTATATCAGAAGAAGGAGGCAGCCGAAATTCACAATCACCTCATTAGATATTTTAGACAGATTTTTGAGCTTTCCTTAGTTCTTAAGTTTTCTTTTAGATATTTTGTAAGAACTTCAGCTCCTCTTGTTCATGGAGGGCTAATCCAACATATCAATCCAGGTTTTGCTATTCTGATTATTGGTTTTGAGATTATGAGTTGTTGTTCTTCATTTTAGTTGTTAATCAAAGTTCTTTCAATCCTTTGAAATATTCTGTTTGAATTGCTTAATTCGAATTTGGATCTTCATGTGTGATTGCTTAATTGCATGTGATAAAAGAGGATTGTATGGTTGATTAATGTTTCTGAGCTTTTGGATGGATTAATCACCTTGGCTGGATCATGGACTTAGGTAAAACTAGACTTGAATGTTTGCTTAATTCATTTAGTCTTAGTTGAATCCGAATTCTGGTTGCTTAACCAGTGGACATCCATAGAACATTGAGAGGCGTCTTGATATGTTTTAAAGGCCAAGAACATGATTAATAATTGAATGGATCATTAGAAATCAAGGATGAATCAAAATCAGAATCAGTTAAGGCTTGGATTGGTTGTTTTCCTTTAGGTTACCACTTTCAATTAATTTCTGTCAACCACTTAAAACAAACACAACCCCCCTGTTTACATGCTTCTTAATATGATTCACTAAATAGAACAATCCTTAGGTTCGACTTAGGGCTGTCCTATGCTGCAAATAGCTAGGTAACCGACCTTAAAATTAAGTAATTTGAGGAGCCTCGGCAGCTCATCACTGAGTCACTATATCTAGGCCGGGACCCTGTTTCGGTTCATCCCTGTTTCTTACTCGGATATTTTTCTTTTTTTTCCCTGTATCTGGGACGGAACTGTTTCCTGGTAAGTCACTATATCTGCACCGGGACCCTGTTTCGGATCATTGCTGTTTCTGACTCGGATATTTTTCATGTGGACCAACTGTATCTGTGATGGGACTGATTCTTGATGAGTCACTATATCTAGATCGGGACCCTGTTTCGGTTCATCTCTGTTTCTCACTCAGATATTTTTCTTTTTTCTTTTTCTCTGTATCTAGAACGAGACTGTTTCCTGTTGAGTCACTATATCTGGACCGGGAACCTGTTTCGGTTCATCTCTGTTTCCCACTCAGATATTTTTCTTTTTTTTCTCTGTATCTAGAACGGGACTGTTTCCTGGTAAGTCACTATATCTAGACCGGGACTCTGTTTCGGTTCATCTCTGTTTCTCACTCAGATATTTTTCTTGTGAACCACTGTATCTGTGACGGGACTGATTCATGTTTAGTAACTATATCTGGACCGTGTTTCGGTTCATCCCTGTTTCTGACTCGGATATTTTTCTTGTTTTTCCCTGTATCTGGGATGGGATTGTTTCCTGGTTAGTCACTATATCTGGACCGGGACCTTGTTTCGGTTCATCGCTATTTCTGACTTGGATATTTTTCTCTTGGACCACTGTATCTGTGACGGGACTGATTCATGGTGAGTCACTATATCTGGACTGGGAACCTGTTTCGGTTCATCTCTGTTTCCCACTCAGATATTTTTCTTTTTTTTCTCTGTATCTAGAACGGGACTGTTTCCTGGTAAGTCACTATATCTAGACCGGGACTCTGTTTCGGTTCATCGTTGTTTCTGACTCACATATTTTTCTTGTGAACCACTGTATCTGTGACGGGACTGATTGATGTTGAGTAACTATATCTGGACCGGGACCCTGTTTCGGTTAATCCCTGTTTCTGACTCGGATATTTTTCTTGTTTTTCCCTGTATCGGGATGAGATTGGTTCCTAGTGAGCCACTATAACTGGACCGGGACCTTGTTTCGGTTCATCCCTGTTTCTGACTCGGATGTTTTTCTTTTTTTTCCCTGTATCTGGGATGGGCCTATTTTCTGGTGAGTCACTATATCTGGACCGGGACCCTGTTTCGGTTTTTCCCTGTTTCTGACTCGGATATTTTTCTTGTGGACCACTGTATCTGTGACGGGATAGTTTCCTGGTGTGTCACTATATCTGGACCGGGACCCTGTTTCGGTTCATCGATTTTTCTGACTCGGATAGTTTTCTTGTGGACCACTGTATCTGTGACGGGACAGTTTCCTGATGAGTCACTATATCTGGACCGGGACCTTGTTTCAATTCATACCTGTTTCTAACTCAGATATATTTCTTGTTTTTCCCTGTATCTTGGATGGGACTTTTTCCTATTCAGTCACTATATC
Organism: Cercis canadensis; assembly: GCA_003255065.1. NCBI lineage: Eukaryota > Viridiplantae > Streptophyta > Magnoliopsida > Fabales > Fabaceae > Cercis > Cercis canadensis. The sequence continues at coordinate 87,776 of QAOA01006876.1, forward strand.
TGGACCGGGACCCTGTTTCGGTTCATCCCTGTTTCTGACTCGGATATTTTTCTTGTGAACCACAGTATATGTGACGGGACTGATTCATGTTGAGTAACTATATCTGGATCGGGACCCTGTTTCGGTTAATCCCTGTTTCTGACTCGGATATTTTTCTTGTTTTTCCCTGTATCGGGATGGGATTGTTTCCTGGTGAGCCACTATATCTGAATCGAGTCCCTGTTTCGGTTCGTCCCTGTTTCTAACTGGGATATTTTTCTTGTGGACCACTGTATCTGTGACGGGACTGATTCATGCTGAGTCAGTATATCTGGACCGGGACCCTGTTTCGGTTCATCGCTGTTTCTAACTCGGATATTTTTCTTGTGGACCACTGTATCTGTGACGGGACAGTTTCCTGGTTAGTGACTATATCTGAACCGAGACCTTGTTTCGGATTATCTCTATTTCAGAGTCAGATTATTTTCTTGTTTTTCTCTGTATCTGGGACGGGACTGTTTCCTGGTGAGTCACTATATCTGGACTGGGACCCTGTTTCGGTTCATCCCTGTTTCTAACTGGGATATTTTTCTTTTGAACCCCTGTATCTGTGATCGAACAGTTTCTCGCGAGTCATTATATCTGGACCAGGACCCTGTTTCGGTTCTTCCCTTTTTCGGACTCGGATATTTCTCTTGTGGACCGCTGTATCTGTGACAGGATAGTTTCCTGGTGTGTCACTATATCTGGACCGGGACGCTATTTCGGTTCATCAGTTTTTCTGACTCGGATATTTTTCTTGTGGAATACTTTATCTGTGACAAGACTGATTCATGCTGAGTCACTATATCTAGGCCGGGACCCTGTTTCTGTTCATCCATGTTTCTTACTCGGATATTTTTGTTTTTTTTCCCTGTATCTGGGATGGAACTGTTTCCTGGTAAGTCACTATATCTGCACCGGGAACCTGTTTCCGATCATTGTTGTTTCTGACTCGGATATTTTTCTTGTGGACCAACTGTATCTGTGACGGGACTGATTCTTGATGAGTCACTATATCTAGATCGTGACCCTGTTTTGGTTCATCTCTGTTTCTCACTCAGATATTTTTCTTTTTTTTGTTCTCTGTATCTAGAACGGGACTGTTTCCTGTTGAGTCACTATATCTGGACCGGGACCCTGTTTCGGTTCATCGCTGTTTCTGACTCAGATATTTTTCTTGTGAACCACTGTATCTGTGACGGGACTGATTCACGTTTAGTAACAATATCTGGACCGTGTTTCGGTTCATCCCTGTTTCTGACTCAGATATTTTTCTTGTTTTTCCCTGTATCTGGGATGGAATTGTTTCCTGGTTAGTCACTATATCTGGGCCGGGACCCTGTTTCGGTTCATCGCTGTTTCTGACTCGGATATTTTTCTCTTGGACCACTGTATCTGTGACGGGACTGATTCATGGTGAGTCACTATATCTGGACCGGGAACCTGTTTCGGTTCATCTCTGTTTCGCACTCAGATATTTTTCTTTTTTTTTCTCTGTATCTAGAACGGGACTGTTTCCTGGTGAGACACTGTATCTGGACCGGGACTCTTTTTTGGTTCATCGTTGTTTCTGACTCGGATATTTTTCTTGTGAACCACTGTATATGTGACGGGACTGATTCATCTTGAGTAACTATAACTGGACCGTGACCCTGTTTCGGTTAATCCCTGTTTCTGACTCGGATATTTTTCTTGTTTTTCCCTTTATCGGGATGGGATTGTTTCATGGTGAGCCACTATATCTGAACCGAGTCCCTATTTTGGTTCATCCCTGTTTCTGACTGGGATATTTTTCTTGTGGACCACTGTATCTGTGACGGGACTGATTCATGCTGAGTCACTATATCTGGACCGGGACCCTGTTTCGGTTCATCGCTGTTTCTAACTCGGATATTTTTCTTGTGGACCACTGTATTGTGACGGGACAGTTTCCTGGTGAGTGACTATATCTGGACCGAGACCTTGTTTCGGTTTATCTCTATTTCAGAGTCAGATATTTTTCTTGTTTTTCTCTGTATCTGGGACGGGACTGTTTCCTGGTGAGTCACTATATCTGGACTGGGACCATGTTCCGGTTCATCCCTGTTTCTAACTGGAATATTTTTATTTTGAACCCCTGTATCTGTGATCGGACAGTTTCTTGGTGAGTCATTATATCTGGACCGGGACCCTGTTTCGGTTCTTCCCTGTTTCTGACTCGGATATTTTTCTTGTGGACCGCTGTATCTGTGATGGGATAAGTTCCTGGTGTGTCACTATATCTGGACCGGGACCCTATTTCGGTTCATCAGTTTTTCTGACTCGGATATTTTTCTTGTGGAATACTTTATCTGTGACGAGACTGATTCATGCTGAGTCACTATATCTAGGCCGGGAACCTGTTTGGGTTAATCCCTGTTTCTTACTCGGATATTTTTCTTTTTTTTCCCTGTATCTGGGACGGAACTGTTTCCTGGTAAGTCACTATATCTGCACCGGGACCCTGTGTCGGATCATTGCTGTTTCTGACTCGGATATTTTTCTTGTGGACCAACTGTATCTGTGACGGGACTGATTCTTGATGAGTAACTATATCTGGATCGGGACCCTGTTTCGGATCATCTCTGTTTCTCACTTCGATATTTTTCTTTTTTTTTTCTCTGTATCTAGAACGGGACTGTTTCCTGTTGAGTCACTATATCTGCACCGGGACCCTGTGTCGGATCATTACTGTTTCTGACTCGGATATTTTTCTTGTGAACCACTGTATCTGTGAAAGGACTGATTCATGTTTAGTAACTATATCTGGACCGTGTTTCGGTTCATCCCTGTTTCTGACTCGGATATTTTTCTTGTTTTTCCCTGTATCTGGGATGGGATTGTTTCCTGGTTAGTCACTATATCTGGACCGGGACCCTGTTTCGGTTCATCGCTGTTTCTGACTCAGATATTTTTCTTGTGAACCACTGTATCTGTGACAGGACTGATTCATGTTTAGTAACTATATCTGGACCGTGTTTCGGTTCATCCCTGTTTCTGACTCGGATATTTTTCTTGTTTTTCCCTGTATCTGGGATGGGATTGTTTCCTGGTTAGTCACTATATCTGGACCGGGACCCTGTTTCGGTTCATCGCTGTTTCTGACTCGGATATTTTTCTCTTGGACCACTATATCTGTGATGGGACTGATTCATGGTGAGTCACTATATCTGGACCGGGAACCTGTTTCGGTTCATCTCTGTTTCCCACTCAGATATTTTTCTTTTTTTTCTCTATATCTAGAACGGGACTGTTTCCTGGTAAGTCACTATATCTAGACCGATACTCTGTTTCGGTTCATCGTTGTTTCTGACTCAGATATTTTTCTTGTGAACCACTGTATCTGTGACGGGAATGATTCATGTTGAGTAACTATATCTGGACCGGGACCCTGTTTCGGTTAATCCCTGTTACTGACTCGGATATTTTTCTTGTTTTTCCCTGTATCGGGATGAGATTGGTTCCTAGTGAGCCACTATATCTGGACCGGGAACTTATTTCGGTTCATCCCTGTTTCTGACTCGGATGTTTTTCTTTTTTTTCCCTGTATCTGGGATGGGCGTATTTTCTGGTGAGTCACTATATTTGGACCGGGACCCTGTTTCGGTTCTTCCCTGATTCTGACTCGGATATTTTTCTTGTGGACCACTGTATCTGTGACGGGATAGTTTCCTAGAGTGTCACTATATCTGGACCGGGACTCTGTGTCGGTTCATCGATTTTTCTGACTCGGATATTTTTCTTGTGGACCACTGTATCTGTGACGCGACAGTTTCCTGTTGAGTCACTATATCTGGACCGAGACCCTGTTTCAGTTCATACCTGTTTCTGACTCGGATATATTTCTTGTTTTTCCCTGTATCTTGGATGGGATTGTTTCATGGTGAGCCACTATATCTGAACCGAGTCCCTATTTCGGTTCATCCCTGTTTCTGACTGGGATATTTTTTTTTGTGGACCACTGTATCTGTGACGGGACTGATTCATGCTGAGTCACTATATCTGGACTGCGACCCTGTTTCGGTTCATCGCTGTTTCTAACTCGGATATTTTTCTTGTGGACCACTGTATCTGTGACGGGACAGTTTCCTAGTGGGTGACTATATCTGGACCGAGACCTTGTTTCGGTTTATCTCTATTTCAGAGTAAGATATTTTTCTTGTTTTTCTCTGTATCTGGGACGGGACTGTTTCCTGGTGAGTCACTATATCTGGACTGGGAACCTGTTTCGGTTCATCCCTGTTTCTAACTGGGATATTTTTCTTTTGAAACCCTATATCTGTGATCGGACAGTTTCTTGGTGAGTCATTATATCTGGACAGGGACCCTGTTTCATTTCTTCCCTGTTTCTGACTCGGATCTTTTTCTTGTGGACTGCTCTATCTGTGACGAGATAGTTTCCTGGTGTGTCACTATATCTGGACCGCGACCCTATTTCGGTTCATCAGTTTTTATGACTCGGATATTTTTCTTGTGGAATACTTTATCTGTGACGAGACTGATTCATGCTGAGTCACTATATCTAGGCCGGGACCCTGTTTCGGTTCATCCCTGTTTCTTACTCGGATATTTTTCTTGTTTTTCCCTGTATCTTGGATGGGACTTTTTCCTATTGAGTCACTATATCTGGACCGGGACCCTGTTTCGGTTCATCCCTGTTTCTGACTCGGATATTTTTCTCGTGAACCACTGTATATGTGACGGGACTGATTCATGTTGAGTAACTATATCTGGACCGGGACCCTGTTTCGGTTAATCCCTTTTTCTGACTTGGATATTTTTCTTGTTTTTCCCTGTATCGGGATGGGATTGTTTCCTGGTGAGCCACTATATCTGAACCGAGTCCCTGTTTTGGTTCATCCCTGTTTCTGACTGGGATATTTTTCTGGTGGACCACTGTATCTGTGACGGGACTGATTCATGCTGAGTCAATATATCTGGACCGGGACCCTGTTTCGGTTCATCGCTGTTTCTAACTCGGATATTTTTCTTGTGGACCATTGTATCTGTGACGGGACAGTTTCTTGGTGAGTCATTATATCTGGACCGGGACCCTGTTTCGGTTCTTCCCTGTTTCTGACTCGGAAATTTTTCTTGTGGACCGCTGTATCTGTAACGGGATAGTTTCCTGGTGTGTCACTATATCTGGACCGGGACCCTATTTCGGTTCATCAGTTTTACTGACTCGGATATTTTTCTTGTGGACCACTGTATCTGTGACGGGACAGTTTCCTGTTGAGTGACTATATCTGGACCGGGACCCTGTTTCAGTTCATACCTGTTTCTGACTCGGATATATTTCTTGTTTTTCCCGGTATCTTGTATGGGACTTTTTCCTATTGAGTCACTATATCTGGACCGGGACCCTGTTTCGGTTCATCCTTGTTTCTGACTCGGATATTTTTCTTGTGGAATACTTTATCTGTGACGAGACTGATTCATGCTGAGTCACTATATCTAGGCCGGGACCCTGTTTCGGTTCATCCCTGTTTCTTACTCGGATATTTTTCTTGTTTTTCCCTGTATCTTGGATGGGACTTTTTCCTATTGAGTCACTATATCTGGACCGGGACCCTGTTTCGGTTCATCCCTGTTTCTGACTCGGATATTTTTCTCGTGAACCACTGTATATGTGACGGGACTGATTCATGTTGAGTAACTATATCTGGACCGGGACCCTGTTTCGGTTAATCCCTTTTTCTGACTCGGATATTTTTCTTGTTTTTCCCTGTATCGGGATGGGATTGTTTCCTGGTGAGCCACTATATCTGAACCGAGTCCCTGTTTCGGTTCATCCCTGTTTCTGACTGGGATATTTTTCTGGTGGACCACTGTATCTGTGACGGGACTGATTCATGCTGAGTCACTATATCTGGACCGGGACCCTGTTTCGGTTCATCGCTGTTTCTAACTCGGATATTTTTCTTGTGGACCATTGTATCTGTGACGGGACAGTTTCTTGGTGAGTCATTATATCTGGACCGGGACCCTGTTTCGGTTCTTCCCTGTTTCTGACTCGGATATTTTTCTTGTGGACCGCTGTATCTGTGACGGGATAGTTTCCTGGTGTGTCACTATATCTGGACCGGGACCCTATTTCGGTTCATCAGTTTTTCTGACTCGGATATTTTTCTTGTGGACCACTGTATCTGTGACGGGACAGTTTCCTGTTGAGTGACTATATCTGGACCGGGACCCTGTTTCGGTTCATACCTGTTTCTGACTCGGATATATTTCTTGTTTTCCCGGTATCTTGGATGGGACTTTTTCCTATTGAGTCACTATATCTGGACCGGGACCCTGTTTTGGTTCATCCCTGTTTCTGACTCGGATATTTTTCTTGTGAACCACTGTATATGTGACGGGACTAATTCATGTTGAGTAACTATATCTGGACCGGGACCCTGTTTCGGTTAATCCCTGTTTCTGACTCGGATATTTTTCTTGTTTTTCCCTGTATCGGGATGGGATTGTTTCATGGTGAGCCACTATATCTGAACCGAGTCCCTATTTCGGTTCATCCCTATTTCTGACTGGGATATTTTTTTTGTGGACCACTATATCTGTGACGGGACTGATTCATGCTGAGTCACTATATCTGGACCGCGACCCTGTTTCAGTTCATCGCAGTTTCTAACTTGGATATTTTTCTTGTGGACCACTGTATCTGTGACGGGACAGTTTCCTAGTGAGTGACTATATCTGGACCGAGACCTTGTTTCGGTTTATCTCTATTTCAGAGTCAGATATTTTTCTTGTTTTTCTCTGTATCTGGGACGGGACTGTTTCCTGGTGAGTCACTATATCTGGACTGGGACCCTGTTTCGGTTCATCCCTGTTTCTAATTGGGATATTTTTCTTTTGAACCACTGTATCTGTGATCAGACAGTTTCTTGGTGAGTCATTATATCTGGACCGGGACCCTGCTTCGGTTCTTCCCTGTTTCTGACTCGGATATTTTTCTTGTGGACCGCTGTATCTGTGATGGGATTGTTTCCTTGTGTGTCACTATATCTGGACCGGGACCCTATTTCGGTTCATCAGTTTTTCTGACTCGGATATTTTTCTTGTGGAATACTTTATCTGTGACGAGACTGATTCATGCTGAGTCACTATATCTAGGCCGGGACCCTGTTTCGGTTCATCCCTGTTTCTTACTCGGATATTTTTCTTGTTTTTCCCTGTATCTTGGATGAGACTTTTTCCTATTGAGTAACTATATCTGGACCGGGAACCTGTTTCGGTTCATCCCTGTTTCTGACTTGGACATTTTTCTCGTGAACCACTGTATATGTGACGGGACTGATTCATGTTGAGTAACTATATCTGGACCGGGACCCTGTTTCGGTTAATCCCTTTTTCTGACTCGGATATTTTTCTTGTTTTTCCCTTTATCGGGATGGGATTGTTTCCTGGTGAGCCACTATATCTGAACCGAGTCCCTGTTTCGGTTGATCCCTGTTTCTGACTGGGATATTTTTCTTGTGGACCACTGTTTCTGTGACGGGACAGATTCATGCTGAGTCTCTATATCTGGACTGGGATCCTGTTTCGGTTCATCGCTGTTTCTAACTCGGATATTTTTCTTTTGGACCATTGTATCTGTGACGGGACAGTTTCTTGGTGAGTCATTATATCTGGACCGGGACCCTGTTTCGGTTCTTCCCTGTTTCTGACTCGGATATTTTTCTTGTGGACCGCTGTATCTGTGACGGGATAGTTTCCTGGTGTGTCACTATATCTGGACCGGGACCCTATTTCGGTTCATCAGTTTTTCTGACTCAGATATTTTTCTTGTGGAATACTTTATTTGTGACGAGACTGATTCATGCTGAGTCACTATATCTAGGCCGGGACCCTGTTTCGGTTCATCCCTGTTTCTTACTCGGATATTTTACTTTTTTTTTCCTGTATCTGGGAACGAACTGTTTCCTTGTAAGTCACTATATCTGCACCGGGACCCTGTTTTGTTTCTTACTCGGATATTTTTCTTTTTTTTCCCTATATCTGGGACGAAACTGTTTCCTGGTAAGTCACTATATCTGCACCGAGACCCTGTTTCGGTTCATTGCTGTTTTTGACTCGGATATTTTTCTTGTGGACCAACTGTATCTGTGACGGGACTGATTCATTGGGAGCCACTATATCTGGATCGGGACCCTGTTTCGGTTCATCTCTGTTTCTCACTCAGATATTTTTCTTTTTTTTTTCTCTGTATCTAGAACGGGACTGTTTCCTGTTGAGTCACTATATCTGGACCGGGACCCTGTTTCGGTTCATCGCTGTTTCTGACTCAGATATTTTTCTTGTGAACCACTGTATCTGTGACGGGACTGATTCATGTTTAGTAACTATATCTGGACCGTGTTTCGGTTCATCCCTGTTTCTGACTCGGATATTTTTCTTGTTTTTCCCTGTATCTGAGATTGGATTGTTTCCTGGTTAGTCACTATATCTGGACCGGGACCCTGTTTCGGTTCATCGCTGTTTCTGACTCGGATATTTTTCTCTTGGACCACTGTATCTGTGACGGGACTGATTCATGGTGAGTCACTATATCTGGACCGGGAACCTGTTTCGGTTCATCTCTGTTTCCTACTCAAATATTTTTCTTTTTTTCGCTGTATCTAGAACGGGACTGTTTCCTGGTGAGTCACTATATCTGGACCGGGACCCTGTTTCGGTTCATCGGCTTTTCTGACTCAGATATTTTTCTTTTGAACCACTGTATCTATGACGGGACTGATTCATGTTTAGTAACTATATCTGGACCGTGTTTCGGTTCATCCCTGTTTCTGACTCAAATATTTTTCTTTCTTAAACTTAATTAATTTGAGGAGCCTCGGCAGCTCATCACTCACTCAGATATTTTTCTTTTTTTTCTCTGTATCTAGAACGAGACTGTTTCCTGTTGAGTCGCTATATCTGGACCGGGACCCTGTTTCGGTTCATCCCTGTTTCTGACTCGGATATTTTTCTCTTGGACCGCTGTATCTGTGATGGGACTGATTCATGGTGAGTCACTATATCTGGACCGGGACCCTGTTTCGGTTCATCTCTGTTTCCCACTCAGATATTTTTCGTTTTTTTCTCTGTATCTAGAACGGGACTATTTCCTGGTGAGTCACTATATCTGGACCGGGACCCTATTTCGGTTCATCGTTGTTTTTGACTCAGATATTTTGCTTGTGAACCACTGTATCTATGACGGGACTGATTCATGTTGAGTAACTATATCTGGATCGTGTTTCGGTTCATCCCTGTTTCTGACTCGGATATTTTTCTTGTTTTTACCTGTATCTGGGATAAGATTGTTTCCTGGTGAGTCACTATATCTGGACCGGGACCCTGTTTCGGTTCATCCCAATTTCTGACGCGAATATTTTTCTTGTGGACCCATTTATCTGTGTCGGGACAGTTTCCTGGTGAGTCACTATATCTGGATTGAGATCTTGTTTTGGTTCATCTCTGTTTCTCACACAGATATTTTTCTTGTTTTTCTCTTTATCTGGGACGCGACAGTTTCATGTTGACTCACTATATTTTGACCGGGACCCTGTTTCGTTTCATCCCTGTTTCTGACTCGGATATCTTTCTGGTGGACCACTGCATCTGTGATGGGACAATTTCCTGGTGAGTCACTATATCTGGACCGGGACCCTGTTTCGGTTCATCCCTGTTTCTGACTGGGATATTTTTCTTGTAGACCACTGTATCTGGGACGGGACTGATTCATGCTAAGTCACTATATCTGGACCGGGACCCTGTTTCGGTTCATCGCTGTTTCTAACTCGGATATTTTTCTCTTGGACCACTGTATCTGTGACAGGAAAGTTTCCTGGTGAGTGACTATATCTAGACCGAGACCTTGTTTCGGTTTATCTCTATTTCTGACTCAGATATTTTTCTTGTTTTTCTCTGTATTTGGGACGGGACTGTTTCCTGGTGAGTCACTATATCTGGACTGGACCCTATTTCGGTTCAACCCTGTTTCTGACTCGGATATTTTTCTTGTTTTTCCCTGTATCTGGGATGGGCTTGTTTCCTGTTGAGTCACTATATCTGGGCCGGGACCCTGCTTCGGTTCATCCCTGTTTCTGACTCAGATATTTTTCTTGTTTTTCCCTATATCTCGGATGGGACTGTTTCATGGTGAGTCACTATAATTTCACTGGGACCTTGTTTCGTTTCATCCCTGTTTCTGACTCGGATATTTCTCTTTTAGACCACTGTATCTGTGACGGGACAGTTTCCTGGTGAGTCACTATATCTAGACTGAGACCTTGTTTTGGTTCATCTCTATTTCTGACTCAGATATTTTTCTTTCTTTTCTCTTTGTCTGGGACGGGCCTGTTTCATGGTGAGTCTTTATATTTTGACCGGGACCCTGCTTCGTTTCATCCCTGTTTCTAACTCGGAAATTTTTCTTGTGGACCACTATATCTGTGACGGGACAGTTTCCTGGTGAGTCACTATATCAGGATCGACACCCTGTTTCGGTTCATACCTGTTTCTGACTCGGATATTCTTCTTCTTTTTCCCTGTATCTGGGATGAGCTTGTTTCCTGTTGAGTCACTATATCTGGACCGGGAACCTGTTTCGGTTCATACCTGTTTCTGACTCGGATATCTTTCTGGTGGACCACTGCATCTGTGATGGGACAATTTCCTGGTGAGTCACTATATCTGGACCGGGACCCTGTTTCGGTTCATCCCTGTTTCTGACTGGGATATTTTTCTTGTAGACCACTGTATCTGGGACGGGACTGATTCATGCTAAGTCACTATATCTGGACCGGGACCCTGTTTCGGTTCATCGCTGTTTCTAACTCGGATATTTCTCTCTTGGACCACTGTATCTGTGACAGGAAAGTTTCCTGGTGAGTGACTATATCTGGACCGAGACCTTGTTTCGGTTTATCTCTATTTCTGACTCAGATATTTTTCTTGTTTTTCTCTGTATTTGGGACGGGACTGTTTCCTGTTGAGTCACTATATCTGATCCGGGACCCTGTTTCAATTCATCCCTCTTTCTGACTCGAATATTTTCTTGTGAACCACAGTATCTGTCACGGGACTGATTCATGTTGAGTAACTATATCTGGACCGGGACCCTGTTTCGGTTAATCCCTATTTCTGACTAGGATATTTTTCTTGTTTTTCCTTGTATCGGGATGACATTGGTTCCTGGTGAGCCACTATATCTAGACCGGGACCTTGTTTCGGTTCATACCTGTTTTTGACTCGGATATTTTTCTTGTTTTTCCCTGTATCTGGGATGGGCCTGTTTCCTGTTGAGTCACTATATCTGGACCGGGACCCTGTTTCGGTTCTTCCCTGTTTCTGACTTGGATATTTTACTTGTGGACCACTGTATCTGTGACGGGACAGTTTCCTTGTGTGTCACTATATCTGGACCGGGACCCTGTTTCGGTTCATCGCTGTTTCTAACTCGGATATTTTTCTTGTGGACCACTGTATCTGTGACGGGAAAGTTTCCTGGTGAGTGAATATATCTGGACCGAGACCTTGTTTCGGTTTATCTCTATTTCTGACCTAGATATTTTTCTTGTTTTTCTTTGTATCTGGAACAGGACTGTTTCCTGGTGAGTTACTATATCTGTACTGGGACCCTGTTTCTGACTGGGATATTTTTCTTTTGAACCACTATATCTGTGATGGGACAGTTTCCTGGTGAGTGATTATATCTGTACCGGGACCCTGTTTCGGTTCTTCCCTGTTTCTGACCCGGATATTTTTCTTGTGGACCGTTGTATCTGTGACGGGACAGTTTCTTGGCGTCACTATATCTGGACCGGGACCCTGTTTCGGTTCATCGGTTTTTCTGACTCAGATATTTTTCTTGTGGAATACTTTATCTGTGACGAGACTGATTCATGCTGAGTCACTATATCTAGGCCGGGACCCTATTTCGGTTCATCGCTGTTTCTGACTCGGATATTTTTCTTTTTTTTACCTATATCTGGGACGGAACTGTTTCCTGGTAAGTCACTATGTCTGGACCGGGACCCTGTTTCGGTTCATTGCTGTTTCTGACTCGGATATTTTTCTTGTGGACCAACTGTATCTGTGACGGGACTGATTCATGGTGAGTCACTATATCTGGATCGGGACCATGTTTCGGTTCATCTCTGTTTCTCACTCAGATATTTTTCTTTTTTTTCTCTGTATCTAGAACGGGACTGTTTCCTGGTGAGTTACTCTATCTGGACCGGGACCCTGTTTCGGTTCATCGTTGTTTCTGACTCAGAGATTTTGCTTGTGAACCACTGTATCTGTGACGGGACAGTTTCCTGGTGTGTCACTATATCTGGATAGGGACCCTATTTCGGTTCATCGATTTTTCTGACTCGGATATTTTTCTCTTGAACCACTATATCTGTGACGGGACTGTTTCCTGATGAGTCACTATATCTGGACCGGGACCCTGTTTCAGTTCATACCTGTTTCTGACTCGGATATATTTCTTGTTTTTCCCTGTATCTGGGATGGGACTTTTTCCTATTGAGTCAATATATCTGAACCGGGACCCTGTTTCGGTTCATCCCTGTTTCTGACTCGGATATTTTTCTTGTGAACCACTGTATCTGTGACGTGACTGATTCATGTTAAGTAACTATATCTGGACCGGGACCCTGTTTCGGTTAATCCCTGTTTCTTACTCGGATATTTTTCTTGTTTTTACCTGTATATGAGATGGGATTGTTTCCTGGTGAGTCACTATATCTGGACCGGGACCCTGTTTCGGCTCATCCTTCTTTCTGACTCGAATATTTTTCTTGTGAACCACTGTATCTGTGACGGGACTGATTCATGTTGAGTAACTATATCTGGACCGAGACCCTGTTTCGGTTTATCCCTGTTTCTGACTCGGATATTTTTCTTGTTTTTCCCTGTATCGGGATCAGATTGGTTCCTGGTAAGCCACTATATCTGGAACGGGACCTTGTTTCGGTTCATCCCTGTTTCTGACTCGGATCTTTTTCTTTTTTATCCCTGTATCTAGGATGGGCTTATCTTCTGGTGAGTCACTATATCTGGACCGGGACCCTGTTTCGGTTCTTCCCTGTTTCTGACTTGGATATTTTTCTTGTGGACCACTGTATCTGTGACGGGACAGTTTGCTGGTGTGTCACTATATCTGGAGAGGGACCCTGTTTCGGTTCATCGATTTTTCTGACTCGAATATTTTTCTTGTGAACCACTGTATCTGTGACGGGACAGTTTCCTGATGAGTCACTATATCTGGACCGGGACCCTGTTTCAGTTCATACCTATTTCTGACTCGGATATATTTCTTGTTTTTCCCTGTATCTGGGATGAGACTTTTTCCTATTGAGTCAATATATCTGAACCGGGACCCTGTTTCGTTTCATCCCTGTTTCTGACTAGGATATTTTTCTTGTGAACCACTGTATCTGTGACGGGACTGATTCATGTTAAGTAACTATATCTGGACCGGGACCCTGTTTCTGTTAATCCCTGTTTCTTACTCGGATATTTTTCTTGTTTTTACCTGTATCGGGATGGGATTGTTTCCTGGTGAGCCACTATATCTGGACAGAGTCCCTGTTTCGTTTCATCCCTGTTTCTAACTGGGATATTTTTCTTTTGAACCACTGTATCTGTGATGTGACAGTTTCTTGGTGAGTCATTATATCTGGACCGGGACCCTGTTTCGGTTCTTCCCTGTTTGTGACTCGGATATTTTTCTTGTGGACCGCTGTATCTGTGACGGGACAGTTTCCTGGTGTCTCAATATATCTGGACCGGGACCCTGTTTCGGTTCATCGGTTTTTCTGACTCGGATATTTTTCTTGTGGAATACTTTATCTGTGACGAGACTGATTCATGCTGAGTCACTATATCTAGGCCGGGACCCTGTTTCGGTTCTTCCCTGTTTCTGACTCGGATATTTTTCTTTTTTTTCCCTGTATCTGGGACGGAACTGTTTCCTAGTAAGTCACAATATCTGGACCGGGACCCTGTTTCGGTTCATTGCTGTTTCTGACTCGGATATTTTTCTTGTGGACCAACTGTATCTGTGACGGGACTGATTCATGGTGAGTCACTATATCTGGATCGGGATCCTGTTTCGGTTCATCTCTGTTTCTCACTCAGATATTTTTTTTTGTCTGTATCGAGAACGGGACTGTTTCCTGGTGAGTCATTATATCTGGACCGGGATCCTGTTTCGGTTCATCCCAGTTTTTGACTCAGATATTTTTCTTGTGAACCACTGTTATTGTGATGGGACTGATTCATGTTTAGTAACTATATCTGAACTGTGTTTCGGTTCATCCCTGTTTCTGACTCGGATATTTTTCTTGTTTTTCCCTGTATCCGGGATGAGATTATTTCCTGGTGAGTCACTATATATGGACCGGGACCCTGTTTCGGTTCATCCCTGTTTCTGACTCGAGTATGTTTCTTGTGGATCACTGTATCTGTGACGGGACAGTTTCCTAGTGAGTCACTATATCTGGACTGAGATCTTGTTTTGGTTCATCTCTGTTTCTGACAGAGATATTTTTCTTGTTTTTCTCTGTATCTGGGATGGGACTGTTTCATGGTGAGTCACTATATTATGACCGGGACACTGTTTCGTTTCATCCCTGTTTCTGACTCGGATATTTTTCTGGTGCACCACTGTATCTGTGATGGGACAGTTTCCTGGTGAGTGACTATATCTGGACCGAGACCCTGTTTCGGTACATACCTGTTTCTCACTCGGATATTTTTCTTTTTTTTACCTGTATATGAGATGTGATTGTTTCCTGGTGAGTCACTATATCTTGACCGGGACCCTGTTTCGGTTCATCCTTCTTTCTGACTCGAATATTTTTCTTGTGAACCACTGTATCTGTGACGGGACTGATTCATGTTGAGTAACTATATCTGGACCGGGACCCTGTTTCGGTTAATCCCTGTTTCTGACTCAGATATTTTTCTTGTTTTTCCCAGTATCGGGATCAGATTGGTTCCTGGTGAGCCACTATATCTGGACCGGGACCTTGTTTCGGTTCATCCCTGTTTCTGACTCAGATGTTTTTCTTTTTTATCCCTGTATCTGGAATGGGCTTATCTTCTGGTGAGTCACTATATCTGGACCGGGACCCTGTTTCGATTCTTCCCTGTTTCTGACTTGGATATTTTTCTTGTGGACCACTGTATCTGTGAAAGGATAGTTTCCTGGTGTGTCATTATATCTGGACCGGGACCCTGTTTCGGTTCATCGATTTATCGGACTCGGATATCTGTAACGGGACAGTTTCCTGATAAGTCACTATATCTGGACCGGGACCCTGTTTCAGTTCATACCTGTTTCTGACTAGGATATATTTCTTGTTTTTCCCTGTATCTGGGATGGGACTTTCTCCTATTGAGTCACTATCTGGACCGGGACCCTGTTTCGGTTCATCCCTGTCTCTGACTCGGATATTTTTCTTGTGAACCACTATATCTGTTACGGGACTGATTCATGTTTAGTAACTATATCTGGACCCTGTTTCGGTTCATCCCTGTTTCTGACTCGGATATTTTTCTTGTTTTTCCCAGTATCTGGGATGGGATTGTTTCCTAGTGAGTCACTATATCTGGATCGGGTCCCTATTTCGGTTCATCGCTGTTTCTGACTCGGATATTTTTCTCTTGGACCACTGTATCTGTGATGGGAATGATTCATGGTGAGTCACTATATCTGGACCGGAACCCTGTTTCGGTTCATCTCTATCTCCCACTCAGATATTTTTCTTTTTTTTCTCTATATCTAGAACGGGACTGTTTCCTGGTGAGTCACTATATCTGGACCGGGACCCTGTTTCGGTTCATCGTTGTTTCTGACTCAGATATTTTTCTTGTGAACCACTGTATCTGTGACGGGACTAATTCATGTTTAGTAACTATATCTGGACCCTGTTTCGGTTCATCCCTGTTTCTGACTCAGATATTTTTCTTATTTTTCCCTTTATCTAGGATGGGATTGTTTCCTGGTTAGTCACTATATCTGTACCAGGACCCTTTTTCGGTTCATCGCTGTTTCTGACTCGGATATTTTTCTTGTGGATCACTATATCTGTGATGGGACAGTTTCCTGGTGACTCACTATATCTGGACTGAGATCTTGTTTTGGTTCATCTTTGTTTCTGACTGAGAGATTTTTCTTGTTTTTCTCTGTATCTTGGACGGGACTTTTTCATGGTGAGTTACTATATTTTGACCGGGACCCTGTTTCGTTTCATCCCTGTTTGTGACTCGGATATTTTTCTGGTGGACCACTGTATCTGTGATGGGAAAGTTTCCTGCTGAGTCACTATATCTGGACCGAGACCCTTTTTCGGTACATACCTGTTTCTGACTCGGATATTTTTCTTGTTTTTACCTGTATATGAGATGGGATTGTTTCCTGGTGAGTCACTATATCTGGACCGGGACCCTGTTTCGGTTCATCCCTCTTTCTGACTCGAATATTTTTCTTGTGAACCACTGTATCTGTGACGGGACTGATTCATGTTGAGTAACTATATCTGGACCGGGACCCTGTTTAGGTTAATCCTTCCTTCTGACTCGGAAATTTTTCTTATTTTTCCCTGTATCGGGATGAGATTGGTTCCTGGTGAGCCACTTTATTAGGACCGGGACCTTGTTTCGGTTCATCCCTGTTTCTGACTCGGATGTTTTTCTCTTTTTTCCCTGTATCTGGGATGGGCCTATTTTCAGGTGAGTCACTATATCTGGACCGGGACCCTGTTTCGGTTTTTCCCTGTTTCTGACTAGGATATTTTTCTTGTGGACCTCTGTATCTGTGACGGGATAGTTTCCTGGTGTGTCATTATATCTGGACCGGGACCCTGTTTCGGTTCATCCCTGTTTCTAACTCGGATATTTTTCTTGTGGATCACTGTATCTGTGACGGGACAGTTTCCTGGTGAGTCACTATATCTGGACTGAGATCTTGTTTTGGTTCATCTTTGTTTCTGACTGAGAGATTTTTCTTGTTTTTCTCTGTATCTTGGACGGGACTTTTTCATGGTGAGTTACTATATTTTGACCGGGACCCTGTTTCGTTTCATCCCTGTTTCTGACTCGGATATTTTTCGGGTGCACCGCTGTATCTGTGATGGGACAGTTTCCTGGTGAGTCACTATATCTAGACCGAGACCCTTTTTCGGTACATACCTGTTTCTGACTCGGATATTTTTCTTGTTTTTACTTGTATATGAGATGGGATTGTTTCCTAGTGAGTCACTATATCTGGACCGGGACCCTGTTTCGGTTCATCCCTCTTTCTGACTCGAATATTTTTCTTGTGAACCACTGTATCTGTGACGGGACTGATTCATGTTGAGTAACTATATCTGGACCAGGAACCTGTTTCGGTTAATCCATGTTTCTGACTCGGATACTTTTCTTGTTTTTCCCTGTATCGGCATGAGATTGGTTCCTGGTGAGCCACTATATCTGGACCGGGACCTTATTTCGGTTCATCCCTGTTTCTGACTCGGATGTTTTTCTTTTTTTTCCCTGTATCTGGGATGGCCCTATTTTCTGGTGAGTCACTATATCTGGACCGGGACCCTGTTTCGGTTCTTCCCTGTTTCTGACTCGGATATTTTTCTTGTGGCCCACTGTATCTGTGATGGGATAGTTTCCTGGTGTGTCACTATATCTGGACCGGGACCCTGTTTCGGTTCATCAATTTTTCTGACTCGGATATTTTTCTTGTGGACCACTGTATCTGTGACGGGACAGTTTCCTGATGAGTCACTATATCTGGACCGGGACCCTGTTTCAGTTCATACCTGTTTCTGGCTCGGATATATTTCTTGTTTTTCCCTGTATCTGGGATGGGACTTTTTCCTATTGAGTCACTATATCTGGACCGGGACCCTGTTTCGGTTCATCCCTGTTTCTGACTCGGATATTTTTCTTGTGAACCACTGTATCTGTGACGGGACTGATTCATGTTGAGTAACTATATCTGGACCGGGACCCTGTTTCGGTTAATCCCTGTTTCTGACTCGGATATTTTTCTTGTTTTTCCCTGTATCGGTTGGGATTGTTTCCTGGTGAGCCACTATATCTGAACCGAGTCCCTGTTTCGGTTCATCCCTGTTTCTAACTGGGATATTTTTCTTGTGGACCACTGTATCTGTGACGGGACTGATTCATGCTGAGTCACTATATCTGGACCAAGACCCTGTTTCGGTTCATCGCTGTTTCTAACTCGGAGTACAGTTTCCTGGTGAGTGACTATATCTGGACCGAGACCTTGTTTCGGTTTATCTCTATTTCAGAGTCAGATATTTTTCTTGTTTTTCTCTGTATCTGGGACGGGACTGTTTCCTGGTGAGTCACTATATCTGGACTGGGACCCTGTTTCGGTTCATCCCTGTTTCTAACTGGGATATTTTTCTTTTGAACCCATGTATCTGTGATGGGACAGTTTCTTGGTGAGTCATTATATCTGGACCGGGGCCCTGTTTCGGTTCTTCCCTGTTTCTGACTCGGATATTTTTCTTGTGGACCGCTGTATCTGTGACGGGACAGTTTCCTTGTGTGTCACTATATCTGGACCGGGACCCTGTTTCGGTTCATCTGTTTTTCTGAATCGGATATTTTTTTTGTGGAATACTTTATCTGTGACGCGACTGATTCATGCTGAGTCACTATATCTAGGCCGGGACCCTGTTTCGGTTCATCCCTGTTTCTTACTCGGATATTTTTCTTTTTTTTTCCTTATATCTGGGACGGAACTGTTTCTTGGTAAGTCATTATATCTGCACCGGGACCCTGTTTCGGTTCTTTGCTGTTTCTGACTCGGATATTTTTCTTGTGGACCAACTGTATCTGTGACGGGACTGATTCATTGTGAGTTACTATATCTGGATCGGGACCCTGTGTCGGTTCATCGCTGTTTCTGACTCAGATATTTTTCTTGTGAACCACTGTATCTGTGACGGGACTGATTCATGTTTAGTAACTATATCTGGACCGTGTTTCGGTTCATCCCTGTTTCTGACTCGGATATTTTTCTTGTTTTTCCCTGTATCTGGGATGAGATTGTTTTCTGGTGAGTCACTATATCTAGACCGGGACCCTGTTTCGGTTCATCCCTGTTTCTGACTCGGATATTTTTCTTGTGGATCACTGTATCTGTGATGGGACTGTTTCCTGGTGAGTCACTATATCTGGACTGAGATCTTGTTTTGGTTCATCTCTGTTTCTGACTGAGATATTTTTCTTGTTTTTCTCTGTATCTGGGACGGGACTGTTTCATGGTGAGTCACTATATTTTGACCGGGACCCTGTTTCGTTTCATCCCTGTTTCTGACTCGGATATTTTTCTGGTGGACCACTGTATCTGTGATGGGAAAGTTTCCTGGTGAGTCACTATATCTGGACCGAGACCCTTTTTCGGTACATACCTGTTTCTGACTCGGATATTTTTCTTTTTTTAACCTGTATATGAGATGGGATTGTTTCCTGGTGAGTCACTATATCTGGATCGGGACCCTGTTTCGGTTCATCCCTCTTTCTGACTCGAATATTTTTCTTGTGAACCACTGTATCTGTGACGGGACTGATTCATGTTGAGTAACTATATCTGGACCGGGACCCTGTTTAGGTTAATCCTTCTTTCTGACTCGGAAATTTTTCTTATTTTTCCCTGTATCGGGATGAGATTGGTTCCTGGTGAGCCACTTTATTTGGACCGGGACCTTGTTTCGGTTCATCCCTGTTTCTAACTCGGATGTTTTTCTCTTTTTTTCCCTCTATCTGGGATGGGCCTATTTTCAGGTGAGTCACTATTTCTGGACCGGGACCCTGTTTTGGTTTTTCCCTGTTTCTGACTAGGATATTTTTCTTGTGGACCTCTGTATCTGTGACGGGATAGTTTCCTGGTGTGTCACTATATCTGGACCGGGACCTGTTTCGGTTCATCAATTTTTCTGACTCGGATATTTTTCTTGTGGACCACTGTATCTGTGACGGGACAGTTTCCTGATGAGTCACTATATCTGGACCGAGACCCTGTTTCAGTTCATACCTGTTTCTGACTCGGATATATTTCTTGTTTTTCCCTGTATCTGGGATGGGACTTTTTCCTATTGAGTCACTATATCTGGACCGGGACCCTGTTTCGGTTCATCGCTGTTTCTAACTCGGATATTTTTCGTGTGGACCACTGTATCTGTGACGGGACAGTTTCTTGGTTAGTGACTATATATGGACCGAGACCTTGTTTCGGTTTATCTCTATATCAGAGTCAGATATTTTTCTTGTTTTTCTCTGTATCTGGGACGGGACTGTTTCCTGGTGAGTCACTATATCTGGACTGGGACCCTGTTTCGGTTCATCCCTGTTTCTAACTGGGATATTTTTCTTTTGAACCCATGTATCTGTGATGGGACAGTTTCTTGGTTAGTCATTATATCTGGACCGGGGCCCTGTTTCGGTTCTTCCCTGTTTCTGACTCGGATATTTTTCTTGTGGACCGCTGTATCTGTGACGGGACAGTTTCCTGGTGTGTCACTATATCTGGACCGGGACCCTGTTTCGGTTCATCTGTGTTTCTGACTCGGATATTTTTCTTGTGAACCACTGTATCTGTGACGGGACTGATTCATGTTGAGTAACTATATCTGGACCGGGACCCTGTTTCGGTTAATCCCTGTTTCTGACTCGGATATTTTTCTTGTTTTTCCCTGTATCGGGATGGGATTGTTTCCTGGTGAGCCACTATATCTGAACCGAGTCCCTGTTTCGGTTCATACCTGTTTCTGACTGGGATATTTTTCTTGTGGACCACTGTATCTGTGACGGGACTGATTCATGCTGAGTCACTATATCTGGACCAAGACCCTGTTTCGGTTCATCGCTGTTTCTGAGTCGGAGTACAGTTTCCTGGTGAGTGACTATATCTAGACCGAGTCCTTGTTTCGGTTTATCTCTATTTCAGAGTCAGATATTTTTCTTGTTTTTCTCTGTATCTGGGACGGGACTGTTTCCTGGTGAGTCACTATACCTGGACTGGGACCCTGTTTCGGTTCATCCCTGTTTCTAACTGGGATATTTTTCTTTTGAACCCATGTATCTGTGATGGGACAGTTTCTTGGTGAGTCATTATATCTGGACCGGGGCCCTGTTTCGGTTCTTCCCTGTTTCTGACTCGGATATTTTTCTTGTGGACCGCTGTATCTGTGACGGGACAGTTTCCTGGTGTGTCACTATATCTGGACCGGGACCCTGTTTCGGTTCATCTGTTTTTCTGAATCGGATATTTTTCTTGTGGAATACTTTATCTGTGACGAGACTGATTCATGCTGAGTCACTATATCTAGGCCGGGACCCTGTTTCGGTTCATCCCTGTTTCTTACTCGGATATTTTTCTTTTTTTTTTCCCTATATCTAAGACGGAACTGTTTCCTGGTAAGTCATTATATCTGCACCGGGACCCTGTTTCGGTTCGTTGCTGTTTCTGACTCGGATATTTTTCTTGTGGACCAACTGTATCTGTGACGGGACTGATTCATTGTGAGTCACTATATTTGGATCGGGACCCTGTTTCGGTTCATCTTTGTTTCTGACTCAGATATTTTTCTTTTTTTTTTTCTCTGTATCTAGAACCGGACTGTTTCCTGTTGAGTCACTATATCTGGACCGGGACCCTGTGTCGGTTAATCGCTGTTTCTGACTCAGATATTTTTCTTGTGAACCACTGTATCTGTGACGGGACTGATTCATGTTTAGTAACTATATCTGGACCGTGTTTCGGTTCATCCCTGTTTCTGACTCGGATATTTTTCTTGTTTTTCCCTGTATCCGGGATGAGATTATTTTCTGGTGAGTCACTATATCTAGACCGGGACCCTGTTTCGGTTCATCCCTGTTTCTGACTCGGATATTTTTCTTGTGGATCACTGTATCTGTGATGGGACAGTTTCCTGGTGAGTCACTATATCTGGACTGAGATCTTGTTTTGGTTCATCTCTGTTTCTGACTGAGATATTTTTCTTGTTTTTCTCTGTATCTGGGACGGGACTGTTTCATGGTGAGTCACTATATTTTGATCGGGACCCTGTTTCGTTTCATCCATGTTTCTGACTCGGATATTTTTCTGGTGGACCACTGTATCTGTGATGGGAAAGTTTCCTGGTGAGTCACTATATCTGGACCGAGACCCTTTTTCGGTACATACCTGTTTCTGACTCGGATATTTGTCTTTTTTTTTACCTGTATATGAGATGGGATTGTTTCCTGGTGAGTCACTATATCTGGACCGGGACCCTGTTTCGGTTCATCCCTCTTTCTGACTCGAATATTTTTCTTGTGAACCACTGTATCTGTGACGGGACTGATTCATGTTGAGTAACTATATCTGGACCGGGACCCTGTTTAGGTTAATCCTTCTTTCTGACTCGGAAATTTTTCTTATTTTTCCCTGTATTGGGATGAGATTGGTTCCTGGTGAGCCACTTTATTTGGATCGGGACCTTGTTTCGGTTCATCCCTGTTTCTGACTCGGATGTTTTTCTCTTTTTTCCCTGTATCTTGGATGGGCCTATTTTCAGGTGAGTCACTATATCTGGACCGGGACCCTGTTTCGGTTTTTCCCTGTTTCTGACTAGGATATTTTTCTTGTGGACCTCTGTATCTGTGACGGGATAGTTTCCTGGTGTGTCACTATATCTGGACCGGGACCTGTTTCGGTTCATCGATTTTTCTGAGTCGGATATTGATGAGCTGCCGAGGCTCCTCAAATTAATTAATGTTTAAGGTCGGTTACCTAAGCTATTTGCAGCATAGGGCAGCCCTAAGTCGAACCTAAGGATTGTTCTATTTAGTGAATCATATTAAGAAGCATATAAACAGGGGGGTTGTGTTTGTTTATGTGCTGGACAGAAATTAATTGTAAGTGGTAACCTAAAGGAAAACAACCAATCCAAGCCTTAACCGATTCTGATTTTGATTCATCCTTGATTTCTAATGATCCATTCAATTATTAACCATGTTCTTGGCCTTTAAAACATATCAAGACGCCTCTCAATGTTCTATGGATGTCCACTGGTTAAGCAACCAGAATTCGGATTCAACTAAGACTAAATGAATTAAGCAAACATTCAAGTCTAGTTTTACCTAAGTCCATGATCCAGCCAAGGTGATTAATCCATCCAAAAGCTCAGAAACATTAATCAACCATACAATCCTCTTTTATCACATGCAATTAAGCAATCACACATGAAGATCCAAATTCGAATTAAGCAATTCAAACAGAATATTTCAAAGGATTGAAAGAACTTTGATTAACAACTAAAATGAAGAACAACAACTCATAATCTCAAAACCAATAATCAGAATAGCAAAACCTGGATTGATATGTTGGATTAGCCCTCCATGAACAAGAGGAGCTGAAGTTCTTACAAAATATCTAAAAGAAAACTTAAGAACTAAGGAAAGCTCAAAAATCTGTCTAAAATATCTAATGAGGTGATTCTCAATTTCGGCTGCCTCCTTCTTCTGATATAGACCTCCAATTTTACATGCACACCTAAATTGCCCTTAGGGCACACTTGTTCCCATGGGCCTTAGCTTCAATTGGGCTTTGGTTTGGGCCCATTTGGACTTGTCATGAGGAAGTTAGGCCCATTTAAGTGGCAGAAGGTGTCTGGAACCGTCAGCTAACTTGCACAGCAAATAAGACCATCTTCCACATAAAATATGGTGAACCGGTCTTCATATCAATTGAAGCTCTGTCTGTTAGCTTTCCAATGGTACCAGTTTCAGGTCAATATGACATCTACAACTCAAGTTATGACCCAAATACTGCATGTAGGTCAGGATCCTGCGACAGCATGTCTTCTCTGGCTTCCAGGCTGCATATGACCTTCTGAACGTCCGAATTAGCTTTGGAGCCCTGAAAGAAAGTTGTAGACAATTCTCTCAGCTTTCCAACAAGGTATGACTCGGAATTTTTGGACATCCAGAACTCAAGATATGCCTGAAACACAGAGACAGCATATAATGCCCAGTATTGCTGGAAATTGCAATTAAGCATAAATGGATCCAAAGTCATGAAATGAGGTCTAAGTCTATGCAATTCAGCCCAAAAGAGGTTTAAAAGACTAAGTATGTGGGATAACTATTGTATAAAAAGTGTGTTCATCAAATTCCCCCACACTTAGCTTTTGCACGTCTCGGGCAAACTAAAATTCCAAAACCAAGAAAAGCAAGAACAAGGAAACAAAAACAAATTTAAAAACTAAAGGATCACCTCCCAATGATATTTAAGAAATGCAGAAGTTCATACCACAAGTAAGATAAGCAATTAAAGATTCAAGGAAGTCATAGCATTCATGAAATAAAATTTTTTCTCATCCAAAATCAACAAACAAGGTAGTTTCAATTGGAAAGCATAAGTCAAGAATGATAGATCCTCACAAGATATACTCTCAATCCCTCAAGTGTTTAGCAATTAGGTACTCCACTCAATCAAACTCATGAAGAGATGCACTACCATAAGCTTGCTTATCTTCTACTTCTCCACTACTCAAACAAATGCACACACAAATCAAGAGGACTTTATTTAAGGTTGTAATAAGGCCAAGGTAAAGGTAAAGGAATGAATCAAAATGGATATCACAAGGTAAAAACTCAAAGAGAATAAAAGAACATTGGAGAGGAACTGAAATGACAAGCATTAAATTCCAAGTGTGTAAAGCATATTCTCCTTCCGTGCACATATTCCTTTTCCTTTTCTTTTCCTTTTTCACAATTCTGATTTTTTTTCTTTTTTTTTTCTTTTTTTTTTTCAGAACCAATTGGCTCTCTCTTTTTTTTTTCTTTCTTTCTTTCTTTCACATAATACTTTGCACATTAGAATTCACAACCTCCACACTTGTACTATTAATTACCCACAAGCATAAGAGCTCCTCCAAGACAATGAACCAATGCTCTCCCATTCCCTAAGGTAAGGTAACAACATGGTATTTTGTACATAGGCATATAATGAGCTAATATCAAAGATAGGCAAATAGGCTCAATAGGGGTAATCAAAGGGAAATAATACAAGGTTGGCTATTTGGCAAAGTGGCTAAATCAAGAAAGAATGCCTCAATCATGTTCATGTATGCAAATGAAAATGTAGCCTCAAAAAGAATCAAGCAAGTTCTAGAGTTAACAAATTCCATGAGTGAAATCACACAAGAAGGAAAAGAATGGCACAAATGCCAAATCCATTCATCAAAAGGCTCAAAACTCACAAGGCATGTATCTATCAAACTTAATCATCAATCCAACATCTAAAACCAAGCATGTGAAATTAAGGATGGAAAACAAGTTATTCAATCATGCTATGAACCTTGAAATGTAATTACTTTAAACTTACAACTTTACAAATTCTATAACATCATTGGAGGGTAATTAAAACAGACAAATGACAACAAAAACAGAAAAAACAGCAAGAACAACAAACAGAAAAAAAAAAAAATTAAAACAGAAAACAACAAATTTACAGAAAGAGTAAAGTAATCAACTAAACTAATCAACTAACCTAATCAACTAACCTAATCAACTAAACAGAAAACACCTAATCAACTAAACAGAAAACAATAAAGCAACTAAACTATACAGAAATCCCTCCCCCACACTTAAATTTTACATTGTCCTCAATGTAAAAAACTTCAAAAAGTAGCAAAATATGATAATTAATAACAAGCAGTCACATAAGGACAAGTAAAGTAAAAGAGAGAGAAGAAACATCCTTATCAGGGGAGGTAGATGGCATTGTGCAAGTGGACCTCCTACACAATGCCCTCTTTAGCTCCCTCACAGAATGGCTTGCGGCGGTTGAAACCTACATGTCAAAGAAATGACCAAACTTCCCGCACGCATGTGGGGTAAGATAAAGCAGACATCAAGAACAAAAAATTGAAAATAAAAACAAAAAGAGAGTTAGAAACAAGACCAGAAAACAGAAAATTCAAAGCAAAAACAGAAAACAGAAATAGAATAGAAACAAAAGCAAAAACAGAAAACATAATATAAATACAGTAATATAATCAGAAAATGGACTCCCCCTGAACCTGAAGCTCAAGGTATCATCTTCTGATTATGGGCAGCAAACACAGCTAGATACCGGGGTCAAAAACCACTCTCACGAAGTCTTGAGTTGCCCCGGTAGAACCATCTTTTGAAGCTGCAGAATCAGAACCGGAACCAGAATTAGAATCAAAGGCGGATGCAGATGCACCAGGATTGTCATCGCTTAAAAATGTAGAAATTTATGCACAGATAGCACAGCTCGGATCACCATCACAAACAGCATGTGAATGGCGCTGGAGATAATCCTCTATACCCACAAAGTCAGGGAATTCATAACATAGCTCCTCAGACACATCCACTAACTCTGCAGGAGCATCAATGACTGATGAACACACTTTTTATACAATAGTTATTCCTCATACTTAGTCTTTTAAACCTCTTTTGCATAGACTTAGACCTCATTTCATGACTTAGGATCCATTTATGCTTAATTGCAATTTCCAGCAATACTGGGCATTATATGCTGTCTCTGTGTTTCAGGCATATCTTGAGTTCTGGATGTCCAAAAATTCCGAGTCATACCTTGTTGGAAAGCTGAGAGAATTGTCTACAACTTTCTTTCAGGGCTCCAAAGCTAATTCGGACGTTCAGAAGGTCATATGCAGCCTGGAAGCCAGAGAAGACATGCTGTCGCAGGATCCTGACCTACATGCAGTATTTGGGTCATAACTCGAGTTGTAAATTTCATATGGACCTGAAACTGGTACCATTTGAAAGCTAACAGACAGAGCTTCAATTGATATGAAGACCGGTTCACCATATTTTATGTGTAAGATGGTCTAATTTGCTGTGCAAGTTAGCTGACGGTTCCAGACACCTTCTGCCACTTAAATGGGCCTAACTTCCTCATGACAAGTCCAAATGGGCCCAAACCAAAGCCCAATTGAAGCTAAGGCCCATGGGAGCAAGTGTGCCCTAAGGGCAATTTAGGTGTGCATGTAAAATTGGAGGTCTATATCAGAAGAAGGAGGCAGCCGAAATTCATAATCAACTCCTTAGATATTTTAGACAGATTTTGAGCTTTCCTTAGTTCTTAAGTTTTCTTTTAGATATTTTGTAAGAACTTCAGCTCCTCTTGTTCATGGAGGGCTAATCCAACATATCAATCCAGGTTTTGCTATTCTGATTATTGGTTTTGAGATTATGAGTTGTTGTTCTTCATTTTAGTTGTTAATCAAAGTTCTTTCAATCCTTTGAAATATTCTGTTTGAATTGCTTAATTCGAATTTGGATCTTCATGTGTGATTGCTTAATTGCATGTGATAAAAGAGGATTGTATGGTTGATTAATGTTTCTGAGCTTTTGGATGGATTAATCACCTTGGCTGGATCATGGACTTAGGTAAAACTAGACTTGAATGTTTGCTTAATTCATTTAGTCTTAGTTGAATCCGAATTCTGGTTGCTTAACCAGTGGACATCCATAGAACATTGAGAGGCGTCTTGATATGTTTTAAAGGGCAAGAACATGGTTAATAATTGAATGGATCATTAGAAATCAAGGATGAATCAAAATCAGAATCAGTTAAGGCTTGGATTGGTTGTTTTCCTTTAGGTTACCACTTTCAATTAATTTCTGTCAAGCACTTAAAACAAACACAACCCCCCTGTTTACATGCTTCTTAATATGATTCACTAAATAGAACAATCCTTAGGTTCGACTTAGGGCTGTCCTATGCTGCAAATAGCTAGGTAACCGACCTTAAACATTAAGTAATTTGAGGAGCCTCGGCAGCTCATCAATGACCACAGCCTCTGGAATATAATCATCTTGTTCTAAAACGGCTGCAATTTCAGAACAAGCAGTGCAAGCAGAATCACCACAACTGCAGCACATAGAATCAGGACTGCTCAAGAAGGCAGATATTTCAGCACACACTGCACAAGGTACATCACCATCACAGTCAGGATAGGAGGGGCACCGAAGAGGGTCATCAACACCAACAAAATCTGGGAAGTTAGCACAGAGCTCATCACACCCATCCCTAACTAGATCATCAAGCAAACCAATGTGAAAGACAGAAGGCTCATCCATGGAAGGCTGCATAGGCTCAAAAATATTGAACTGCACAATAGAGTCTCCAAACTCCATGGATAGAGTTCCTGCATGAACCTCAATCTTGGTCCGTGCGGTCTTGAGGAATGGCCTGCCCAGAATGAGTGGAGCCTTGCTGGAGTGTGACTGTCCTTCCATCTCCAGAATGTAGAAATCTGTTGGAAAGATCAGCTCATCAACTCTAACCAACACATCTTCAATCAATCCAGCTGGATATGCACTGCTCCTGTTGGCTAACTGAATCACAACACCAGTAGCTCTCAAGGGGCCAAGTCCAAGAGAACTAAACACAGTCATAGGCATCACATTAATGGAAGCACCAAGGTCTAGCAGGGCATGCTCAAACTTGGATTTACCTATAACACATGGAATGGTGAAAGTGCCTGGATCTTTGCATTTGTGGGGCATAGGCTGAATAAGGGCCGAAACATTCTGACTCATGCTAATTCGCTCATTGCCCTTAAGCCGCCTCCTCTGTGTGCATAATTCCTTTAAAAATTTGGCATATCTAGGAATTTGCTTGATAGCATCCAGCAATGGAATGTTGATTTCCACTTTCTTGAAAGTCTCCAGAAGCTCCCTGTCCTTTTCAGCCTCATCGGTTTTCTTAGACTGAGTGGCTCTCTGTGGAAAAGGAAGAGGTGCAGAATATGTAGGCTTCTGCTGTGGCATCTCTGAAGTGGAACTACTAATGCGCTGGCTGGAACTGCTAGGATCAGCAACAAGTGGAACTGGCACACTAGGTTGACTCTGAACTGCAGGTGCAGGGTCTGGAATTGACTTGCCACTCCTAAGAGTGATTGCACTCACATTCTTCGAATTGGGGTTAGGAATGGTCTGAGAAGGAAGGGTACCAGAACCTTGGGATTGCAATTGACTCACAGACGATGCCAATTGTCCAATCTGCATTTCCAGATTCTGCATGGTGGACTCCGCCCTCTGCTGGAACTGGATGTTGCTTGTGGCCATCTGCTTGACTAAATCTTCCAAAGAAGACTCAGGTTTGGATGTTGACGGGTTGGTTGGCTGCATAGGCTGCTGCTGGAATGGTGGCCTGTTCTGTTGAAACTGGCCTGGCCTGGCTGGCTGAAATTGGCTCTGTTGTTGCCAAGGTTGCCTATACTGCTGCTGTTGCTGTGGCTGTTGTTGGGAGGACTGCTGTTGTGGTGCTGCAGCATTGCCATATCTGAAATTTGGATGATCCCTCCAACCAGGGTTGTAAGTGTTGGAGTACGGATCATATCTAGGCTGCTGCTGCGATTGGTATGGGGATCGACCAGGAAAAACACCTGCTGCAGCTACAGAGGGATCCTGAAATCCAGAATCACCATCTTACAGTGTAGGGCATGCGTCTGTAGGATGTGATGGACAAGCACAAATGCCACACAAGCTTGCAGGTTGAGGTGTGGATACTTTTCGCCCCACTGCCAATTGCCTGACCAAGGAGGTCAATTCATCAAGTCTGTGCTCCATTCTTTGTTGGTCAGCAAATGATACACCAACTTCATTGACTCCCCTGGTGGAATGAATCATCCGAACACCAAACTGCTGGGAATTCTCTGCCATATTGGAAATTAAATCTCTGGCAGCAGCAGGTGTTTTATCCACTAATGCTCCTCCACTAGCAGAATCAATGTTACTTCTATCCGAAGGTGACAAACCCTTATAGAAATATTGTATCAACAGCTGATCACTTATTTGGTGATGGAGGCAGCTTGAACACAGTTTGGTAAACCTCTCCCAATACTCATGCAATGTCTCCCCTGGCAGTTGCCTTATGCCACAAATGTCTTTTCGAATGGCAGCAGTCCTGGATGCAGGGAAGAACTTGGCCAGAAACAACTTCTTCATGTCACTCCAATTTCTGACCAAACCTTGTGACAAGTAAAAGAGCCAGTCTTTAGCTGCATCAGCAAGAGAGAAAGGGAATGCTCTTAACTTGATCTGCTCTTCAGAAATTCCTTGTGGCCTCATTGTGGAACAAACCACATGGAATTCCTTCAAATGCTTATGAGGATCTTCACCTGCAAGACCATGAAACTTTGGCAGCAAGTGTATCAATCCAGATTTCAATTCAAAAGCAGTATCAATTTCTGGATATTGGATCCCTAAAGGTTGGTAAGCAACATCAGGGGTGGCCAATTCCTTAAGAGTTCTATCTCTAGGCTGCATGTTATTATTATTATTTCCAGCCCTATTAGTATTATCAGCTCTATTACCTTCATCAACAGGATCAACAACAGGAATAACAATAGGAGTTCTAGCTTCAGCCATGGTAGGATCTAAATTATCAACAGCCCTATGTGCTCTATTAAGTGTATGCAAGGTTCTCTCTATTTCAGGGTCTACTTCAAGCAATACAAAGGGAGAAGACCTAGTCATACACCATGCAAACAAGTGGCTAAATGCCTAAACACACCACAATGCACAAAAACACAGAAAAACACACAAAACTGACAGAATTTACCTAAAACCGAAACACACCAAAAACACAAAACAAAGGTAAAAAGACACCAAAATAGGACTAGAAAAGGTATCTAAACATTTTTTAAAATTTTTCTACCACCACAGGACGAAAGGTGGATGAAAATGGAACTCAAAAATCAAATAAAAAATCTTTAAAAAATGGAAAAGAGGTCTAAACGATGGAATTTGGCTTAAAAAAGTGGACCTCACGGCCGTTGGCTAAGACTGTTGTGAGTTAGGCCCTTTTCCTTCAACTGACCAAGTTTCAGGTCAATCGAAGCAAAAAATTTCGTTTTGAACAGTAGAACCAGAAATCACTAAATCAAGCCAAACCGAAGGAAAAACAAAGGGGAAATGGTCCAAATGGCCAGAATTCACTCAATGACAATATAAAACATCTAAGCAAACTTCAAATCAAGAAAAACAATGGCCACTGGCCTAAAACAGAATGGATACTTGGCCAAAAAGTTATGGAAAAAGTGGCCAAAACCCTAAAAAGAACAAAAACTCAAACACAAGGGGGGTGAATTAGGGGGAAGTTAGAAGTCAGTTTTACTACTATTACTACTGATTCAAAGATAGAACAATCCCCGGCAACGGCGCCAAAATTTGATGAGCTGCCGAGGCTCCTCAAATTAATTAAGTTTAAGGTCGGTTACCTAAGCTATTTGCAGCATAGGGCAGCCCTAAGTCGAACCTAAGGATTGTTCTATTTAGTGAATCATATTAAGAAGCATGTAAACAGAGGGGGTTTTGTTTGGTTTAAGTGCTTGACAGAAATTAATTGTAAGTGGTAACCTAAAGGAAAACAACCAATCCAAGCCTTAACTGATTCTGATTTTGATTCATCCTTGATTTCTAATGATCCATTCAATTATTAATCATGTTCTTGGCCTTTAAAACATATCAAGACGCCTCTCAATGTTCTATGGATGTCCACTGGTTAAGCAACCAGAATTCGGATTCAACTAAGACTAAATGAATTAAGCAAACATTCAAGTCTAGTTTTACCTAAGTCCATGATCCAGCCAAGGTGATTAATCCATCCAAAAGCGAAGAAACATTAATCAACCATACAATCCTCTTTTATCACATGCAATTAAGCAATCACACATGAAGATCCAAATTCAAATTAAGCAATTCAAACAGAATATTTCAAAGGATTGAAAGAAGTAGATTAATCATTGAATGAATAACAACAACACATAATCTCAAAACCAATAATCAGAACAGCCAAAACCTGGATTGATTGATGAATTAGCCCTCCATGAACAAGAGAAGCTAAGTTCTTACAAAAATATCTAAGAGAAAACTTAAGGACTAAGAAAAACTAGAAAGCTGTCTAAAATACCTAATTCCTTGATTCTCAATTTCGGCTGCCTCCTTCTTCTGATATAGACCTCCAAAATTACATGCACACCCAAATTACCCTTAGGGCACACTTGTTCCCATGGGCCTTAGCTTCAATTGGGCTTTGGTTTGGGCCCATTTGGACTTGTCATGAGGAAGTTAGGCCCATTTAAGTGGCAAAAGGTGTCTGGAACCATCAGCCAACTTCCACTGCAAATAAAACCATCTTCAATACAAAATATGGTAAACCGGTATTCATATAAATTGAAGCTCTGTCTGTTAGCTTTCCAATGGTACCGGTTTCAGGTCCATATGACATCCACAACTCAAGTTATGGCCCAAACACTGCATGTAGGTCAGGATCCTGCGACAGCATGTCTTCTCTGGCTTCCAGGCTGCATATGACCTTCTGGACGTCCGGATTAGCTTTGGAGCCCTGAAAGAAAGTTGTAGACAATTCTCTCAGCTTTCCTACAAGGTATGACTCGGAATTTTTAGACATCCAGAACTCAAGATATGCATGAAACACAGAGACAGCATATAATGCCCAGTATTGCTGGAAATTGCAATTAAGCATAAATGGATCCAAAGTCATGAAATGAGGTCTAAGTCTATGCAATTCAGCCCAAAAGAGGTTTAAAAGACTAAGTATGAGGGATAACTATTGTATAAAAAGTGTGTTCATCAGATATTTTTCTTGTGGACCACTGTATCTGTGACGGGACAGTTTCCTGATGAGTCACTATATCTGGACCGAGACCCTGTTTCAGTTCATACCTGTTTCTGACTCGGATATATTTCTTGTTTTTCCCTGTATCTGGGATGGGACTTTTTCCTATTGAGTCACTATATCTGGACCGGGACCCTGTTTCGGTTCATCGCTGTTTCTAACTCGGATATTTTTCGTGTGGACCACTGTATCTGTGACGGGACAGTTTCCTGGTTAGTGACTATATCTGGACCGAGACCTTGTTTCGGTTTATCTCTATATCAGAGTCAGATATTTTTCTTGTTTTTCTCTGTATCTGGGACGGGACTGTTTCCTGGTGAGTCACTATATCTGGACTGTGACCCTGTTTCGGTTCATCCCTGTTTCTAACTGGGATATTTTTCTTTTGAACCCATGTATCTGTGATGGGATAGTTTCTTGGTGAGTCATTATATCTGGACCGGGGCCCCGTTTCGGTTCTTCCCTGTTTCTGACTCGGATATTTTTCTTGTGGACCGCTGTATCTGTGACGGGACAGTTTCCTGGTGTGTCACTATATCTGGACCGGGACCCTGTTTCGGTTCATCCCTGTTTCTGACTCGGATATTTTTCTTGTGAACCACTATATCTGTGACGGGACTGATTCATGTTGAGTAACTATATCTGGACCGGGACCCTGTTTCGGTTAATCCCTGTTTCTGACTCGGATATTTTTCTTGTTTTTCCCTGTATCGGGATGGGATTGTTTCCTGGTGAGCCACTATATCTGAACCGAGTCCCTGTTTCGGTTCATCCCTGTTTCTGACTGGGATATTTTTCTTGTGGACCACTGTATCTGTGACGGGACTGATTCATGCTGAGTCACTATATCTGGACCAAGACCCTGTTTCGGTTCATCGCTGTTTCTAACTCGGAGTACAGTTTCCTGGTGAGTGACTATATCTGGACCGAGACCTTGTTTCGGTTTATCTCTATTTCAGAGTCAGATATTTTTCTTGTTTTTCTCTGTATCTGGGACGGGACTGTTTCCTGGTGAGTCACTATATCTGGACTGGGACCCTGTTTCGGTTCATCCCTGTTTCTAACTGGGATATTTTTCTTTTGAACCCATGTATCTGTGATGGGACAGTTTCTTGGTGAGTCATTATATCTGGACCGGGGCCCTGTTTCGGTTCTTCCCTGTTTCTGACTCGGATATTTTTCTTGTGGACCGCTGTATCTGTGACGGGACAGTTTCCTGGTGTGTCACTATATCTAGACAGGGACCCTGTTTCGGTTCATCTGTTTTTCTGAATCGGATATTTTTCTTGTGGAATACTTTATCTGTGACGAGACTGATTCATGCTGAGTCACTATATCTAGGCCGGGATCCTGTTTCGGTTCATCCCTGTTTCTTACTCGGATATTTTCCTTTTTTTTCCCTATATCTGGGACGGAACTGTTTCCTGGTAAGTCATTATATCTGCACCGGGACCCTGTTTCGGTTCATTGCTGTTTCTGACTCGGATATTTTTCTTGTGGACCCACTGTATCTGTGACGGGACTGATTCATTGTGAGTCACTATATCTGGATCGGGACCCTGTTTCGGTTCATCTCTGTTTCTGACTCAGATATTTTTCTTTTTTTTTTCTCTGTATCTAGAACCGGACTGTTTCCTGTTGAGTCACTATATCTGGACCGGGACCCTGTGTCGGTTCATCGCTGTTTCTGACTCAGATATTTTTCTTGTGAACCACTGTATCTGTGACGGGACTGATTCATGTTTAGTAACTATATCTGGACCGTGTTTCGGTTCATCCCTGTTTCTGACTCGGATATTTTTCTTGTTTTTCCCTGTATCTGGGATGAGATTGTTTTCTGGTGAGTCACTATATCTAGACCGGGACCCTGTTTCGGTTCATCCCTGTTTCTGACTCGGATATTTTTCTTGTGGATCACTGTATCTGTGATGGGACAGTTTCCTGGTGAGTCACTATATCTGGACTGAGATCTTGTTTTGGTTCATCTCTGTTTCTGACTGAGATATTTTTCTTGTTTTTCTCTGTATCTGGGACGGGACTGTTTCATGGTGAGTCACTATATTTTGACCGGGACCCTGTTTCGTTTCATCCCTGTTTCTGACTCGGATATTTTTCTGGTGGACCACTGTATCTGTGATGGGAAAGTTTCCTGGTGAGTCACTATATCTGGACCGAGACCCTTTTTCGGTACATACCTGTTTCTGACTCGGATATTTTTCTTGTTTTTACCTGTATATGAGATGGGATTGTTTCCTGGTGAGTCACTATATCTGGACCGGGACCCTGTTTCGGTTCATCCCTCTTTCTGACTCGAATATTTTTCTTGTGAACCACTGTATCTGTGACGGGACTGATTCATGTTGAGTAACTATATCTGGACCGGGACCCTATTTAGGTTAATCCTTCTTTCTGACTCGGAAATTTTTCTTATTTTTCCCTGTATCGGGATGAGATTGGTTCCTGGTGAGCCACTTTATTTGGACCGGGACCTTGTTTCGGTTCATCCCTGTTTCTGACTCGGATGTTTTTCTCTTTTTTCCCTGTATCTGGGATGGGCCTATTTTCAGGTGAGTCACTATATCTGGACCGGGACCCTGTTTCGGTTTTTCCCTGTTTCTGACTAGGATATTTTTCTTGTGGACCTCTGTATCTGTGACGGGATAGTTTCCTGGTGTGTCACTATATCTGGAGCGGAACCTGTTTCGGTTCAACGATTTTTCTGACTCGGATATTTTTCTTGTGGACCATTGTATCTGTGACGGGACAGTTTCCTGATGAGTCACTATATCTGGACCGGGACTCTGTTTCAGTTCATACCTGTTTCTGACTCGGATATATTTCTTGTTTTTCCCTGTATCTGGGATGGGACTTTTTCCTATTGAGTCACTATATCTGGACCGAGACCCTTTTTCGGTTCATCGCTGTTTCTAACTCGGATATTTTTCGTGTGGACCACTGTATCTGTGACGGGACAGTTTCCTGGTTAGTGACTATATCTGGACCAAGACCTTGTTTCGGTTTATCTCTATATCAGAGTCAGATATTTTTCTTGTTTTTCTCTGTATCTGGGACGGGACTGTTTCCTGGTGAGTCACTATATCTGGACTGGGACCCTGTTTCGGTTCATCCCTGTTTCTAACTGGGATATTTTTCTTTTGAACCCATGTATCTGTGATGGGACAGTTTCTTGGTGAGTCATTATATCTGGACCGGGGCCCTGTTTCGGTTCTTCCCTGTTTCTGACTCGGATATTTTTCTTGTGGACCGCTGTATCTGTGACGGGACAGTTTCCTAGTGTGTCACTATATCTGGACCGGGACCTTGTTTCGGTTCATCTGTTTTTCTGAATCGGATATTTTTCTTGTGGAATACTTTATCTGTGACGAGACTGATTCATGCTGAGTCACTATATCTAGGCCGGGACCCTGTTTCAGTTCATCCCTGTTTCTTACTCGGATATTTTTCTTTTTTTTCCCTATATCTGGGACGGAACTGTTTCCTGGTAAGTCATTATATCTGCACCGGGACCCTATTTCGGTTCATTGCTATTTCTGACTTGGATATTTTTCTTGTGGACCAACTGTATCTGTGACGGGACTGATTCATTGTGAATTACTATATCTGGATCGGGACCCTGTTTCGGTTCATCTCTGTTTCTGACTCAGATATTTTTCTTTTTTTTTTTCTCTGTATCTAGAACCGGACTGTTTCTTGTTGAGTCACTATATCTGGACCGGGACCCTGTGTCGGTTCATCGCTGTTTCTGACTCAGATATTTTTCTTGTGAACCACTGTATCTGTGACGGGACTGATTCATGTTTAGTAACTATATCTGGACCGTGTTTCGGTTCATCCCTGTTCCTGACTCGGATATTTTTCTTGTTTTTCCCTGTATCTGGGATGGGATTGTTTCCTGGTTAGTCACTATATCTGGACCAGGAGCCAGTTTCGGTTCATCGTTGTTTCTGACTCGGATATTTTTCTCTTGGACCAATGTATCTGTGACGGGACTGATTCATGGTGAGTCACTATATCTGGACCGGGACCCTGTTTCGGTTCATCTCTGTTTCCCACTCAGATATTTTTCTTTTTTTTCTCTGTATCTAGAACGAGACTGTTTCCTGGTGAGTCACTATATCTAGACCGGGACCCTGTTTCGGTTCATTGATGTTTCTGACTCAGATATTTTTCTTGTGAACCACTGTATCTGTGACGAGACTGATTCATGTTGAGGAACTATATCTTGACCGTGTTTCGGTTCATCCCTGTTTCTGACTCGGATATTTTTCTTGTTTTTCCCTATATCTGGGATGAGATTGTTTCCTGGTGTGTCACTATATCTGGACAGGGACCCTGTTTCTAACTCGGATATTTTTCTTGTGGATCACTGTATCTGTGATGGGACAGTTTCCTGGTGATTCACTATATCTGGACTGAGATCTTGTTTTGGTTCATCTTTGTTTCTGACTGAGATATTTTTCTTGTTTCTCTCTGTATCTTGGACGGGACTTTTTCATGGTGAGTCACTATATTTTCACCGGGACCCAGTTTCGTTTCATCCCTGTTTCTGACTCGGATATTTTTCGGGTGCACCGCTGTATCTGTGATGGGACAGTTTCCTGGTGAGTCACTATATCTGGACCGAGACCCTTTTTCGGTACATACCTGTTTCTGACTCGGATATTTTTCTTGTTTTTACTTGTATATGAGATGGGATTGTTTCCTAGTGAGTCACTATATCTGGACCGGGACCCTGTTTCGGTTCATCCCTCTTTCTGACTCGAATATTTTTCTTGTGAACCATTGTATCTGTGACGGGACTGATTCATGTTGAGTAACTATATCTGGACTGGGACCCTGTTTCGGTTAATCCCTGTTTCTGACTCGGATACTTTTCTTGTTTTTCCCTGTATCGGCATGAGATTGGTTCCTGGTGAGCCACTATATCTGGACCGGGACCTTGTTTCGGTTCATCCCTGTTTCTGACTAGGATGTTTTTCTTTTTTTTCCCTGTATCTGGGATGGGCCTATTTTCTGGTGAGTCACTATATCTGGACCGGGACCCTGTTTCGGTTCTTCCCTGTTTCTGACTAGGATATTTTTCTTGTGGACCACTGTATCTGTGACGGGATAGTTTCCTGGTGTGTCACTATATCTGGACCGGGACCCTGTTTCGGTTCATCATTTTTCTAACTCGGATATTTTTCTTGTGGACCACTGTATCTGTGACGGGACAGTTTCCTGAAGAGTCACTATATTTGGACCGGGACCCTGTTTCAGTTCATACCTGTTTCTGGCTCGGATATATTTCTTGTTTTTCCCCGTATCTGGGATGGGACTTTTTCCTATTGAGTCACTATATCTGGACCGGGACCCTGTTTCGGTTCATCCCTGTTTCTGACTCGGATATTTTTCTTGTGAACCACTGTACCTGTGACGGGATTGATTCATGTTGAGTAACTATATCTGGACCGGGACCCTGTTTCGGTTAATCCCTGTTTCTGACTCGGATATTTTTCTTGTTTTTCCCTGTAACGGGATGGGATTGTTTCCTGGTGAGCCACTATATCTGAACCGAGTCCCTGTTTCGGTTCATCCCTGTTTCTGACTGGGATATTTTTCTTGTGGACCACTGTATCTGTGATGGGACTGATTCATGCTGAGTCACTATATCTGGACCAAGACCCTGTTTCGGTTCATCGCTGTTTCTAACTCGGAGTACAGTTTCCTGGTGAGCGACTATATCTGGACCGAGACCTTGTTTCGGTTTATCTCTATTTCAGAGTCAGATATTTTTCTTGTTTTTCATTGTATCTGGGACGGGACTGTTTCCTGGTGAGTCACTATATCTGGACTGGGACCCTGTTTCGGTTCATCCCTGTTTCTAACTGGGATATTTTCCTTTTGAACCCCTGTATCTGTGATCGGGCAGTTTCTTGGTGAGTCATTATATCTGGACCGGGACCCTGTTTCGGTTCTTCCCTGTTTCTGACTCGGATATTTTTCTTGTGGACCGCTGTATCTGTGACGGAACAGTTTCCTAGTGTGTCACTATATCTGGACCGGGACCCTGTTTCGGTTCATCAATTTTTCTGACTCGGATATTTTTCTTGTGGAATACTTTATCTGTGACGAGACTGATTCATGCTGAGTCACTATATCTAGGCCGGGACCCTG
This sequence comes from Cercis canadensis, assembly GCA_003255065.1. Taxonomy (NCBI): domain Eukaryota; kingdom Viridiplantae; phylum Streptophyta; class Magnoliopsida; order Fabales; family Fabaceae; genus Cercis; species Cercis canadensis. The sequence continues at coordinate 126,717 of QAOA01006876.1, forward strand.
TTTCGGTTCATCCCTGTTTCTTACTCGGATATTTTTCTTTTTTTTTCCCTATATCTGGGACGGAACTGTTTCCTGGTAAGTCACTATATCTGCACCGGGACCCTGTTTCGGTTCATTGCTGTTTCTGACTCGGATATTGTTCTTGTGGACCAACTGTATCTATGACGGGACTGATTCATTGTGAGTCACTATATCTGGATCGGGACCCTGTTTCGGTTCATCTCTGTTTCTCACTCAGATATTTTTATTTTTTTTTTCTCTGTATCTAGAACGGGACTGTTTCCTGTTGAGTCACTATATCTGGACCGGGACCCTGTGTCGGTTCATCGCTGTTTCTGACTCAGATATTTTTCTTGTGAACCACTGTATCTGTGACGGGACTGATTCATGTTTAGTAATTATATCTGGACCGTGTTTCGGTTCATCCCTGTTTCTGACTCGGATATTTTTCTTCTTTTTCCCTGTATCTAGGATGGGAATGTTTCCTGGTTAGTCACTATATCTGGACCGGGAGCCTGTTTCGGTTGATCGTTGTTTCTGACTCGGATATTTTTCTCTTGGACCACTGTATCTGTGACGGGACTGATTCATGGTGAGTCACTATATCTGGACCGGGACCCTGTTTCGGTTCATCTCTGTTTCTCACTCAGATATTTTTATTTTTTTTTTCTCTGTATCTAGAACGGGACTGTTTCCTGTTGAGTCACTATATCTGGACCGGGACCCTGTGTCGGTTCATTGCTGTTTCTGACTCAGATATTTTTCTTCTGAACCATTGTATCTGTGACGGGACTGATTCATGTTTAGTAATTATATCTGGACCGTGTTTCGGTTCATCCCTGTTTCTAACTCGGATATTTTTCTTCTTTTTCCCTGTATCTGGGATGGGATTGTTTCCTGGTTAGTCACTATATCTGGACCGGGAGCCTGTTTCGGTTCATCGTTGTTTCTGACTCGGATATTTTTCTCTTGGACCACTGTATCTGTGACGGGACTGATTCATGGTGAGTCACTATATCTGGACCGGGACCCTGTTTCGGTTCTTCCCTGTTTCTGACTAGGATATTTTTCTTGTGGTCCACTGTATCTGTGACGGGATAGTTTCTTGGTGTGTCACTATATCTGGACCGGGACCCTGTTTTGGTTCATCGATTTTTCTAACTCGGATATTTTTCTTGTGGACCACTGTATTTGTGACGGGACAGTTTCCTGGTTAGTGACTATATCTGGACTGAGACCTTGTTTCGGTTTATCTCTATTTCAGAGTCAGATATTTTTCTTGTTTTTCTCTGTATCTGGAACGGGACTGTTTCCTGGTGAGTCACTATATCTGGACTGGGACCCTGTTTCGGTTCATCCCTGTTTCTAACTGGGATATTTTTCTTTTTAACCCATGTATCTGTGATGGGACAGTTTCTTGGTGAGTCATTATATCTGGACCGGGACCCTGTTTCGGTTCTTCCCTGTTTCTGACTCGGATATTTTTCTTGTGGACCGCTGTATCTGTGACGGGACAGTTTGCTGGTGTGTCACTATATCTGGACCGAGATCCTGTTTCGGTTCATCTGTTTTTCTGACTCGGATATTTTTCTTTTGGAATACTTTATCTGCGACGAGACTAATTCATGCTGAGTCACTATATCTAGGCCGGGACCCTGTTTCGGTTCATCCCTGTTTCTTACTCGGATATTTTTCTTTTTTTTCCCTATATCTGGGACGGAACTGTTTCCTGGTAAGTCACTATATCTGCACCAGGACCCTGTTTCGGTTCATTGCTGTTTCTGACTCGGATATTTTTCTTGTGAACCAACTGTATCTGTGACGGGACTGATTCATTGTGAGTCACTATATCTGGATCGGGACCCTGTTTCGGTTCATCTCTGTTTCTCACTCAGATATTTTTATTTTTTTTTTCTCTGTATCTAGAACGGGACTGTTTCCTGTTGAGTCACTATATCTGGACCGGGACCCTGTGTCGGTTCATCGCTGTTTCTGACTCAGATATTTTTCTTGTGAACCACTGTATCTGTGACGGGACTGATTCATGTTTAGTAATTATATCTGGACCGTGTTTCGGTTCATCCCTGTTTCTGACTCGGATATTTTTCTTCTTTTTCCCTGTATCTGGGATGGGATTGTTTCCTGGTTAGTCACTATATCTGGACCGGGAGCCTGTTTCGGTTCATCGTTGTTTCTGACTCGGATATTTTTCTCTTGGACCACTGTATCTGTGACGGGACTGATTCATGGTGAGTCACTATATCTGGACCGGGACCCTGTTTCGGTTCTTCCCTGTTTCTGGCTAGGATATTTTTCTTGTGGTCCACTGTATCTGTGACGGGATAGTTTCTTGGTGTGTCACTATATCTGGACCGGGACCCTGTTTCGGTTAATCGATTTTTCTAACTCGGATATTTTTCTTGTGGACCACTGTATCTGTGACGGGACAGTTTCCTGGTTAGTGACTATATCTGGACTGAGACCTTGTTTCGGTTTATCTCTATTTCAGAGTCAGATATTTTTCTTGTTTTTCTCTGTATCTGGGACGGGACTGTTTCCTGGTGAGTCACTATATCTAGACTGGGACCCTGTTTCGGTTCATCCCTGTTTCTAACTGGGATATTTTTCTTTTTAACCCATGTATCTGTGATGGGACAATTTCTTGGTGAGTCATTATATCTGGACCGGGACCCTGTTTCGGTTCTTCCCTGTTTCTGACTCGGATATTTTTCTTGTGGACCGCTGTATCTGTGACGGGACAGTTTCCTGGTGTGTCACTATATCTGGACCGAGATCCTGTTTCGGTTCATCTGTTTTTCTGACTCGGATATTTTTCTTTTGGAATACTTTATCTGCGACGAGACTAATTCATGCTGAGTCACTATATCTAGGTCGGGACCCTGTTTCGGTTCATCCCTGTTTCTTACTCGGATATTTTTCTTTTTTTTCCCTATATCTGGGACGGAACTGTTTCCTGGTAAGTCACTATATCTGCATCAGGACCCTATTTCGGTTCATTGCTGTTTCTGACTCGGATATTTTTCTTGTGAACCAACTGTATCTGTGACGGGACGGATTCATTGTGAACCACTATATCTGGATCGGGACCCTGTTTCGGTTCATCTCTGTTTCTCACTCAGATATTTTTCTTTTTTTTTTTCTCTTTATCTAGAACGGGACTGTTTCCTGTTGAGTCACTATATCTGGACCGGGACCCTGTGTCGGTTCATCGCTGTTTCTGACTCAGATATTTTTCTTGTGAACCACTTTATCTGTGACGGGACTGATTCATGTTTAGTAATTATATTTGGACCGTGTTTCGGTTCATCCCTGTTTCTGACTCGGATATTTTTCTTCTTTTTCCCTGTATCTGGGATGGGATTGTTTCCTGGTTAGTCACTATATCTGGACCGGGAACCTGTTTTGTTTCATCGTTGTTTCTGACTCGGATATTTTTCTCTTGGACCACTGTATCTGTGACGGGACTGATTCATGGTGAGTCACTATATCTGGACCGGGACCCTGTTTCGGTTCTTCCCTATTTCTGACTAGGATATTTTTCTTGTGGACCACTGTATCTGTGACGGGATAGTTTCCTGGTGTGTCACTATATCTGGACCGAGACCCTGTTTCGGTTCATCGATTTTTCTAACTCGGATATTTTTCTTGTGGACCACTGTATCTGTGACGGGACAGTTTCCTAGTTAGTGACTATATCTGGACTGAGACCTTGTTTCGGTTTATCTCTATTTCAGAGTCAGATATTTTTCTTGTTTTTCTCTGTATCTGGGACGGGACTGTTTCCTGGTGAGTCACTATATCTGGACTGGGACCCTGTTTCGGTTCATCCCTGTTTCTAACTGGGATATTTTTCTTTTTAACCCATGTATCTGTGATGGGACGGTTTCTTGGTGAGTAATTATATCTGGACCGGGACCCTGTTTCGGTTCTTCCCTGTTTCTGACTCGGATATTTTTCTTGTGGACCGCTGTATCTGTGACGGGACAGTTTCCTGGTGTGTCACTATATCTGGACCGAGATCCTGTTTCGGTTCATCTGTTTTTCTGACTCGGATATTTTTCTTTTGGAATACTTTATCTGCGACGAGACTAATTCATGCTGAGTCACTATATCTAGGCCGGGACCCTGTTTCGGTTCATCCCTGTTTCTTACTCGGATATTTTTCTTTTTTTCCCTATATCTGGGACGGAACTGTTTCCTGGTAAGTCACTATATCTGCACCAGGACCCTGTTTCGGTTCATTGCTGTTTCTGACTCGGATATTTTTCTTGTGAACCAACTGTATCTGTGACGGGACTGATTCATTGTGAGCCACTATATCTGGATCGGGACCCTGTTTCGGTTCATCTCTGTTTCTCACTCAGATATATTCTTTTTTTTTCTCTGTATCTAGAACGGGACTGTTTCCTGTTAAGTCACTATATCTGGACCGGGACCCTGTGTCGGTTCATCGCTTTTTCTGACTCAGATATTTTTCTTGTGAACCACTGTATCTGTGACGGGACTGATTCATGTTTAGTAATTATATCTGGACCGTGTTTCGGTTCATCCCTGTTTCTGACTCGGATATTTTTCTTCTTTTTCCCTGTATCTGGGATGGGATTGTTTCCTGGTTAGTCACTATATCTGGACCGGGAGCCTGTTTCGGTTCATCGTTGTTTCTGACTCGGATATTTTTCTCTTGGACCACTGTATCTGTGACGGGATTGATTCATGGTGAGTCACTATATCTGGACCGGGACCCTGTTTCGGTTCTTCCCTGTTTCTGACTAGGATATTTTTCTTTTGGTCCACTGTATCTGTGACGGGATAGTTTCCTGGTGTGTCACTATATATCTGGATCGGGACCCTGTTTCGGTTCATCGCTGTTTCTGACTCCGATATTTTTCTTGTGGACCACTGTATCTGTGACGGGACAGTTTCCTGATGAGTCACTATATCTGGACCGGGACCCTGTTTCAGTTCATACCTGTTTCTGACCCGGATATATTTCTTGTTCTTCCCCGTATCTGGGATGGGACTTTTTCCTATTGAGTCACTATATCTGGACCGGGACCCTATTTCGGTTCATCCCTGTTTCTGACTCGGATATTTTTCTTGTGAACCACTGTATCTGTGACGGGACTGATTCATGTTGAGTAACTATATCTGGACCGGGACCCTGTTTCGGTTAATCCCTGTTTCTGACTCGGATATTTTTCTTGTTTTTCCCTGTATCGGGATGGGATTGTTTCCTGGTGAGCCACTATATCTGAACCGAGTCCTTGTTTCAGTTCATCCCTGTTTCTGACTGGGATATTTTTCTTTTGGACCGCTGTATCTGTGACGGGACAGTTTCCTGGTGTGTCACTATATCTGGACCGGGACCCTGTTTCGGCTCATCTGTTTTTCTGACTCGGATATTTTTCTTTTGGAATACTTTATATCACTATATCTGGACCGGGACCCTATTTCGGTTCATCAGTTTTTCTCACTCAGAGATTTTTCTTGTGGAATACTTTATTTGTGACGAGACTGATTCATGCTGAGTCACTATATCTAGGCCGGGACCCTGTTTCGGTTCATCCCTGTTTCTTACTCGGATATTTTTCTTTTTTTTTCCTGTATCTGGGAAGGAACTGTTTCCTTGTAAGTCACTATATCTGCACCGGGACCCTGTTTCGGATCATTGCTGTTTCGGACTCGGATATTTTTCTTGTGGACCAACTGTATCTGTGACGGGACTGATTCTTGATGAGTCACTATATCCAGATCGGGACCCTGTTTCGGTTCATCTCTGTTTCTCACTCAGATATTTTTTTTTTTTTCTCTGTATCTAGAACGGGACTGTTTCCTGTTGAGTCACTATATCTGGACCGGGACCCTGTTTCGGTTAATCGCTGTTTCTGACTCAGATATTTTTCTTGTGAACCACTGTATCCGTGACGGGACTGATTCATGTTTAGTAACTATATCTGGACCGTGTTTCGGTTCATCCCTGTTTCTGACTCGGATATTTTTCTTGTTTTTCCCTGTATCTGGGATGGGACTTTTTCCTATTGAGTCACTATATCTGGACCGGGACCCTGTTTCGGTTCATCTCTGTTTCCCACTCAGATATTTTTCTTTTTTTTCTCTGTATCTAGAACGGGACTGTTTCCTGTTGAGTCACTATATCTGGACCGGGACCCTGTTTCGGTTCATTGCTGTTTTTGACTCAGATATTTTTTTTGTGAACCACTGTATCTGTGACGGGACTGATTCATGTTGAGTAACTATATCTAGACCGTGTTTCGGTTCATCCCTGTTTCTGACTCGGATACTTTTCTTGTTTTTCCCTGTATCGGCATGAGATTGGTTCCTGGTGAGCCACTATATCTGGACCGGGACCTTGGTTCGGTTCATCCCTGTTTCTGACTCGGATGTTTTTCTTTTTTTTTCCCTGTTTCTGGGATGGGCCTATTTTCTGGTGAGTCACTATATCTGGACCGGGACCCTGTTTCGGTTCATCGCTGTTGCTGACTCGGATGTTTTTCTCTTTTTTCCCTGTATCTGGGATGGGCCTATTTTCTGGTGAGTCACTATATCTGGACCGGGACCCTGTTTCGGTTCTTCCCTGTTTCTGACTCGGATATTTTTCTTGTGGACCACTGTATCTGTGACGGGACAGTTTCCTGGTGTGTCACTATATTTGGACCGGGACCCTGTTTCGGTTCATCAATTTTTCTGACTCGGATATTTTTCTTGTGGACCACTGTATCTGTGATGGGACAGTTTCCCGGTGAGTCACTATATCTGGACCGAGACCCTTTTTCGGTACATACCTGTTTGTGACTCGGATATTTTTCTTATTTTTTCTTGTATATGAGATGAGATTGTTTCCTAGTGAGTCACTATATCTGGACCGGGACCCTGTTTAGGTTCATCGCTGTTTCTGACTCGGATGTTTTTCTTTTTTTTCCCTGATCTGACTCGAATATTTTTCTTGTGAACCATTGTATCTGTGACGGGATTGATTCATGTTGAGTAACTATATCTGGACTGGGACCCTGTTTCGGTTAATCCCTGTTTCTGACTCGGATACTTTTCTAGTTTTTCCCTGTATCGGCATGAGATTGGTTCCTGGTGAGCCACTATATCTGGACCGGGACCTTGTTTCGGTTCATCCCTTTTTCTGACTCGGATGTTTTTCTTTTTTTTTCCCTGTATCTGGGATGGGCCTATTTTCTGGTGAGTCACTATATCTGGACCGGGACCCTGTTTCGGTTCATCGCTGTTTCTGACTCGGATGTTTTTCTTTTTTTCCCTGTATCTGGGATGGGCCTATTTTCTGGTGAGTCACTATATCTGGACCGGGACCCTGTTTCGGTTCTTCCCTGTTTCTGACTCGGATATTTTTCTTGTGGACCACTGTATCTGTGACGGGGCAGTTTCCTGATGCGTCACTATATCTGGACCGGGACCCTGTTTCAGTTCATACCTGTTTCTCACTCGGATATATTTCTTGTTTTTCCCTGTATCTGGGATGGGACTTTTTCCTATTGAGTCACTATATCTGGACCGGGACCCTGTTTCGGTTCATCGCTGTTTCTGACTCAGATATTTTTCTTGTGAACCACTGTATCTGTGACGGGACTGATTCATGTTTAGTAACTATATCTGGACCGTGTTTCGGTTCATCCCTGTTTCTGACTCGGATATTTTTCTTGTTTTTCCCTGTATCTGGGATGGGATTGTTTCCTGGTTAGTCACTATATCTGGACCGGGAGCCTGTTTCGGTTCATCGTTGTTTCTGACTCGGATATTTTTCTCTTGGACCACTGTATCTGTGACGGGACTGATTCATGGTGAGCCACTATATCTGGACCGGGACCTTGTTTCGGTTCATCCCTGTTTCTGACTCGGATGTTTTTCTTTTTTTTTCCCTGTATCTGGGATGGGCCTATTTTCTGGTGAGTCACTATATCTGGACCGGGACCCTGTTTCGGTTCTTCCCTGTTTCTGACTCGGATATTTTTCTTGTGGACCACTGTATCTGTGACGGGACAGTTTCCTGATGCGTCACTATATCTGGACCGGGACCCTGTTTCAGTTCATACCTGTTTCTCACTCGGATATATTTCTTGTTTTTCCCTGCATCTGGGTTGGGACTTTTTCCTATTGAGTCACTATATCTGGACCCGGACCCTGTTTCGGTTCATCTCTGTTTCCCACTCAGATATTTTTCTTTTTTTTCTCTGTATCTAGAACGGGACTGTTTCCTGTTGAGTCACTATATCTGGACCGGGACCCTGTTTCGGTTCATTGCTGTTTTTGACTCAGATATTTTTTTTGTGAACCACTGTATCTGTGACGGGACTGATTCATGTTGAGTAACTATATCTAGACCGTGTTTCGGTTCATCCCTGTTTCTGACTCTGATATTTTTGTTGTTTTTCCCTGTATCTGGGATGAGATTGTTTCCTGGTGAGTCACTATATCTGGACCGGGACCCTGTTTCGGTTCATCCCTGTTTCTAACTCGGATATTTTTCTTGTGGATCACTGTATCTGTGATGGGACAGTTTCCTGGTGAGTCACTATATCTGGACTGAGATCTTGTTTTGGTTCATCTTTGTTTCTGACTGAGATATTTTTCTTAATTTTCTCTGTATCTGGGACGGGACTTTTTCATGGTGAGTCACTATATTTTGACCGGGACCCTGTTTCGTTTCATCCCTGTTTCTGACTCGGATATTTTTCTGGTGGACCATTGTATCTGTGATGGGACAGTTTCCTGGTGAGTCACTATATCTGGACCGAGACCCTTTTTCGGTACATACCTGTTTGTGACTCGGATATTTTTCTTATTTTTACTTATATATGAGATGGGATTGTTTCCTAGTGAGTCACTATATCTGGACCGGGTCCCTGTTTCGGTTCATCCCTCTTTCTGACTCGAATATTTTTCTTGTGAACCATTGTATCTGCGACGGGACTGATTCATGTTGAGTAACTATATCTGGACTGGGACCCTGTTTCGGTTAATCCCTGTTTGTAAATCGGATACTTTTCTTGTTTTTCCCTGTATCGGCATGAGATTGGTTCCTGGTGAGCCGCTATATCTGGACCGGGACCTTGTTTCGTTTCATCCCTGTTTCTGACTCGGATGTTTTTCTTTTTTTTCCCTGTATCTGGGATGGGCCTATTTTCTGGTGAGTCACTATATCTGGACCGGGACCCTGTTTCAGTTCATACCTGTTTCTGACTCGGATATATTTCTTGTTTTTCCCTGTATCTGGGATGGGACTTTTTCCTATTGAGTCACTATATCTGGACCGGGACCCTATTTCGGTTCGTCGCTGTTTCTGACTGAGATATTTTTCTTGTGAACCACTGTATCTGTGACGGGACTGATTCATGTTTAGTAACTATATCTGGACCGTGTTTCGGTTCATCCCTGTTTCTGACTCGGATATTTTTCTTGTTTTTCCCTATATCTGGGATGGGATTGTTTCCTGGTTAGTCATTATATCTGGACCGGGAGCCTGTTTCGGTTCATCGTTGTTTCTGACTCGGATATTTTTCTCTTGGACCACTGTATCTGTGACGGGACTGATTCATGGTGAGTCACTATATCTGGACCGGGACCCTATTTCGGTTCATCTCTGTTTCCCACTCAGATATATTTCTTTTTTTTCTCTGTATCTAGAACGGGACTGTTTCCTGGTGAGTCACTATATCTGGACCGGGACCCTGTTTCGGTTCATTGTTGTTTCTGACTCAGATATTTTTTTTGTGAACCACTGTATCTGTGACGGGACTGATTCATGTTGAGTAACTATATCGAGACCGTGTTTCGGTTCATCCCTGTTTCTGACTCTGATATTTTTCTTGTTTTTCCCTGTATCTGGGATGAGATTGTTTCCTAGTGAGTCACTATATCTGGACCGGGACCCTGTTTCGGTTCATCCCTGTTTCCAACTCGGATGTTTTTCTTGTGGATCACTGTATCTGTGACGGGACAGTTTCCTAGTGAGTCACTATATCTGGACTGAGATCTTGTTTTGGTTCATCATTGTTTCTGACTGAGATATTTTTCTTGTTTTTCTCTGTATCTGGGACGGGACTTTTTCATGGTGAGTCACTATATTTTAACCGGGACCCTGTTTCGTTTCATCCCTGTTTCTGACTCGGATATTTTTCTGGTGGACCACTGTATCTGTGATGGGACAGTTTCCTGGTGAGTCACTATATCTGGACCGAGACCCTTTTTCGGTCCATACCTGTATGTGACTCGGATATTTTTCTTATTTTTACTTGTATATGAGATGGGATTGTTTCCTAGTGAGTCACTATATCTGGACCGGGACCCTGTTTCGGTTCATCCCTTTTTCTGACTCGAATATTTTTCTTGTGAACCATTGTATCTGTGACGGGACTGATTCATGTTGAGTAACTATATCTGGACTGGGACCCTGTTTCGGTTAATCCCTGTTTCTGACTCGGATACTTTTCTTGTTTTTCCCTGTATCGGCATGAGATTGGTTCCTGGAGAGCCACTATATCTGGACCGGGACCTTGTTTCGGTTCATCCCTGTTTCTGACTCGGATGTTTTTCTTTTTTTTTCCTTGTATCTGGGATGGGCCTATTTTCTGGTGAGTCACTATATCTGGACCAGGACCCTGTTTCGGTTCTTCCCAGCTTCTGACTCGGATATTTTTCTTGTGGACCACTGTATCTGTGACGGGATAGTTTCCTGGTGTGTCACTATATTTGGACCGGGACCCTGTTTCGGTTCATCAATTTTTTTGACTCGGATATTTTTCTTGTGGACCACTGTATCTGTGACGGGACAGTTTCCTGATGAGTCACTATATCTGGACCGGGACCCTGTTTCAGTTCATACCTGTTTCTGACTCGGATATATTTCTTGTTTTTCCCTGTATCTGGGATGGGACTTTTTCCTATTGAGTCACTATATCTGGACCGGGACTCTGTTTCGGTTCATCGCTGTTTACGACTCAGATATTTTTCTTGTGAACCACTGTATCTGTGACGTGACTGATTCATGTTTTGTAACTATATCTGGACCGGGTTTCGGTTCATCCCTGTTTCTGACTAGGATATTTTTCTTGTTTTTCCCTGTATTTGGGATGGGATTGTTTCCTGGTTAGTCACTATATCTGGATCGGGACCCTGTTTCGGTTCATCGCTGTTTCTGACTTGGATATTTTTCTTGTGAACCACTGTATATGTGACGGGACTGATTCATGGTGAGTCACTATATCTGGATCGGGACCCTGTTTCGGATAATCCCTGTTTCTGACTCGGATATGTTTTTTGTTTTTCCCTGTATCGGGATGGGATTGTTTCCTGGTGAGCCACTATATTTGAACCGAGTCCCTGTTTCGGTTCATCCCTGTTTCTGACTGGGATATTTTTCTTGTGGACCACTGTATCTGTGACGGGACTGATTCATGCTGAGTCACTATATCTGGACCAGACCCTATTTCGGTTCATCGCTGTTTCTAACTCGGAGGACAGTTTCCTGGTGAGTGACTATATCTGGACTGAGACCTTGTTTCGGTTTATCTCTATTTCAGACTCAGATATTTTTTTTGTTTTTCTCTGTATCTGGGACGGGACTGTTTCCTGGTGAGTCACTATATCTGGACTGGGACCCTGTTTCGGTTCATCCCTGTTTCTAACTGGGATATTTTTCTTTTGAACCCCTGTATCTGTGATGGGACAGTTTCTTGGTGAGTCATTATATCTGGACCGGGACTCTGTTTCGGTTCTTCCTTGTTTCTGACCCGGATATTTTTCTTGTGGACCGTTGTATATGTGACGGGACAGTTTCGTGGTGTGTCACTATATCTGGACCGGGACCCTGTTTCGGGTCATGAGTTTTTCTGACACGGATATTTTTCTTGTGGAATACTTTATCTGTGACGAGACTGATTCATGCTGAGTCACTATATCTAGGCCGGGACCCTGTTTCGGTTCATCCCTGTTTCTTACTCGGATATTTTTCTTGTTTTTCCCTGTATCTGGGATAGGATTGTTTCCTGGTTAGTCACTATATCTGGATCGGGACCCTGTTTCGGTTCATCGCTGTTTCTGACTCAGATATTTTTCTCTTGGACCACTGTATATGTGACGGGACTGATTCATGGTGAGTCACTATATCTGGACCGGGACACTGTTTCGGTTCATCTCTGTTTGCCACTCAGATATTTTTCTTTTTTTTTCTCTGTATCTAGAACGGGATTGTTTCCTGGTGAGTCACTATATCTGGACCTGGCCACTGTTTTGGTTCATCGTTGTTTCTGACTCATATATTTTTCTTGTGAACCACTGTATCTGTGACGGGACTGATTCATGTTGAGTAACTATATCTAGACCGTGTTTCGGTTCATCCCTGTTTCTGACTCGGATATTTTTCTTGTTTTTCCCTGTATCGGGATGGGATTGTTTCCTGGTGAGCCACTATATCTGAACCGAGTCCCTGTTTCGTTTCATCCCTGTTTCTGACTGGGATATTTTTCTTTTGGACCACTGTATCTGTGACGGGACTGATTCATGCTGAGTCACTATATCTGGCCCGGGACCCTGTTTCGGTTCATCGCTGTTTCTAACTCGGAGGACAGTTTCCTGGTGAGTGATTATATCTGGACCGAGACCTTGTTTCGGTTTATCTCTATTTCAGAGTCAGATATTTTTCTTGTTTTTCTCTATATCTGGGACGGGACTGTTTCCTGGTGAGTCACTATATCTGGACCGGGCCCCTGTTTCGGTTCATCGTTGTTTCTGACTCATATATTTTTCTTGTGAACCACTGTATCTGTGACGGGACTGATTCATGTTGAGTAACTATATCTAGACCGTGTTTCGGTTCATCCCTGTTTTTGACTCAGATATTTTTCTTGTTTTTCCCTGTATCTGGGATAAGATTGTTTCTTGGTGAGTCTCTATATCTGGACCGGGACCCTGTTTCGGTTAATCCCTATTTCTGACTCGGATATTTTTCTTGTGGATCACTTTATCGGTGACGGGATAGTTTCCTGGTGAGTCACTATATCTGGACTGAGATCTTGTTTTGGTTCATCTCTATTTTTGACTGAGATATTTTTCTTGTTTTTCTCTGTATCTGGGACGGGACTGTTTCAAGGTGAGTCACTATATTTTGACCGGGACCCTGTTTCATTTCATGCCTGTTTCTGACTCGGATATTTTTCTTGTGGATCACTGTATGTGTGACGGGACAGTTTCCTGGTGAGTCACTATATCTGCACTGAGATCTTGTTTTGGTTCATCTCTGTTTTTGACTGAGATATTTTTCTTCTTTTTCTCTGTATCTGGGACGGGACAGTTTCATGGTGAGTCACTATATTTTGACCTGGACCCTGTTTCGTTTCATCCCTGTTTCTGACTCGGATATTTTTCTTGTGGACCACTGTATCTGTGATGGGACAGTTTCCTGGTGAGTCACTATATCTGGACCAAGACCCTTTTTCGGTACATACCTGTTTCTGAGTCGGATATTTTTCTTGTTTTTACCTGTATATGAGATGGGATTGTTTCCTGGTGAGTCAGTATATCTGTACTGGGACCCTGTTTCGGTTCATCTCTATTTCTGACTCGAATATTTTTCTTGTGAACCACTGTATCTGTGACGGGACTGATTCATGTTGAGTAACTATATATGGACCGGGACCCTGTTTCGGTTAATCCCTGCTTCTGACTCAGATATTTTTCTTGTTTTTCCCTGTATCGGGATGGGATTGTTTGCTGGTGAGCCACTATATCTGAACCGAGTCCCTGTTTCTGACTAGGATATTTTTCTTGTGGACCACTGTATCTGTGACGGGACTGATTCATGCTGAGTCACTATATCTGGACCGGGACCCTGTTTCGGTTCATCGCAGTTTCTAACTCGGAGGACAGTTTCCTGGGGAGTGACTATATCTGGACCGAGACCTTGTTTCGGTTTATCTCTATTTCAGAGTCAGATATTTTTCCTGTTTTTCTCTGTATCAGGGACGGGACTGTTTCCTGGTGAGTCACTATATCTGGTCTGGGACCCTGTTTCGGTTCATCCCTGTTTCTAGCTGGGATATTTTTCTTTTGAACCCCTGTATCTGTGATGGGACAGTTTCTTGGTGAGTCATTATATCTGGACCGGGACCCTGTTTCGGTTCTTCCCTGTTTCTGACTCGGATATTTTTCTTGTGGACCGCTGTATCTGTGACGGGACAGTTTCCTGGTGTGTCACTATATCTGGACCGGGACCCTGTTTCGGTTCATCAATTTTTCTAACACGGATATTTTTCTTGTGGAATACTTTATCTGTGACGAGACTCATTCATGCTGAGTCACTATATCTAGGCCGAGACCCTGTTTCGGTTCATCCCTGTTTCTTACTCGGATATTTTTCTTGTTTTTCCCTGTATCTGGGATAGGATTGTTTCCTGGTTAGTCAATATATCTGGATCGGGACCCTGTTTCGGTTCATCGTTGTTTCTGACTCAGATATTTTTCTCTTGGACCACTGTATCTGTGACGGGACTGATTCATGGTGAGTCACTATATCTGGACCGGGACCCTGTTTCGGTTCATCTCTGTTTCTCACTCAGATATTTTTCTTTTTTTTCTCTGTATCTAGAACGGGAATGTTTCCTGGTGAGTCACTATATCTAGACCGGGCCCCTGTTTCGTTTCATCGTTGTTTCTGACTCATATATTTTTCTTGTGAACCACTGTATCTGTGACGGGACTGATTCATGTTGAGTAACTATATCTAGACCGTGTTTCGGTTCATCCCTGTTTCTGACTCGGATATTTTTCTTGTTTTTCCCTGTATCTGGGATGAGATTGTTTCTTGGTGAGTCACTAGATCTGGACCGGGACCCTGTTTCGGTTAATCCCTGTTTTTGACTCGGATATTTTTCTTATGGATCACTGTATCGGTGATGGGACAGTTTCCTGGTGAGTCACTATATCTGGACCGAGACCCTTTTTCGGTACATACCTGTTTCTGAGTCGGATATTTTTCTTGTTTTTACCTGTATATGAGATGGGATTGTTTCCTGGTGAGTCAGTATATCTGTACTGGGACCCTGTTTCGGTTCATCTCGCTTTCTGACTCGAATATTTTTCTTGTGAACCACTGTATCTGTGACGGGACTGATTCATGTTGAGTAACTATATCTGGACCGGGACCCTGTTTCGGTTAATCCCTGCTTCTGACTCGGATATTTTTCTTGTTTTTCCCTGTATCGGGATGAGATTGTTTCCTGGTGAGCCACTATATCTGAACCGAGTCCCTGTTTCATTTCATCCCTGTTTCTGACTGGGATATTTTTCTTATGGACCACTGTATCTGTGACGGGACTGATTCATGCTGAGTCACTATATCTGGACCGGGTCCCTGTTTCGGTTCATCGCTGTTTCTAACTCGGAGGAAAGTTTCCTGGTGAGTGACTATATCTGGACTGAGACCTTGTTTCGGTTTATCTCTATTTCAGACTCAGATATTTTTCTTGTTTTTCTCTGTATCTGGGACGGGATTGTTTCCTGGTGAGTCACTATATCTGGACTGGGACCCTGTTTCGGTTCATCCCTGTTTCTAACTGGGATATTTTTCTTTTGAACCCCTTTATCTGTGATGGGACAGTTTCTTGGTGAGTCATTATATCTGGACCGGGACCCTGTTTCGGTTCTTCCCTGTTTCTGACTGGGATATTTTTCTTGTGGACCGTTGTATATGTGACGGGACAGTTTCGTGGTGTGTCACTATATCTGGACCGGGACCCTGTTTCGGTTCATCAGTTTTTCTGACACGGATATTTTTCTTATGGAATACTTTATCTGTGACGAGACTGATTCATGCTAAGTCACTATATCTAGGCCGGGACCCTGTTTCGGTTCATCCCTGTTTCTTACTCGGATATTTTTCTTGTTTTTCCCTGTATCTGGGATAGGATTGTTTCCTGGTTAGTCACTCTATCTGGATCGGGACCCTGTTTCGGTTCATCGCTGTTTCTGACTCGGATATTTTTCTCTTGGACCACTGTATATCTGACAGGACTGATTCATGGTGAGTCACTATATCTGGACCGGGACACTGTTTCGGTTCATCTCTGTTTGCCACTCAGATATTTTTCTTTTTTTTTTTCTCTGTATCTAGAACGGGACTGTTTCCTGGTGAGTCACTATATCTGGACCGGGCCCCTGTTTCGGTTCATCGTTGTTTCTGACTCATATATTTTTCTTGTGAACCACTGTATCTGTGACGGGACTGATTCATGTTGAGTAACTATATCTAGACCGTGTTTCGGTTCATCCCTGTTTCTGACTCGGATATTTTTCTTGTTTTTCCCTGTATCGGGATGGGATTGTTTCATGGTGAGCCACTATATCTGAACCGAGTCCCTGTTTGGTTTCATCCCTGTTTCTGACTGGGATATTTTTCTTGTGGACCACTGTATCTGTGACGGGAATGATTCATGCTGAGTCACTATATCTGGACCGGGACCCTGTTTCGGTTCATCGCTGTTTCTAACTCGGAGGACAGTTTCCTGGTGAGTGATTATGTCTGGACCGAGACCTTGTTTCGGTTTATCTCTATTTCAGAGTCAGATATTTTTCTTGTTTTTCTCTGTATCTGGGACAGGACTGTTTCCTGGTGAGTCACTATATCTGGACCGGGCCCCTGTTTCGGTTCATCGTTGTTTCTGACTCATATAGTTTTCTTGTGAACCACTGTATCTGTGACGGGACTGATTCATGTTGGGTAACTATATCTAGACCGTGTTTCGGTTCATCCCTGTTTCTGACTCAGATATTTTTCTTGTTTTTCCCTGTATCTGGGATAAGATTGTTTCTTGGTGAGTCACTATATCTGGACCGGGACCCTGTTTCGGTTAATCCCTGTTTCTGACTCGGATATTTTTCTTGTGGATCACTTTATCAGTGACGGGTTAGTTTCCTGGTGAGTCACTATATCTGGACTGAGATCTTGTTTTGGTTCATCTCTGTTTTTGACTGAGATATTTTTCTTGTTTTTCTCTGTATCTGGGACGGGACTGTTTCTTGGTGAGTCACTATATTTTGACCGGGACCCTGTTTCATTTCATCCCTGTTTCTGACTCGGATATTTTTCTGGTGGACCACTGTATCTGTGATGGCACAGTTTCCTGGTAAGTCACTATATCTGGACCGAGACCCTTTTTCGGTACATACCTGTTTCTGACTCCGATATTTTTCTTGTTTTTACCTGTATATGAGATGGGATTGTTTCCTGGTTAGTCACTATATCTGGATCGCGACCCTGTTTCGGTTCATCGTTGTTTCTAACTCGGATATTTTTCTCTTGGACCATTGTATCTGTGACGGGACTGATTCATGGTGAGTCACTATATCTGGACCGGGACCCTGTTTCTGTTCATCTCTCTTTGCCACTTAGATATTTTTCTTTTTTTTCTCTGTATCTAGAATGGGACTGTTTCCTGGTGAGTCACTATATCTGGACCAAGACCCTGTTTCGGTTCATCGTTGTTTCTGACTCAGATATTTTTCTTGTGAACCACTGTATCTGTGACGGGACTGATTCATGTTGAGTAACTATCTTTGGACCGTTTTTCGTTTCATCCCTGTTTCTGACTCGGATATTTTTCTTGTTTTTCCCTGTATCTGGGATGAGATTGTTTCCTGGTGAGTCATATATCTGGACCTGGACCCTGTTTCGGTTAATCCCTGTTTCTGACTCGGATACTTTTCTTGTGGATCACTGTATGTGTGACGGGACAGTTTCCTGGTGAGTCACTATATCTGGACTGAGATCTTGTTTTGGTTCTTCTCTGTTTTTGACTGAGATATTTTTCTTGTTTTTCTCTGTATCTGGGACGGGACTGTTTCATGGTGAGTCATTATATTTTGACCTGGACCCTGTTTCGTTTCATCCCTGTTTCTGACTCGGATATTTTTCTGGTGGACCACTGTATCTGTGATGGGACAGTTTCCTGGTGAGTCACTATATCTGGACTAAGACCCTTTTTCGTTACATACCTGTTTCTGAGTCGGATATTTTTCTTGTTTTTACCTGTATATGAGATGGGATTGTTTCCTAGTGAGTCAATATATCTGTACTGGGACCCTGTTTCGTTCATCTCTCTTTCTGACTCGAATATTTTTCTTGTGAACCACTGTATCTGTGACGGGACTGATTCATGTTGAGTAACTATATCTGGACCGGGACCCTGTTTCGGTTAATCCCTGCTTCTGACTCAGATATTTTTCTTGTTTTTCCCTGTATCGGGATGGGATTGTTTGCTGGTGAGCCACTATATCTGAACCGAGTCCCTGTTTCGTTTCGTCCCTGTTTCTGACTGGGATATTTTTCTTGTGGACCACTGTATCTGTGACGGGACTGATTCATGCTGAGTCACTATATCTGGACCGGGACCCTGTTTCGGTTCATCGCAGTTTCTAACTCGGAGGACAGTTTCCTGGTGAGTGACTATATCTGGACCGAGACCTTGTTTTGGTTTATCTCTATTTCAGAGTCAAATATTTTTCTTGTTTTTCTCTGTATCTGGGACGGGACTGTTTCCTGGTGAGTCACTATATCTGGTCTGGGACCCTGTTTCGGTTCATCCCTGTTTCTAGCTGGGATATTTTTCTTTTGAACCCCTGTATCTGTGATGGGACAGTTTCTTGGTGAGTCATTATATCTGGACCGGGACCCTGTTTCGGTTCTTCCCTGTTTCTGACTCGGATATTTTTCTTGTGGACCGCTGTATCTGTGACGAGACAGTTTCCTGGTGTGTCACTATATCTGGACCGGGACCCTGTTTCGGTTCATCAATTTTTCTGACACGGATATTTTTCTTGTGGAATACTTTATCTGTGACGAGACTCATTCATGCTGAGTCACTATATCTAGGCCGAGACCCTGTTTCGGTTCATCCCTGTTTCTTACTCGGATATTTTTCTTGTTTTACCCTGTATCTGGGATAGGATTGTTTCTTGGTTAGTCAATATATCTGGATCGGGACCCTGTTTCGGTTCATCGTTGTTTCTGAATCGGATATTTTTCTCTTGGACCACTGTATCTGTGACGGGACTGATTCATGGTGAGTCACTATATCTGGACCGGGACCCTGTTTCGGTTCATCTCTGTTTCCCACTCAGATATTTTTCTTTTTTTTCTCTGTATCTAGAACGGGAATGTTTCCTGTTGAGTCACTATATCTGGACCGGGCCCCTGTTTCTGTTCATCGTTGTTTCTGACTCATATATTTTTCTTGTGAACCACTGTATCTGTGACGGGACTGATTCATGTTGAGTAACTATATCTAGACCGTGTTTCGGTTCATCCCTGTTTCTGACTCGGATATTTTTCTTGTTTTTCCCTGTATCTGGGATAAGATTGTTTCTTGGTGAGTCACTATATCTGGATCGGGACCCTGTTTCGGTTAGTCCCTGTTTCTGACTCGGATATTTTTCTTGTGGATCACTTTATCGGTGACGGGATAGTTTCCTGGTGAGTCACTATATCTGGACTGAGATCTTGTTTTGGTTCATCTCTGTTTTTGACTGAGATATTTTTCTTGTTTTTCTCTGTATCTGGGACGGGACTGTTTCATGGTGAGTCACTATATTTTGACCGGGACCCTGTTTCATTTCATCCCTGTTTCTGACTCGGATATTTTTCTGGTGGACCACTGTATCTGTGATGGCACAGTTTCCTGGTAAGTCACTATATCTGGACCGAGACCCTTTTTCGGTACATACCTATTTCTGACTCCGATATTTTTCTTGTTTTTACCTGTATATGAGATGGGATTGTTTCCTGGTTAGTCACTATATCTGGATCGGGACCCTGTTTCGGTTCATCGTTGTTTCTAACTCGGATATTTTTCTCTTGGACCATTGTATCTGTGACGGGACTGATTCATGGTAAGTCACTATATCTGGACCGGGACCCTGTTTCTGTTCATCTCTCTTTGCCACTTAGATATTTTTCTTTTTTTTCTCTGTATCTAGAATGGGACTGTTTCCTGGTGAGTCACTATATCTGGACCAAGACCCTGTTTCGGTTCATCGTTGTTTCTGACTCAGATATTTTTCTTGTGAACCACTGTATCTGTGACGGGACTGATTCATGTTGAGTAACTATATTTGGACCGTGTTTCGGTTCATCCCTGTTTCTGACTCAGATATTTTTCTTGTTTTTCCCTGTATCTGGGATAAGATTGTTTCTTGGTGAGTCACTATATCTGGATCGGGACCCTGTTTCGGTTAGTCCCTGTTTCTGACTCGGATATTTTTCTTGTGGATCACTTTATCGGTGACGGGATAGTTTCCTGGTGAGTCACTATATCTGGACTGAGATCTTGTTTTGGTTCATCTCTGTTTTTGACTGAGATATTTTTCTTGTTTTTCTCTGTATCTGGGACGGGACTGTTTCATGGTGAGTCACTATATTTTGACCGGGACCCTGTTTCATTTCATCCCTGTTTCTGACTCGGATATTTTTCTGGTGGACCACTGTATCTGTGATGGCACAGTTTCCTGGTAAGTCACTATATCTGGACCGAGACCCTTTTTCGGTACATACCTATTTCTGACTCCGATATTTTTCTTGTTTTTACCTGTATATGAGATGGGATTGTTTCCTGGTTAGTCACTATATCTGGATCGGGACCCTGTTTCGGTTCATCGTTGTTTCTAACTCGGATATTTTTCTCTTGGACCATTGTATCTGTGACGGGACTGATTCATGGTAAGTCACTATATCTGGACCGGGACCCTGTTTCTGTTCATCTCTCTTTGCCACTTAGATATTTTTCTTTTTTTTCTCTGTATCTAGAATGGGACTGTTTCCTGGTGAGTCACTATATCTGGACCAAGACCCTGTTTCGGTTCATCGTTGTTTCTGACTCAGATATTTTTCTTGTGAACCACTGTATCTGTGACGGGACTGATTCATGTTGAGTAACTATATTGGGACCGTGTTTCGTTTCATCCCTTTTTCTGACTCGGATATTTTTCTTGTTTTTCCCTGTATCTGGGATGAGATTGTTTCCTGGTGAGTAACTATATCTGGACCTGGACCCTGTTTCGGTTAATCCCTGTTTCTGACTCGGACACTTTTCTTGTGGATCACTGTATGTGTGACGGGACAGTTTCCTGGTGAGTCACTATATCTGGACTGAGATCTTGTTTTGGTTCATCTCTGTTTTTGACTGAGATATTTTTCTTGTTTTTCTCTGTATCTGGGACGGGACTGTTTCATGGTGAGTCACTATATTTTGACCTGGACCCTGTTTCGTTTCATCCCTGTTTCTGACTCGGTTATTTTTCTGGTGGACCACTGTATCTGTGATGGGACAGTTTCCTGGTGAGTCACTATATCTGGACCAAGACCCTTTTTGTTACATACCTGTTTCTGAGTCGGATATTTTTCTTGTTTTTACCTGTATATGAGATGGGATTGTTTCCTGGTGAGTCAGTATATCTGTACTGGGACCCTGTTTCGGTTCATCTCTCTTTCTGACTCGAATATTTTTCTTGTGAACCACTGTATCGGTGACGGGACTGATTCATGTTGAGTAACTATATCTGGACCGGGACCCTGTTTCGGTTAATCCCTGCTTCTGACTAAGATATTTTTCTTGTTTTTCCCTGTATCGGGATGGGATTGTTTGCTGGTGAGCCACTATATCTGAACCGAGTCCCTGTTTCGTTTTGTCCCTGTTTCTGACTGGGATATTTTTCTTGTGGACCACTGTATCTGTGACGGGACTGATTCATGCTGAGTCACTATATCTGGACCGGGACCCTGTTTCGGTTCATCGCTGTTTCTAACTCGGAGGACAGTTTCCTGGTGAGTGACTATATCTGGACCGAGACCTTGTGTCGGTTTATCTCTATTTCAGAGTCAGATATTTTTCTTATTTTTCTCTGTATCTGGGACGGGACTGTTTCCTGGTGAGTCACTATATCTGGACTGGGACCCTGTTTCGGTTCATCCCTGTTTCTAGCTGGGATATTTTTCTTTTGAACCCCTGTATCTGTGATGGGACAGTTTGTTGGTGAGTCATTATATCTGGACCGGGACCCTGTTTCGGTTCTTCCCTGTTTCTGACTCGGATATTTTTCTTGTGGACCGCTGTATCTGTGACGGGACTGTTTCCTGGTGTGTCACTATATCTGGATCGGGACCCTGTTTCGGTTCATCAATTTTTCTGACACAGATATTTTTCTTGTGGAATACTTTATCTGTGACGAGACTCATTCATGCTGAGTCACTATATCTAGGCCGAGACCCTGTTTCGGTTCATCCCTGTTTCTTACTCGGATATTTTTCTAGTTTTTCCCTGTATCTGGGATAGGATTGTTTCCTGGTTAGTCACTATATCTGGATCGGGACCCTGTTTCGGTTCATCGTTGTTTCTGACTCGGATATTTTTCTCTTGGACCACTGTATCTGTGACGGGACTGATTCATGGTGAGTCACTATATCTGGACCGGGACCCTGTTTCAGTTCATCTCTGTTTCCCACTCAGATATTTTTCTTTTTTTTCTCTGTATCTAGAACGGGACTGTTTCCTGGTGAGTCACTATATCTAGTCCGGGCCCCTGTTTCGGTTTATCGTTGTTTCTGACTCATATATTTTTCTTGTGAACCACTGTATATGTGACGGGACTGATTCATGTTGAGTAACTATATCTAGACCGTATTTCGGTTCATCCCTGTTTCTGACTCGGATATTTTTCTTGTTTTTCCCTGTATCTGGGATGAGATTGTTTCTTGGTGAGTCACTAGATCTGGACCGGGACCCTGTTTCGGTTAATCCCTGTTTTTGACTCGGATATTTTTCTTATGGATCACTGTATCAGTGATGGGACAGTTTCCTGGTGAGTCACTATATCTGGACCGAGACCCTTTTTCGGTACATACCTGTTTCTGAGTCGGATATTTTTCTTGTTTTTACCTGTATATGAGATGGGATTGTTTCCTAGTGAGTCAGTATATCTGTACTGGGACCCTGTTTCGGTTCATCTCTCTTTCTGACTCGAATATTTTTCTTGTGAACCACTGTATCTGTGACGGGACTTATTCATGTTGAGTAACTATATCTGGACCGGGACCTTGTTTCGGTTAATCCCTGCTTCTGACTCGGATATTTTTCTTGTTTTTCCCTGTATCGGGATGAGATTGTTTCCTGGTGAGCCACTATATCTGAACCGAGTCCCTGTTTCATTTCATCCCTGTTTCTGACTGGGATATTTTTCTTATGGACCACTGTATCTGTGACGGGACTGATTCATGCTGAGTCACTATATCTGGATCGGGACCCTGTTTCGGTTCATCGCTGTTTCTAACTCGGAGGACAGTTTCCTGGTGACTGACTATATCTGGACTGAGACCTTGTTTCGGTTTATCTCTATTTCAGAGTCAGATATTTTTCTTGTTTTTCTCTGTATCTGGGACGGGACTGTTTCCTGGTGAGTCACTATATCTGGACTGGGACCCTGTTTCGGTTCATCCCTGTTTCTAATTGGGATATTTTTCTTTTGAACCCCTTTATCTGTGATGGGACAGTTTCTTGGTGAGTCATTATATCTGGACCGGGACCCTGTTTCGGTTCTTCCCTCTTTCTGACTCGGATATTTTTCTTGTTTTTCCCTGTATCTGGGATGAGATTGTTTCTTGGTGAGTCACTAGATCTGGACCGGGACCCTGTTTCGGTTAATCCCTGTTTCTGACTCGGATATTTTTCTTGTGGATCACTTTATCGGTGACGGGATAGTTTCCTGGTGTGTCACTATATCTGGACTGAGATCCTGTTTTGGTTCATCTCTGTTTTTGACTGAGGTATTTTTCTTGTTTTTCTCTGTATCTGGGACGGGACTGTTTCATGGTGAGTCACTATATTTTGACCGGGACCCTGTTTCATTTCATCCCTGTTTCTGACTCGGATATTTTTCTGGTGGACCACTTTATCTGTGATGGGACAGTTTCCTGGTAAGTCACTATATCTGGACCGAGACCCTTTTTCGGTACATACCTGTTTCTGACTCGGATATTTTTCTTGTTTTTACCTGTATATGAGATGAGATTGTTTCCTGGTTAGTCACTATATCTGGATCGGGACCCTGTTTCGGTTCATCGCTGTTTCTGACTCGGATATTTTTCTTGTGGACCACTGTATCTGTGACGGGATAGTTTCCTGGTGTGTCACTATATCTGGACCGGGACATTGTTTCGGTTCATCGATTTTTCTGACTCGGATATTTTTCTTCTGGACCACTATATCTGTGACGGGACAGTTTCCTGATAAGTGACTATATCTGGACCGGGACCCTGTTTCAGTTCATACCTGTTTCTGAACCGGGACCCTGTTTCGTTTCATCCCTGTTTCTGACTCGGATATTTTATTGGTGGACCACTGTATCTGTGATGGACAGTTTCCTGGTGAGTCACTATATCTAGACTGAGACCCTTTTTCGGTACATACCTGTTTCTGACTCGGATATTTTCTTATTTTTACTTGTATATGAGATGGGATTGTTTCCTAGTGAGTCACTATATCTGGACCGGGAACCTGTTTCGGTTCATCCCTCTTTCTGACTCGAATATTTTTCTTGTGAACCACCGTATCTGTGACGGGACTGATTCATGTTGAGTAACTATATCTGGACCGGGACCATGTTTCGGTTAATCCCTGTTTCTGACTTGGATACTTTTCTTGTTTTTCCCTGTATCGGCATGAGATTGGTTCCTGGTGAGCCACTATATCTGGACCGGGACCTTGTTTCGGTTCATCCCTGTTTCTGACTCGGATGTTTTTATTTTTTTTCCCTGTATCTGGGATGGGCCTATTTTCTGGTGAGTCACTATATCTGGACCGGGACCCTGTTTCGGTTCTTCCCTGTTTCTGACTCGGATATTTTTCTTGTGGACCACTGTATCTGTGACGGGATAGTTTCCTGGTGTGTCACTATATTTGGACCGGGACCCTGTTTCGGTTCATCAATTTTTCTGACTCGGATATTTTTCTTGTGGACCACTGTATCAGTGATGGGACAGTTTCCTGATGAGTCACTATATCTGGACCGGGACCCTGTTTCGGTTCATCCATGTTTCTAACTGGGATATTTTTCTTTTGAACCCCTGTATCTGTGCTCGGGCAGTTTCTTGGTGAGTCACTATATCTGGACCGGGACCCTGTTTCGGTTCTTCCCTGTTTCTGACTCGGATATTTTTCTTGTGGACCGTTGTATCTGTGACGGGACAGTTTCCTAATGTGTCACTATATCTGGACCGGGACCCTGTTTCGGTTCATCAGTTTTTCTGACTCGGATATTTTTCTTGTGGAATACTTTATCTGTGACGCGACTGATTCATGCTGAGTCACTATATCTAGGCCGGGACCCTGTTTCGGTTCATCCCTGTTTCTTACTCGGATATTTTTCTTTTTTTTCCCTCTATCTGGGAAGGAACTGTTTCCTTGTATGTCACTATATCTGCACTGGGACCCTGTTTCAGTTCATTGCTGTTTCTGACTTGGATATTTTTCTTGTGGACCAACTGTATCTGTGACGGGACTGATTCATGGTGAGTCACTATATCTGCATCGGGACCCTGTTTCGGTTCATCTCTGTTTCTCACTCAGATATTTTTCTTTTTTTTTTTCTCTGTATCTAGAACGGGACTGTTACCTGTTGAGACACTATATCTGGACCGGGACCCTGTGTCGGTTCATCGCTGTTTCTGACTCAGATATTTTTCTTATGAACCACTGTATCTGTGACGGGACTGATTCATGTTTAGTAACTATATCTAGACCATGTTTCGGTTCATGCCTGTTTTTGACTCGGATATTTTTCTTGTTTTTCCCTGTATCTGGGATGGGATTGTTTCCTGGTTAGTCTCTATATCTGAACCGGGAGCCTGTTTCGGTTCATCGTTGTTTCTGACTCGGATATTTTTCTCTTGGACCACTGTATCTGTGACAGGTCTGATTAATGGTGAGTCACTATATCTGGACCGGGACCCTGTTTCGGTTCATCTCAGTTTCCCACTCAGATATTTTTCTTTTTTTTCTATGTATCTAGAACGAGACTGTTTCCTGGTGAGTCACTATATCTGGACCGGGACCCTATTTCGGTTTATCGCTGTTTCTGACTCGGATGTTTTTCTTTTTTTTCCCTGTATCTGGGATGGGCCTATTTTCTGGTGAATCACTATATCTGGACCGGGACCCTGTTTCGGTTCTTCCCTGTTTCTGACTCGGATATTTTTCTTGTGGACCACTGTATCTGTGACGGGATAGTTTCCTGTTGTGTCACTATATTTGGACCGGGACCCTGTTTCAGTTCATCAATTTTTCTGACTCGGATATTTTTCTTGTGGACCACTGTATCTGTGATGGGACAGTTTCCCGGTGAGTCACTATATCTGGACCGAGACCCTTTTTCGGTACATACCTGTTTGTGACTCGGATATTTTTCTTATTTTTACTTGTATATAAGATGGGATTGTTTCCTAGTGAGTCACTATATCTGGACCGGGACCCTGTTTCGGTTCATCCCTCTTTCTGACTCGAATATTTTTCTTTTGAACCATTGTATCTGTGACGGGACTGATTCATGTTGAGTAACTATATCTGGACTGGGACCCTGTTTCTGACTCGGATACTTTTCTTGTTTTTCCCTGTATCGGCATTAGATTGGTTCCTGGTGAGCCACTATATCTGGACCGGGACCTTGTTTCGGTTCATCCCTGTTTCTGACTCGGATGTTTTTCTTTTTTTTCCCTGTATCTGGGATGGGCCTATTTTCTGGTGAGTCACTATATCTGGACCGGGAACCTGTTTCGGTTCATCGCTGTTTCTGACTCGGATGTTTTTCATTTTTTTCCCTGTATCTGGGATGGGCCTATTTTCTGGTGAGTCACTATATCTGGACCGGGACCCTGTTTCGGTTCTTCCCTGGTTCTGACTCGGATATTTTTCTTGTGGACCACTGTATCTGTGACGGGATAGTTTCCTGGTGTGTCACTATATTTGGACCGGGACCCTGTTTTGGTTCATCAATTTTTCTGACTCGGATATTTTTCTTTTGGACCACTGTATCTGTGACGAGACAGTTTCTTGATGAGTCACTATATCTGGACCGAGACCCTTTTTCGGTACATACCTGTTTGTGACTCGGATATTTTTCTTATTTTTACTTGTATATGAGATGAGATTGTTTCCTAGTGAGTCACTATATCTGGACCGGGACCCTGTTTCGGTTCATCCCTCTTTTTGACTCGAATATTTTTCTTGTGAACCATTGTATCTGTGACGGGACTGATTCATGTTGAGTAACTATATCTGGACTGGGACCCTGTTCATACCTGTTTCTGACTCGGATATATTTCTTGTTTTTCCCTGTATCTGGGATGGGACTTTTTCCTATTGAGTCACTATATCTAGACCGGGACCATGTTTCGGTTCATCGCTGTTTCTGACTCAGATATTTTTCTTGTGAACCACTGTATCTGTGACGGGACTGATTCATGTTTAGTAACTATATCTGGACCGTGTTTCGGTTCATCCCTATTTCTTACTCGGATATTTTCTTGTTTTTCCCTGTATCTGGGATGGGATTGTTTCCTGGTTAGTCACTATATCTGGACCGGGAGCCTGTTTCGGTTCATCGTTGTTTCTGACTCGGATATTTTTCTCTTGGACCACTGTATCTGTGACGGGACTGATTCATGGTGAGTCACTATATCTGGACCGGGACCCTGTTTCGGTTCATCTCTGTTTCCCACTCAGATATTTTTCTTTTTTTTCTCTGTATCTAGAACGGGACTGTTTCCTGGTGAGTCACTATATCTGGACCGGGACCCTGTTTCGGTTCATTGCTGTTTTTGACTCAGATATTTTTTTTGTGAACCACTGTATCTGTGACGGGACTGATTCATGTTGAGTAACTATATCTAGACCGTGTTTCGGTTCATCCCTGTTTCTGACTCTGATATTTTTCTTGTTTTTCCCTGTATCTGGGATGAGATTGTTTCCTGGTGAGTCACTATATCTGGACCGGGACCCTGTTTCGGTTCATCCCTGTTTCTAACTCGGATATTTTTCTTGTGGATCACTGTATCTGTGATGGGACAGTTTCCTGGTGAGTCACTATATCTGGACTGAGATCTTGTTTTGGTTCATCTTTGTTTCTGACTGAGATATTTTTCTTGTTTTTCTCTGTATCTGGGACGGGACTTTTTCATGGTGAGTCACTATATTTTGACGGGGACCTTGTTTCGTTTCATCCCTGTTTCTGACTCGGATATTTTTCTGGTGGACCACTGTGATGAACACACTTTTTATACAATAGTTATTCCTCATACTTAGTCTTTTAAACCTCTTTTGGGTTGAATTGCATAGACTTAGACCTCATTTCATGACTTAGGATCCATTTATGCTTAATTGCAATTTCCAGCAATACTGGGCATTATATGTTGTCTCTGTGTTTCAGGCATATCTTGAGTTCTGGATGTCCAAAAATTCCGAGTCATACCTTGTTGGAAAGCTACGAGAATTGGCTACAACTTTCTTTCAGGGCTCCAAAGCTAATTCAGACATTCAGAAGGTCATATGCAGCCTGGAATCCAGAGAAGACATGCTGTCGCAGGATCCTGACCTACATGCAGTATTTGGGTCATAACTTGAGTTGTATATGTCATATTGACCTGAAACTGGTACCATTGGAAAGCTAACAGACAGAGATTCAATTTATATGAAGACCGGTTCACCATATTTTATGTGGAAGATGGTCTTATTCGCTGTGTAAGTTAGCTGACGGTTCCAGACACCTTCTGCCACTTAAATGGGCCTAACTTCCTCATGACAAGTCCAAATGGGCCCAAACCAAAGCCCAATTGAAGCTAAGGCCCATGGGAACAAGTGTGCCCTAAGGGCAATTT
>QAOA01006876.1:157401-195764 GCA_003255065.1 Cercis canadensis
CTTGTATATGAGATGGGATTGTTTCCTAGTGAGTCACTATATCTGGACCGGGACCCTGTTTCGGTTCATCCCTCTTTCTGACTCGAATATTTTTCTTTTGAACCATTGTATCTGTGACGGGACTGATTCATGTTGAGTAACTATATCTAGACTGGGACCCTGTTTCGGTTAATCCCTGTTTCTGACTCGGATACTTTTCTTGTTTTTTCCTGTATCGGCATGAGATTGGTTCCTGGTGAGCCACTATATCTGGACCGGGACCTTGTTTCGGTTCATCCCTGTTTCTGACTCGGATGTTTTTCTTTTTTTTCCCTGTATCTGGGATGGGCATATTTTCTGGTGAGTCACTATATCTGGACCGGGAACCTGTTTCGGTTCATCGTTGTTTCTGACTCGGATGTTTTTCATTTTTTTCCCTGTATCTGGGATGGGCCTATTTTCTGGTGAGTCACTATATCTGGACCGGGACCCTGTTTCGGTTCTTCCCTGTTTCTGACTCGGATATTTTTCTTGTGGACCACTGTATCTGTGACGGGACAGTTTCCTGATGAGTCACTATATCTGGACCGAGACCCTTTTTCGGTACATACCTATTTGTGACTCGAATATTTTTCTTATTTTTACTTGTATATGAGATGGGATTGTTTCCTAGTGAGTCACTATATCTGGACCGGGACCCTGTTTCGGTTCATCCCTCTTTCTGACTCGAATATTTTTCTTATGAACCATTGTATCTGTGACGGGACTGATTCATGTTGAGTAACTATATCTGGACTGGGACCCTGTTCATACCTGTTTCTGACTCGGATATATTTCTTGTTTTTCCCTGTATCTGGGATGGGACTTTTTCCTATTGAGTCACTATATCTGGACCGGGACCCTGTTTCGGTTCATCGCTGTTTCTGACTCAGATATTTTTCTTGTGAACCACTGTATCTGTGACGGGACTGATTCATGTTTAGTAACTATATCTGGACCGTGTTTCGGTTCATCCCTGTTTCTGACTCGGATATTTTTCTTGTTTTTCCCTGTATCTGGGATGGGATTGTTTCCTGGTTAGTCACTATATCTGGACCGGGAGCCTGTTTCGGTTCATCGTTGTTTCTGACTCGGATATTTTTCTCTTGGACCACTGTATCTGTGACGGGACTGATTCATGGTGAGTCACTATATCTGGACCGGGACCCTGTTTCGGTTCATCTCTGTTTCCCACTCAGATATTTTTCTTTTTTTTCTCTGTATGTAGAACGGGACTGTTTCCTGGTGAGTCACTATATCTGGACCGGGACCCTATTTCGGTTCATTGCTGTTTTTGACTCAGATATTTTTTTTGTGAACCACTGTATCTGTGACGGGATTGATTCATGTTGAGTAACTATATCTAGACCGTGTTTCGGTTCATCCCTGTTTCTGACTCTGATATTTTTCTTGTTTTTCCCTGTATCTGGGATGAGATTGTTTCCTGGTGAGTCACTATATCTGGACCGGGACCCTGTTTCGGTTCATCCCTGTTTCTAACTCGGATATTTTTCTTGTGGATCACTGTATCTGTGATGGGACAGTTTCCTGGTGAGTCACTATATCTGGACTGAGATCTTGTTTTGGTTCATCTTTGTTTCTGACTGAGATATTTTTCTTGTTTTTCTCTGTATCTGGGACGGGACTTTTTCATGGTGAGTCACTATATTTTGACCGGGACCCTGTTTCATTTCATCCCTGTTTCTGACTCGGATATTTTTCTGGTGGACCACTGTATCTGTGACGGGACAGTTTCCTGATGAGTCACTATATCTGGACCGGGACCCTATTTCAGTTCATACCTGTTTCTGACTCGGATATATTTCTTGTTTTTCCCTGTATCTGGGTGAGACTTTTTCCTATTGAGTCACTATATCTGGACCGGGACCCTGTTTCGGTTCATCCCTGTTTCTGACTTGGATATTTTTCTTGTGAACCACTGTATCTGTGACGGGACTGATTCATGTTGAGTAACTATATCTGGACCGGGACCTTGTTTCGGTTAATCCCTGTTTCTGACTCGGATATTTTTCTTGTTTTTCCCTGTATCGGGATGGGATTGTTTCCTGGTGAGCCATTATATCTGAACCGAGTCCCTGTTTCGGTTCATCCCTGTTTCTGACTGGGATATTTTTCTTGTGGACCACTGTATCTGTGACGGGACAGATTCATGCTGAGTCACTATATCTGGACCAGGACCCTATTTCGGTTCATCGCTGTTTCTAACTCGGAGGACAGTTTCCTGGTGAGTGACTATATCTGGACCAAGACCTTGTTTCGGTTTATCTCTATTTCAGAGTCAGATATTTTTCTTGTTTTTCTCTGTATCTGGGACGGGACTGTTTCCTGGTGAGTCACTATATTTGGACTGGGACCCTGTTTCGGTTCATCCCTATTTCTAACTGGGATATTTTTCTTTTGAACCCCTGTATCTATGATCGGGCAGTTTCTTGGTGAGTCATTATATCTCGATCGGGACCCTGTTTCGGCTCTTCCCTGTTTCTGACTCGGATATTTTTCTTGTGGACCACTGTATCTGTGACGGGATAGTTTCCTGGTGTGTCACTATATCTGGACCGGGACCCTGTTTCGGTTCATCAGTTTTTCTGACTCGGATATTTTTCTTGTGGAATACTTTATCTGTGATGAGACTGATTCATGCTAAGTCACTATATCTAGGCCGAGACCCTGTTTCGGTTCATCCCTGTTTCTTACTCGGATATTTTTCTTCTTTTTCCCTGTATCTGGGACGGGACTGTTTCATGGTGAGTCACTATATTTTGACCGGGACCCTGTTTCGTTTCATCCCTGTTTCTGACTCGGATTTTTTCTGGTGGACCACTGTATCTGTCATGGGACAGTTTCCTGGTGAGTCACTATATCTGGACCTAGACCCTTTTTCGGTACATACCTGTTTCTGACTCGGATATTTTTCTTGTTTTTACTTGTATATGAGATGGGATTGTTTCCTGGTGAGTCACTATATCTGGACCGGGACCCTGTTTCGGTTCATCCCTCTTTCTGACTTGAATATTTTTCTTGGGAACCACTGTATCTGTGACGGCACTTATTCATGTTGAGTAACTATATCTGGACCGGGACCCCGTTTCGGTTAATCCCTATTTCTGACTCGGATATTTTTCTTGTTTGTCCCTGTATCGGGATGAGATTGGTTCCTGGTGAGCCACTATATCTGGACCGGGACCTTGTTTCGGTTCATCCCTGTTTCTGACTCGGATGTTTTTCTTTTTTTTCCCTGTTTCTGGGATGGGCCTATTTTCTGGTGAGTCACTATATCTGGACCGGGACCCTGTTTCGGTTCTTCCCTGTTTCTGACTCGGATATTTTTCTTGTGGACCACTGTATCTGTGACGGGATAGTTTCCTGGTGTGTCACTATATCTGGACCGGGACCCTGTTTCGGTTCATCAATTTTTCTGACTCGAATATTTTTCTTGTGGACCACTGTATCTGTGACGGGACAGTTTCCTGATGAGTCACTATATCTGGACCGGGACCCTATTTCAGTTCAAACCTGTTTCTGACTCGGATATATTTCTTGTTTTTCCCTGTATCTGGGTGAGACTTTTTCCTATTGAGTCACTATATCTGGACCGAGACCCTGTTTCGGTTCATCCCTGTTTCTGACTTGGATATTTTTCTTGTGAACCACTGTATCTGTGACGGGACTGATTCATGTTGAGTAACTATATCTGGACCGGGACCCTTTTTCGGTTAATCCCTGTTTCTGACTCGGATATTTTTCTTGTTTTTCCCTGTATCGGGATGGGATTGTTTCCTGGTGAGCCACTATATCTGAACCGAGTCCCTGTTTCGGTTCATCCCTGTTTCTGACTGGGATATTTTTCTTGTGGACCACTGTATCTGTGACGGGACTGATTCATGCTGAGTCACTATATCTGGACCAGGACCCTATTTCGGTTCATCGCTGTTTCTAACTCGGAGGACAGTTTCCTGGTGAGTGACTATATCTGGACCAAGACCTTGTTTCGGTTTATCTCTATTTCAGAGTCAGATATTTTTCTTGTTTTTCTCTGTATCTGGGACGGGACTGTTTCCTGGTGAGTCACTATATTTGGACTGGGACCCTGTTTCGGTTCATCCCTATTTCTAACTGGGATATTTTTCTTTTGAACCCCTGTATCTATGATCGGGCAGTTTCTTGGTGAGTCATTATATCTCGATCGGGACCCTATTTCGGCTCTTCCCTGTTTCTGACTCGGATATTTTTCTTGTGGACCACTGTATCTGTGACGGGATAGTTTCCTGGTGTGTCACTATATCTGGACCGGGACCCTGTTTCAGTTCATCAGTTTTTCTGACTCGGATATTTTTCTTGTGGAATACTTTATCTGTGACGAGACTGATTCATGCTGAGTCACTATATCTAGGCCGAGACCCTGTTTCGGTTCATCCTTGTTTCTTACTCGGATATTTTTCTTCTTTTTCCCTGTATCTGGGACGGAACTGTTTCCTGGTAAGTCACTATATCTGCACCGGGACCCTTTTTCGGTTCATTGCTGTTTCTGACTCGGATATTTTTCTTGTGGACCAACTATATCTGTGACGGGACTGATTCATGGTGAGTCACTATATCTGCATCGGGACCCTGTTTCGGTTCATCTCTGTTTCTCACTCAGATATTTTTCTTTTTTTTTTTCTCTGTATCTAGAACGGGACTGTTTCCTGTTGAGTCACTATATCTGGACCAGGACCTTGTTTCGGTTCATCGCTATTTCTGACTCAGATATTTTTCTTGTGAACCACTGTATCTGTGACGGGACAGTTTCCTGATGAGTCACTATATCTGGACCGGGACCCTGTTTCAGTTCATACCTGTTTCTGACTCGGATATATTTCTTGTTTTTCCCTGTATCTGGGATGGGACTTTTTCCTATTGAGTCACTATATCTGGACCGGGACTCTGTTTCGGTTCATCGCTGTTTCTGACTCAGATATTTTTCTTGTGAACCACTGTATCTGTGACGGGACTGATTCATGTTTTGTAACTATATCTGGACCGGGTTTCGGTTCATCCCTGTTTCTGACTCGGATATTTTTCTTGTTTTTCCCTGTATCTGGGATGGGATTGTTTCCTGGTTAGTCACTATATCTGGGTCGGGACCCTGTTTCGGTTCATCGCTGTTTCTGACTCGAATATTTTTCTCTTGGACCACTGTATATGTGACGGGACTGATTCATGGTGAGTCACTATATCTGGACCGGGACCCTGTTTCGGTTCATCTCTTTTTCCCACTCAAATATTTTTCTTTTTTTTCGCTGTATCTAGAACAGGACTGTTTCCTGGTGAGTCACTATATCTGGACCGGGACCCTGTTTCGGTTCATCGTTTTTCTGACTCAGATATTTTTCTTGTGAACCATTGTATCTGTGACGGGACTGATTCATGTTGAGTAACTATATCTAGACCGTGTTTCGGTTCATCCCTGTTTCTGACTCGGATATTTTTCTTGTTTTTCCCTGTATCTGGGATGAGATTGTTTCCTGTTGAGTCACTATATCTGGACCGGGACCCTGTTTCGGTTCATCCATGTTTCTAACTGGGATATTTTTCTTTTGAACCCCTGTATCTGTGCTCGGGCAGTTTCTTGGTGAGTCATTATATCTGGACCGGGACCCTGTTTCGGTTCTTCCCTGTTTCTGACTCGGATATTTTTCTTGTGGACCGTTGTATCTGTGACGGGACAGTTTCCTAATGTGTCACTATATCTAGACCGGGACCCTGTTTCGGTTCATCAGTTTTTCTGACTCGGATATTTTTCTTGTGGAATACTTTATCTGTGACGCGACTGATTCATGCTGAGTCATTATATCTAGGCCGGGACCCTGTTTCGGTTCATCCCTGTTTCTTACTCGGATATTTTTCTTTTTTTTTCCCTCTATCTGGGACGGAACTGTTTCCTTGTAAGTCACTATATCTGCACTGGGACCCTGTTTCAGTTCATTGCTGTTTCTGACTCGGATATTTTTCTTGTGGACCAACTGTATCTGTGACGGGACTGATTCATGGTGAGTCACTATATCTGCATCGGGACCCTGTTTCGGTTCATCTCTGTTTCTCACTCAGATATTTTTCTTTTTTTTTTCTCTGTATCTAGAACGGGACTGTTACCTGTTGAGTCATTATATCTGGACCGGGACCCTGTGTCGGTTCATCGCTGTTTCTGACTCAGATATTTTTCTTGTGAACCACTGTATCTGTGACGGGACTGATTCATGTTTAGTAACTATATCTGGACCGTGTTTCGGTTCATGCCTGTTTCTGACTCGGATATTTTTCTTGTTTTTCCCTGTATCTGGGATGGGATTGTTTCCTGGTTAGTCTCTATATCTGAACCGGGAGCCTGTTTCGGTTCATCGTTGTTTCTGACTCGGAAATTTTTCTCTTGGACCACTGTATCTGTGACAGGTCTGATTAATGGTGAGTCACTATATCTGGACTGGGACCCTGTTTCGGTTCATCTCAGTTTCCCACTCAGATATTTTTCTCTTATTTCTATGTATCTAGAACGAGACTGTTTCCTGGTGAGTCACTATATCTGGACCGGGACCCTATTTCGGTTTATCGCTGTTTCTGACTCGGATGTTTTTCTTTTTTTTCCCTGTATCTGGGATGGGCCTATTTTCTGGTGAGTCACTATATCTGGACCGGGACCCTGTTTCGGTTCTTCCCTGTTTCTGACTCGGATATTTTTCTTGTGGACCACTGTATCTGTGACGGGATAGTTTCGTGGTATGTCACTATATTTGGACCGGGACCCTGTTTCGGTTCATCAATTTTTCTGACTCGGATATTTTTCTTGTGGACCACTGTATCTGTGATGGGACAGTTTCCCGGTGAGTCACTATATCTGGACCGAGACCCTTTTTCGGTACAGACCTGTTTGTGACTCGGATATTTTTCTTATTTTTACTTGTATATGAGATGGGATTGTTTCCTAGTGAGTCACTATATCTTGACCGGGACCCTGTTTCGGTTCATCCCTCTTTCTGACTCGAATATTTTTCTTTTGAACCATTGTATCTGTGACGGGACTGATTCATGTTGAGTAACTATATCTGGACTGGGACCCTATTTCGGTTAATCCCTGTTTCTGACTCGGATACTTTTCTTGTTTTTCCCCGTATCGGCATGAGATTGGTTCCTGGTGAGCCACTATATCTGGACCGGGACCTTGTTTCGGTTCATCCCTGTTTCTGACTCGGATGTTTTTCTTTTTTTTCCTTGTATCTGGGATGGGCCTATTTTCTGGTGAGTCACTATATCTGGACCGGGAACCTGTTTCGGTTCATCGCTGTTTCTGACTCGGATGTTTTTCATTTTTTTCCCTGTATCTGGGATGGGCCTATTTTCTGGTGAGTCACTATATCTGGACCGGGACCCTGTTTCGGTTCTTCCCTGTTTCTGACTCGGATATTTTTCTTGTGGACCACTGTATCTGTGACGGGATAGTTTCCTGGTGTGTCACTATATTTGGACCGGGACCCTGTTTTGGTTCATCAATTTTTCTGACTCGGATATTTTCTTGTGGACCACTGTATCTGTGACGGGACAGTTTCCTGATGAGTCACTATATCTGGACCGAGACCCTTTTTCGGTACATACCTGTTTGTGACTCGGATATTTTTCTTATTTTTACTTGTATATGAGATGAGATTGTTTCCTAGTGAGTCACTATATCTGGACCGGGACCCTGTTTCGGTTCATCCCTCTTTCTGACTCGAATATTTTTCTTGTGAACCATTTTATCTGTGACGGGACTGATTCATGTTGAGTAACTATATCTGGACTGGGACCCTGTTTCGGTTAATCCCTGTTTCTGACTTGGATACTTTTCTTGTTTTTCCCTGTATCGGCATGAGATTGGTTCCTGGTGAGCCACTATATCTGGACCGGGACCTTGTTTCGGTTCTTCCCTGTTTCTGACTCGGATGTTTTTCTTTTTTTTTCCCTGTATCTGGGATAGGCCTATTTTCTGGTGAGTCACTATATCTGGACCGGGACCCTGTTTCGGTTCATCGCTGTTTCTGACTCGGATGTTTTTCTTTTTTTTCCCTGTATCTGGGATGGGCCTATTTTCTGGTGAGTCACTATATCTGGACCGGGACCCTGTTTCGGTTCTTCCCTGTTTCTGACTCGGACATTTTTCTTGTGGACCACTGTATCTGTGACGGGACAGTTTCCTGATGCGTCACTATATCTGGACCGGGACCCTGTTTCAGTTCATACCTGTTTCTCACTCGGATATATTTCTTGTTTTTCCCTGTATCTGGGATGGGACTTTTTCCTATTGAGTCACTATATCTGGACCGGGACCCTGTTTCGGTTCATCGCTGTTTCTGACTCAGATATTTTTCTTGTGAACCACTGTATCTGTGACGGGACTGATTCATGTTTAGTAACTATATCTGGACCGTGTTTCTGTTCATCCCTGTTTCTGACTCGGATATTTTTCTTGTTTTTCCCTGTATCTGGGATGGGATTGTTTCCTGGTTAGTCACTATATCTGGACCGGGAGCCTGTTTCGGTTCATCGTTGTTTCTGACTCGGATATTTTTCTCTTGGACCACTGTATCTATGACGGGACTGATTCATGGTGAGTCACTATATCTGGACCGGGACCCTGTTTCGGTTCATCTCTGTTTCCCACTCATATATTTTTCTTTTTTTTCTCTGTATCTAGAACGGGACTGTTTCCTATTGAGTCACTATATCTGGACCGGGACCCTGTTTCGGTTCCTCGCTGTTTCTGACTCAGATATTTTTCTTGTGAACCACTGTATCTGTGACGGGACTGATTCATGTTTAGTAACTATATCTGGACCGTGTTTCGGTTCATCCCTGTTTCTGACTCGGATATTTTTCTTGTTTTTCCCTGTATCTGGGATGGGATTGTTTCCTGGTTAGTCACTATATCTGGACCGGGAGCCTGTTTCGGTTCATCCCTACTTCTGACTCGGATGTTTTTCTTTTTTTTTCCCTGTATCTGGGATGGGCCTATTTTCTGGTGAGTCACTATATCTGGACCGGGACCCTGTTTCGGTTCTTCCCTGTTTCTGACTCGGATATTTTTCTTGTGGACCACTGTATCTGTGACGGGACAGTTTCCTGATGAGTCACTATATCTGGACCGGGACCCTGTTTCAGTTCATACCTGTTTCTCACTCGGATATATTTCTTGTTTTTCCCTGTATCTGGGATGGGACTTTTTCCTATTGAGTCACTATATCTGGACCGGGACCCTGTTTCGGTTCATCTCTGTTTCCCACTCAGATATTTTTCTTTTTTTTCTCTGTATCTAGAACGGGACTGTTTCCTGTTGAGTCACTATATCTGGACCGGGACCCTGTTTCGGTTCATTGCTGTTTTTGACTCAGATATTTTTTTTGTGAACCACTGTATCTGTGACGGGACTGATTCATGTTGAGTAACTATATCTAGACCGTGTTTCGGTTCATCCCTGTTTCTGACTCGGATACTTTTCTTGTTTTTCCCTGTATCGGCATGAGATTGGTTCCTGGTGAGCCACTATATCTGGACCGGGACCTTGTTTCGGTTCTTCCCTGTTTCTGACTCGGATGTTTTTCTTTTTTTTTCCCTGTATCTAGGATGGGCC
Organism: Cercis canadensis; assembly: GCA_003255065.1. NCBI lineage: Eukaryota > Viridiplantae > Streptophyta > Magnoliopsida > Fabales > Fabaceae > Cercis > Cercis canadensis. The sequence continues at coordinate 167,078 of QAOA01006876.1, forward strand.
TATTTTCTGGTGAGTCACTATATCTGGACCGGAACCCTGTTTCGGTTCATCGCTGTTTCTGACTCGGATGTTTTTCTTTTTTTTCCCTGTATCTGGGATGGGCCTATTTTCTGGTGAGTCACTATATCTGGACCGGGACCCTGTTTCGGTTCTTCCCTGTTTCTGACTCGGATATTTTTCTTGTGGACCACTGTATCTGTGACGGGACAGTTTCCTGATGCGTCACTATATCTGGACCGGGACTCTGTTTCAGTTCATACCTGTTTCTCACTCGGATATATTTCTTGTTTTTCCCTGTATCTGGGATGGGACATTTTCCTATTGAGTCACTATATCTGGACCGGGACCCTGTTTCGGTTCATTTCTGTTTCCCACTCAGATATTTTTCTTTTTTTTCTCTGTATCTAGAACGGGACTGTTTCCTGTTGAGTCACTATATCTGGACCGGGACCCTGTTTCGGTTCATTGCTGTTTTTGACTCAGATATTTTTTTTGTGAACCACTGTATCTGTTACGGGACTGATTCATGTTGAGTAACTATATCTAGACCGTGTTTCGGAACTGATTCATGATGAGTCACTATATGTAGGCCGGGACCCTGTTTCGATTCATCCCTGTTTCTTACTCGGATATTTTTCTTTTTTTTCCCTGTATCTGGGAAGGAACTGTTTCCTTGTAAGTCACTATATCTGCACCGGGACCCTGTTTCGGATCATTGCTGTTTCTGACTCGGATATTTTTCTTGTGGACCAACTGTATCTGTGACGGGACTGATTCTTGATGAGTCACTATATCTAGATCGGGACCCTGTTTCGGTTCATCTCTGTTTCTCACTCAGATATTTTTTTTTTTCTCTGTATCTAGAACGGGACTGTTTCCTGTTGAGTCACTATATCTGGACCGGGACCCTGTTTCGGTTCATCGCTGTTTCTGACTCAGATATTTTTCTTGTGAACCACTGTATCTGTGACGGGACTGATTCATGTTTAGTAACTATATCTGGACCGTGTTTCGGTTCATCCCTGTTTCTGACTCGGATATTTTTCTTGTTTTTCCCTGTATCTGGGATGGGATTGTTTCCTGGTTAGTCACTATATCTGGACCGGGAGCCTGTTTCGGTTCATCGTTGTTTCTGACTCGGATATTTTTCTCTTGGACCACTGTATCTGTGACGGGACTGATTCATGGTGAGTCACTATATCTGGACCGGGACCCTGTTTCGGTTCATCTCTGTTTCCCACTCAGATATTTTTCTTTTTTTTCTCTGTATCTAGAACGGGACTGTTTCCTGGTGAGTCACTATATCTTGACTGGGACCTGTTTCGGTTCATCCCTGTTTCTAACTGGGATATTTTTCTTTTGAACCCCTGAATCTGTGATCGGACAGTTTCTTGGTGAGTCATTATATCTGGACCGGGACCCTGTTTCGGTTCCTCCCTGTTTCTGAGTCGGATCTTTTTCTTGTGGACCGCTGTATCTGTGACGAGATAGTTTCCTAGTGTGTCACTATATCTGGACCGGGACCCTATTTCGGTTCATCAGTTTTTATGACTCGGATATTTTTCTTGTGGAATACTTTATCTGTGACGAGACTGATTCTTGATGAGTCACTATATCTAGGCCGGGACCCTGTTTCGGTTCATACCTGTTTCTGACTCGGATATATTTCTTGTTTTTCCCTGTATCTTGGATGGGACTTTTTCCTATTGAGTCACTATATCTGGACCGGGACCCTGTTTCGGTTCATCCCTGTTTCTGACTCGGATATTTTTCTCGTGAACCACTGTATATGTGACGGGATTGATTCCTGTTGAGAAACTATATCTGGACCGGGACACTGTTTCGGTTAATCCCTTTTTCTGACTCGGATATTTTTCTTGTTTTTCCCTGTATCGAGATGGAATTGTTTCCTGGTGAGCCACTATATCTGAACCGAGTCCCTGTTTCGGTTTATCCCTGTTTCTGACTGGGATATTTTTCTTGTGGACCACTGTATCTGTGACGGGACAGATTCATGCTGAGTCTCTATATCTGGACCGGGACCCTGTTTCGGTTCATCGCTGTTTCTAACTCGGATATTTTTCTTGTGGACCATTGTATCTGTGACGGGACAGTTTCTTGGTGAGTCATTATATCTGGACCGGGACCCTGTTTCGGTTCTTCCCTGTTTCTGACTCGGATATTTTTCTTGTGGACCGCTGTATCTGTGACGGGATAGTTTCCTGGTGTGTCACTATATCTGGACCGGGACCCTATTTCGGTTCATCAGTTTTTCTGACTCGGATATTTTTCTTGTGGAATACTTTATCTGTGACGAGACTGATTCATGCTGAGTCACTATATCTAGGCCGGGACCCTGTTTCGGTTCATCCCTGTTTCTTACTCGGATATTTTTCTTTTTTTTCCCTGTATCTGGGACGGAACTGTTTCCTGGTAAGTCACTATATCTGCACCGGGACCCTGTTTCGGATTATTGCTGTTTCTGACTCGGATATTTTTCTTGTGGACCAACTGTATCTGTGACGGGACTGATTCTTGATGAGTCACTATATCTAGATCGGGACCCTATTTTGGTTCATCTCTGTTTCTCACTCAGATATTTTTCTTTTTTTTTTTCTCTATATCTAGAACGGGACTGTTTCCTGTTGAGTCACTATATCTGGACCGGGAACCTGTTTCGGTTCATCTCTGTTTCCCACTCAGATATTTTTCTTTTTTTTCTCTGTATCTAGAACGGGAGTGTTTCCTGGTAAGTCACTATATCTAGACCGGGACTCTGTTTCGGAAGAACGGCACTGTTTCCTGGTAAGTCACTATATCTAGACCGGGACTTTGTTTCGGTTCATCGTTGTTTCTGACTCAGATATTTTTCTTGTGAACCACTGTATCTGTGACGGGACTGATTCATGTTGAATAACTATATCTGGACCGGGACCCTGTTTCGGTTAATCCCTGTTTCTGACTCGGATATTTTTCTTGTTTTTCCCTGTATCGGGATGAGATTGGTTCCTGGTGAGCCACTATATCTGGACCGGGACCCTGTTTCGGTTCATCGATTTTTCTGACTCGGATATTTTTCTTGTAGACCACTGTATCTGTGACGGGACAGTTTCCTGATGAGTCACTATATCTGGACCGGGACCCTGTTTAGTAACTATATCTGGACCGTGTTTCGGTTCATCCCTGTTTCTGACTGGGATATTTTTCATGTTTTTCCCTGTATCTAGGATGGGATTGTTTCCTGGTGAGCCACTATATCTGAACCGAGTCCCTGTTTCGGTTCGTCCCTGTTTCTAACAGGGATATTTTTCTTGTAGACCACTGTATCTGTGACGGGACTGATTCATGCTGAGTCAGTATATCTGGACCGGGACCCCGTTTCGGTTCATCGCTATTTCAGAGTCAGATATTTTTCTTGTTTTTCTCTGTATCTGCGACGGGACTGTTTCCTGGTGAGTCACTATATCTGGACTGGGACCCTGTTTCGGTTCATCCCTGTTTCTAACTGGGATCTTTTTCTTTTGAACCCCTGTATCTGTGATCGAACAGTTTCTTGGTGAGTCATTATATCTGGACCGGGACCCTGTTTCGGTTCTTCCCTTTTTCGGACTCGGATATTTTTCTTGTGGACCGCTGTATCTGTGACGGGATAGTTTCCTGGTGTGTCACTATATCTGGACCGGGACCCTATTTCGGTTCATCAGTTTTTCTGACTCGGATATTTTTCTTGTGGAATACTTTATCTGTGACGAGACTGATTCATGATGAGTCACTATATGTAAGCCGGGACCCTGTTTCGGTTCATCCCTATTTCTTACTCGGATATTTTTCTTTTTTTTCCCTGTATCTGGGAACGAACTGTTTCCTTGTAAGTCACTATATCTGCACCGGGACCCTGTTTCGGATCATTGCTGTTTCTGACTCGGATATTTTTCTTGTGCACCAACTGTATCTGTGACAGGACTGATTCTTGATGAGTCACTATATCTAGATCGGGACCCTGTTTCGGTTCATCTCTGTTTCTCACTCAGATATTTTTCTTTTTTTTTTTCTCTGTATCTAGAACGGGACTGTTTCCTGTTGGGTCACTATATCTGGACCGGGACCCTGTTTCGGTTCATCGTTGTTTCTGACTCAAATATTTTTCTTGTGAACCACTGTATCTGTGACGGGACTGAATCATGTTGAGTAACTATATCTGGACCGAGACCCTGTTTCGGTTAATCCCTGTTTCTGACTGGGATATTTTTCACTTGTACCACAGTATCTGTGACGGGACTGATTCATGCTGAGTCACTATATTTGGACCGGGACCCTGTTTCGGTTCATCGCTGTTTCTAACTCGGATATTTTTCTTGTGGACCACTGTATCTGTGACGGGACAGATTCCTGGTGAGTGACTATATCTGGACCGAGACCTTGTTTCGGTTTATCTCTATTTCAGAGTCAGATATTTTCTTGTTTTTCTCTGTATCTGGGACGAGACTGTTTCCTGGTGAGTCACTATATCTGCACTGGGACCCTCTTTCGGTTCATCCCTGTTTCTAACTGGGATATTTTTCTTTTGAACCCCTGTATCTGTGATCGGACAGTTTCTTGATGAGTCATTATTTTTCTCTTTTTTTTTTCTCTGTATCTAGAACGGGACTGTTTCTTGTTGAGTCACTATATCTGGACCGGGACCCTGTTTAGGTTCATCGCTGTTTCTGACTCAGATATTTTTCTTGTGAACCATTGTATCTGTGACGGGACTGATTCATGTTGAGTAACTATATCTAGACCGGATCCTGTTTCGGTTAATCCCTGTTTCTGACTCGGATATTTTTCTTGTTTTTCCCTGTATCGGGATGAGATTGGTTCCTAGTGAGCCACTATATCTGGACCGGGACCTTGTTTCGGTTCATCCCTGTTTCTGACTCGGATTTTTTCTTTTTTTTCCCTGTTTCTGGGATGGGCATATTTTCTGGTGAGTCACTATATCTGGGACGAGAACCTGTTTCGGTTCTTCCCTGTTTCTGACTCGGATATTTTTCTTGTGGACCACTGTATCTGTGACGGGATAGTTTCCTGATGAGTCACTATATCTGGGACGAGAACCTGTTTCGGTTCTTCCCTGTTTCTGACTCGGATATTTTTCTTGTGGACCACTGTATCTGTGACGGGATAGTTTCCTGGTGTGTCACTATATCTGGACTTGGACCCTGTTTCGATTCATCAATTTTTCTGACTCGGATATTTCTCATGTGGACCACTATATCTGTGACGGGATAGTTTCCTGATGAGTCACTATATCTGGACCGGGACCCTGTTTCGGTTCATCCCTGTTTCTGACTCGGATATTTTTCTTGTGAACCACTGTATATGTGACGGGACTGATTCATGTTGAGTAACTATATCTGGACCGGGACCCTGTTTCGGTTAATCCCTGTTTCTGACTCGGATATTTTTCTTGTTTTTCCCTTTATCGGGATGGGATTGTTTCATTGTGAACCACTATATCTGAACTGAGTCCCTGTTTCGGTTCATCCCTGTTTCTAACTGGGATATTTTTCTTGTGGACCACTGTATCTGTGACGGGACTGATTCATGCTGAGTCACTATATCTGGACCGGGACCCTGTTTCGGTTCATCGCTGTTTCTAACTCGGATATTTTTCTTGTGGACCACTGTATCTGTGACGGGACAGTTTCCTGGTGAGTGACTATATTTGGACCGAGACCTTGTTTCGATTTATCTCTATTTCAGAGTCAGATATTTTTCTTGTTTTTCTCTGTATCTGGGACGGGACTGTTTCCTGGTGAGTCACTATATCTGGACTGGGAACCTGTTTCGGTTCATCCCTGTATCTAACTGGGATTTTGTTCTTTTGAACCCCTGTATCTGTGATCGGACAGTTTCTTGGTGAGTCATTATATCTGGACCGGGACCCTGTTTCGGTTCTTCCCTGTTTCTGTCTCGGATATTTTTCTTGTGGACCGCTGTATCTGTGACGGGATAGTTTCCTGGTGTGTCACTATATCTGGACCGGGACCCTATTTCGGTTCATCAATTTTTCTGACTCGGATATTTTTCTTATGGAATACTTTATCTGTGACGAGACTGATTCATGCTGAGTCACTATATCTAGGCCGGGACCCTGTTTCGGTTCATCCCTGTTTCTTACTCGGATATTTTTCTTTTTTTTCCCTGTATCTAGGACGGAACTGTTTCCTGGTAAGTCACTATATCTGCACCGGGACCCTGTTTCGGATCATTTCCGTTTCAGATTCGGATATTTTTTTTGTGGACCTACTGTATCTGTGTTGGGACTGATTCTTGATGAGTCACTATATCTGGATCGGGAACCTGTTTCGGTTCATCTCTGTTTCTCACTCAGATATTTTTCTTTTTTCTTTTTTTCTCTGTATCTAGAACGGGACTGTTTCCTGTTGAGTCACTATATCTGGACCGGGACCCTGTTTCGGTTCATCGCTGTTTCTGACTCAGATATTTTTCTTGTGAACCACTGTATCTGTGACGGGACTGATTCATGTTGAGTAACTATATCTAGACCGGGACCCTGTTTCGGTTAATCGCTGTTTCTGACTCGGATATTTTTCTTGTTTTTCCCTGTATCGGGATGAGATTGGTTCCTAGTGAGCCACTATATCTGGACCGGGACCTTGTTTCAGTTTATCCCTGTTTCTGACTCGGATTTTTTCTTTTTTTTCCCTGTATCTGGGATGGGCCTATTGTCTGGTGAGTCACTATATCTGGGACGGGACCCTGTTTCGGTTCTTCCCTGTTTCTGACTCGGATATTTTTCTTGTGGACCACTGTATCTGTGACGGGATAGTTTCCTGTTGTGTCACTATATCTGGACCTGGACCCTGTTTTGGTTCATCGATTTTTCTGACTCAGATATTTTTCTGGTGGACCACTGTATCTGTGACGGGACAGTTTCCTGATGAGTCACTATATCTGGACTGGGACCCTGTTTCAGTTCATACCTGTTTTTGACTCGGATATATTTCTTGTTTTTCCTGGTATCTTGGATGGGACTTTTTCCTATTGAGTCACTATATCTGGACCGGGACCCTGTTTCGGTTCATCCCTGTTTCTGACTCGGATATTTTTCTCGTGAACCACTGTATATGTGACGGGACTGATTCATGTTGAGTAACTTTATCTGGACCGGGACCTTGCTTCGATTCATCCCTGTTTCTGACTCGGATATTTTTCTTGTTTTTCCCTGTATCGGGATGGGATTGTTTCATGGTGAGCCACTATATCTGAACCGAGTCCCTGTTTCGGTTCATCCCTGTTTCTGACTGGGATATTTTTCTTGTGGACCACTGTTTCTGTGACGGGACTGATTCATGCTGAGTCACTATATCTGGACCGGGACCCTGTTTCGGTTCATCGCTGTTTCTAACTCGGATATTTTTCTTGTGGACCACTGTATCTGTGACGGGACAGTTTGCTGGTGAGTGACTATATCTGGAGCGAGACCTTGTTTCGGGTTATCTCTATTTCAGAGTCAGATATTTTTCTAGTTTTTCTCTGTATCTGGGACCCGACTGTTTCTTGGTGAGTCACTACATCTGGACTGGGACCCTTTTTCGGTTCATCCCTGTTTCTAACTGGCATATTTTTCTTGTGGACCACTGTATCTGTGACGGGACAGTTTCCTGGTGAGTGACTATATCTGGACCGAGACCTTGTTTCGGTTTATCTCTATATCAGAGTCAGATATTTTTCTTGTTTTTCTCTGTATCTGGAACGGGATAGTTTCCTGGTGAGTCACTATATCTGGACTGGGACCCTGTTTCGGTTCATCCATGTTTCTAACTGGGATATTGTTCTTTTGAACCCCTGTATCTGTGATCGGACAGTTTCTTGGTGAGTCATTATATCTGGACCGGGAACCTGTTTCGGTTCTTCCCTGTTTCTGACTCGGATATTTTTCTTGTGGACCGCTGTAACTGTGACGGGATAGTTTCCTGGTGTGTCACTATATCTGGACCGGGACCTTATTTCGGTTCATCAGTTTTTCTGACTCGGATATTTTTCTTATGGAATACTTTATCTGTGACGAGACTGATTCATGCTGAGTCACTATATCTAGGCCGGGTTCCTGTTTCGGTTCATCCCTGTTTCTTACTCGGATATATTTCTTGTTTTTCCCTGTATCTGGGACGGAACTGTTTCCTGGTAAGTCACTATATCTGCACCGGGACCCTGTTTCGGATCATTGCTGTTTCTGACTCGGATATTTTTCTTGTGGACCAACTGTATCTGTGTTGGGACTGATTCTTGATGAGTCACTATATCTGGATCGGGACCCTGTTTCGGTTCATCTCTGTTTCTCACTCAGATATTTTTTTTTTCTTTTTCTCTGTATCTAGAACGGGACTGTTTCCTGTTGAGTCACTATATCTGGACCGGGACCCTGTTTCGGTTTATCGCTGTTTCTGACTCGGATATTTTTCTCTTGGACCACTGTATCTGTGACGGGACTGATTCATGGTGAGTCACTATATCTGGACCGGGAACCTGTTTCGGTTCATCTCTGTTTCTCACTTAGATATTTTTCTTTTTTTTCTCTGTATCTAGAACGGGACTGTTTCTTGGTGAGTCACTGTATCTGGACCAGGACTCTGTTTCGGTTCATCGTTGTTTTTGACTCAGATATTTTTCTTGTGAACCACTGTATCTGTGACGGGACTAGGACAGTTTCCTGGTGTGTCACTATCTCTGGACCAGGACCCTGTTTTGGTTCATCAGTTTTTCTGACTCAGATATTTTTCTTGTGCAACACTTTATCTGCGACGGGACTGATTCATGCTGAGTCACCTTATCTAGGTCGGGAACCTGTTTCGGTTCATCCCGGTTTCTGACTCGGATATTTTTCTTGTTTTTCCCTGTATCTGGGATGGGTCTGTTTCCTGGTGAGTCACTATGTCTGGACCGGGAACTTGTTTCGGTTCATCTCTATTTCTGACTCGAATATTTTTCTTGTTTTTCCCTGTATATGGGATGGGTCTGTTTCCTGGTTAGTCACTATATCTGGACCGAGACCCTGTTTCGGTTCATCCCTGTTTCTGACTTGAATATTTTTCTTGTTTTTCCCTGCATATGGGATGGGACTGTTTCCTGGTGAGTGACCATATCTGGACCGGGACCCTGTTTCGGTTCATCCGTGTTTCTGACTCGAATATTTTTCTTGTGGACCACTGTATCTGTTACGGGACAATTTCCTGATGAGACAGTATATCTGGACCGGGACCCTGTTTCGGTTCATCGTTGTTTCTGACTCAGATATTTTTCTTGTGAACCACTGTATCTGTGACGGGACTGATTCATGTTGAGTAACTATATCTGGACCGGGACCCTGCTTCGTTTAATCCCTGTTTCTGACTCAGATATTTTTCTTCTCTTTCCCAGTATCGGGATGGGATTATTTCCTGGCGAGTCACTATATCTGGACTGGGACCTTGTTTCGGTTCATCCCTGTTTTAGACTAGGATATTTTTCTTTTGAACCACTATATCTGTGATGGGACAGTTTCCTGGTGAGTCATTATATCTGGACCGGGACCCTGTTTCGGTTCATCCCTGTTTCTAACTCGGATATTATTCCTGTGAACCACTGTATCTGTGACGGGACTGATTCATGTTGAGTGACTATATCTGGACCGGGACCCTGTTTCGGTTAATCCCTGTTTCTGACTCGGATACTTTTCTTGTTTTTCCCTGTATCGGGATGGGATTGTTTCCTGGTGAGCCACTATATCTGGACCGAGTCCCTGTTTCGATTCATCCCTGTTTCTGACTGGGATATTTTTCTTGTGGACCACTATATCTGTGACGGGACTGATTCATGCTGAGTCACTATATCTGGACCGGGACCTTGTTTCGGTTAATCGCTGTTTCTAACTCGGATATTTTTCTTGTGAACCACTGTATCTGTGACGGGATAGTTTCGTGGTGAGTGATTATATCTGGACCGAGACCTTGTTTCGGTTTATCTCTATTTCTAAGTCACATATTTTTCTTATTTTTCTCTGTATCTGGGACGGGACTGTTTCCTGGTGAGTCACTATATCTGGACTGGGACCCTGTTTCGGTTCATCCATGTTTCTAACTAGGATATTTTTCTTTTGAACTCCTGTATCTGTGCTGGGACAGTTTCTTGGTGAGTCATTATATCTGGACCGGGAACCTGTTTCGGTTCTTCCCTGTTTCTGACTCGGATTTTTTTCTTGTGGACCGCTGTATCTGTGACGGGATAGTTTCCTGGTGTGTCACTATATCTGGACCGGGACCTTGTTTCGGTTCATCGGTTTTTCTGACTCGGATATTTCTCTTGTGGAATACTTTATCTGTGACGAGACTGATTCATGCTGAGTCACTATATCTAGGCCGGGACCCTGTTTCGGTTCATCCCTGTTTCTGACTCAGATATTTTTCTTATTTTTCCCTGTATCTGGGACGGAACTGTTTCCTGGTAAGTCACTATATCTGGACCGGGACCCTGTTTCGGTTCATTGCTGTTTCTGACTCGGATATTTTTCTTGTGGACAAACTGTATCTGTGACGGGACTGATTCATAGTGAGTCACTATATCTGGATCGGGATCCTGTTTCGGTTCATCTCTGTTTCTCAATCAGATATTTTTCTTTTTTTTCTTTGTATCTAGAACAGGACTGTTTCCTGGTGAGTCATTATATCTGGACCGGGAACCTGTTTCGATTCATCGCTGTTTCTGGCTCAGATATTTTTCTTGTGAACCACTATATCTGTGACGGGATTGATTCATGTTTAGTAACTATATCTGGACCGTGTTTCGGTTCATCCCTGTTTCTGACTCTGATATTTTTCTTGTTTTTTCCAGTATCTGGGATGGGATTGTTACCTGGTGAGTCACTATATCTGGACCAGGACCCTGTTTCGGTTCATCCCTGTTTCTGACTCGGATATTTTTCTCTTGGACCACTGTATCTGTGACGGGACTGATTTATGGTGTGTCACTATATCTGGACTGGGTCCCTGTTTCGGTTCATCTCTGTTTCCCACTCAGATATTTTTCTTTTTTTTTTCTGTATCTAGAACGGAACTGTTTCCTGGTAAGTCACTATATCTTGACCGGGAACCTGTTTCGGTTCATCCCTGTTTCTGACTCGGATATTTTTCTTATGGATCACTGTATCTGTGACGGGACAGTTTCCTGGTGAGTTACTATATCTGGACTGAGATCTTGTTTTGGTTCATATCTGTTTCTCACTGAGATATTTTTCTTGTTTTTCTCTGTATCTGGGATGGGACTGTTTCATGGTGAGTCACTATATTTTGACTGGGACCCTGTTTCGTTTCATCCCTGTTTCTGACTTGGATATTTTTCTTGTTTTTCCCTGTATCGGGATGAGATTGGTTCCTGGTGAGCCACTATATCTGGACCGGGACCTTGTTTCGGTTCATCCCTATTTCTGACTCGGATGTTTTTCTTATTTTTCCCTGTATCGGGATGGGATTGTTTCCTGATGAGCCACTATATCTGGACCGAGTCCCTGTTTCGATTCATCCCTGTTTCTGACTGGGATATTTTTCTTGTGGACCACTGTATCTGTGACGGGACTGATTCATGCTGAGTCACTATATCTGGACCGGGACCCTGTTTCGGTTCATCGCTGTTTCTAACTCGGATATTTTTCTTGTGGACCATTGTATCTGTGACGAGACAGTTTCCTGGTGTGTCACTATCTCTGGATGGGGAACCTGTTTCGGTTCATCCCTGTTTCTGACTCGAATATTTTTCTTGTTTTTCCCCGTATATGGGATGGGACTGTTTCCTGGTGAGTCACTATATCTGGACCGGGACCCTGTTTCGGTTCATCCCTGTTTCTGATTCGAATATTTTTCTTTTTTTTCCCTGTATATGCGATGGGACTGTTTCCTGGTGAGTCACTATATCTGGACCGGGACCTTGTTTCGGTTAATCGCTGTTTCTAACTCGGATATTTTTCTTGTGAACCACTGTATCTGTGACGGGATAGTTTAGTGGTGAGTGATTATATCTGGACCGAGACCTTGTTTCGGTTTATCTCTATTTCTAAGTCAGATATTTTTCTTATTTTTCTCTGTATCTGGGACGGGACTGTTTCCTGGTGAGTCACTATATCTGGACTGGGACCCTGTTTCGGTTCATCCATGTTTCTAACTAGGATATTTTTCTGTTGAACTCCTGTATCTGTGCTGGGACAGTTTCTTGGTGAGTCATTATATCTGGACCAGGACCCTGTTTCGGTTCTTCCCTATTTCTGACTCGGATTTTTTTCTTGTGGACCGCTGTATCTGTGACGGGACAGTTTCCTGGTGTGTCACTATATCTGGACCGGGACCTTGTTTCGGTTCATCGGTTTTTCTGACTCGGATATTTCTCTTGTGGAATACTTTATCTGTGACGAGACTGATTCATGCTGAGTCACTATATCTAGGCCGGGACCCTGTTTCGGTTCATCCCTGTTTCTGACTCAGATATTTTTCTTATTTTTCCCTGTATCTGGGACGGAACTGTTTCCTGGTAAGTCACTATATCTAGACCGGGACCCTGTTTCGGTTCATTGCTGTTTCTGACTCGGATATTTTTCTTGTGGACAAACTGTATCTGTGACGGGACTGATTCATAGTGACTCACTATATCTGGATCGGGACCCTGTTTCGGTTCATCTCTGTTTCTCAAGCAGATATTTTTCTTTTTTTTCTTTGTATCTAAAACGGGACTGTTTCTTGGTGAGTCACTATATCTGGACCGGGAACCTGTTTCGATTCATCGCTGTTTCTGACTCAGATATTTTTCTTGTGAACCATTATATCTGTGACGGGATTGATTCATGTTTAGTAACTATATCTGGAACGTGTTTCGGTTCATCCCTGTTTCTGACCCTGATATTTTTCTTGTTTTTTCCTGTATCTGGGATGGGATTGTTTCCTGGTGAGTCACTATATCTGGACCAGGACCCTGTTTCGGTTCATCCCTGTTTCTGACTCGGATATTTTTCTCTTGGACCTATGTATCTGTGACGGGACTGATTTATGGTGTGTCACTATATCTGGACTAGGTCCCTGTTTCGGTTCATCTCTGTTTCCCACTCAGATATTTTTCTTTTTTTTCTCTGTATCTAGAACGGGACTGTTTCCTGGTAAGTCACTATATCTTGACCAGGAACCTGTTTCGGTTCATCCCTGTTTCTGACTCGGATATTTTTCTTGTGGATCACTCTATCTGTGACGGGACTGTTTCATGGTGAGTCACTATATTTTGACTGGGACCCTGTTTCGTTTCATCCCTGTTTCTGACTCGGATATTTTTCTTGTTTTTCTCTGTATCTGGGACGGGACTGTTTCATGGTGAGCCACTATATCTGGACCGGGACCTTGTTTCGGTTCATCCCTATTTCTGACTCGGATATTTTTCTTGTTTTTCCCTGTATCGGGATGAGATTGGTTCCTGATGAGCCACTATATATGGACCGAGTCCCTGTTTCGATTCATCCCTGTTTCTGACTGGGATAACGGATATTTTTCTTGTGGATCACTCTATCTGTGACGGGACTGTTTCCTGGTGAGTTACAATATCTGGACTGAGATCTTGTTTTGGTTCATATCTGTTTCTGACAGAGATATTTTTCTTGTTTTTCTCTGTATCTGGGACGGGACTGTTTCATGGTGAGTCACTATATTTTGACCAGGAACCTGTTTCGTTTCATCCCTGTTTCTGACTCGGATATTTTTCTTGTTTTTCCCTGTATCGGGATGAGATTGGTTCCTGGTGAGCCACTATATCTGGACCGAGTCCCTGTTTCGATTCATCCCTGTTTCTGACTGGGATATTTTTCTTGTGGACCCTTGTATCTGTGACGGGACTGATTCATGCTGAGTCACTATATCTGGACCGGGACGCTGTTTCGGTTCATCGCTGTTTCTAACTCGGATATTTTTCTTGTGGACCACTGTATCTGTGACGAGACAGTTTCCTGGTGTGTCACTATCTCTGGACGGGGAACCTGTTTCGGTTCATCCCTGTTTCTGACTCGAATATTTTTCTTGTTTTTCCCCGTATATGGGATGGGACTGTTTCCTGGTGAGTCACTATATCTGGACCGGGACCTTGTTTCGGTTCATCCCTGTTTCTGACCCGAATATTTTTCTTGTTTTTCCCAATATATGGGATGGGACTGTTTCCTGGTGACTCACTATATCTGGACCGAGACCCTGTTTCGGTTCATTTTCTTGTTTTTCCCTATATATGGGATGGGACTGTTTCCTGGTGACTCACTATATCTGGACCGAGACCCTGTTTCAGTTCATACCTGTTTCTGAGTCGGATATTTTTCTTGTTTTTCCTTGTATCGGAATGAGATTGTTTCCTGGTGAGCCACTATATCTGGACCGGGACCCTGTTTCTGACTCGGATGTTTTTCTTTTTTTTCTCTGTATCTGGGATGGGCCTATTTCCTGGTGAGTCAATATATCTGGACCGGGGCCCTGTTTCGGTTCTTCCCTGTTTCTGACTCGGATATTTTTCTGGTGGACCACTGTATTGTGACGAGACAGTTTCTTGGTGTGTCAATATCTCTGGACCAGGACCCTGTTTCGGTTCATCGGTTTTTCTGACTCAGATATTATTCTTGTGGAACACTTTATCTGTGACGGGACTGATTCATGCTGAGTCACCTTATCTGGGTCGGGAACCTGTTTCGGTTCATCCCGGTTTCTGACTCGGATATTTTTCTTGTTTTTCCCTGTATCTGGGATGGGTCTGTTTCCTGGTGAGTCACTATATCTAGACCGGGAACTTGTTTCGGTTCATCTCTATTTCTTACTCGAATATTTTTCTTGTTTTTCCCTGTATATGGGATGGGTCTATTTCCTGGTGAGTCACTATATCTGGACCGAGACCCTGTTTCGGTTCATCCCTGTTTCTGACTTGAATATTTTTCTTGTTTTTCCCTGCATATGGGATGGGACTGTTTCCTGGTGAGTGACTATATCTGGACCGGGACCCTGTTTCGGTTCATCCGTGTTTCTGACTCGAATATTTTTCTTGTGGACCACTGTATCTGTGACGGGACAGTTTCCTGATGAGTCCGTATATCTGGACCGGGACCCTGTTTCGGTTCATCGTTGTTTCTGACTCAGATATTTTTCTTGTGAACCACTGTATCTGTGACGGGACTGATTCATGTTGAGTAACTATATCTGGACCGGGACCCTGTTTCGTTTAATCCCTGTTTCTGACTTAGATATTTTTCTTGTCTTTCCCAGTATCGGGATGGGATTGTTTCCTGGTGAGTCACTATATCTGGACTGGGACCTTGTTTCGGTTCATCCCTGTTTTAGACTAGGATATTTTTCTTTTGAACCACTATATCTGTGATGGGACAGTTTCCTGGTGAGTCATTATATCTGGACCGGGACCCTGTTTCGGTTATCCCTGTTTCTAACTCGGATATTTTTCCTGTGAACCACTGTATCTGTGACGGGACTGATTCATGTTGAGTAACTATATCTGGACCGGGACCCTGTTTCGGTTAATCCCTGTTTCTGACTCGGATATTTTTCTTCTTTTTCCCTGTATCGGGATGGGATTGTTTCCTGGTGAGCCACTATATCTGGACCGAGTCCCTGTTTCGGTTCATCCCTGTTTCTGACTGGGATATTTTTCTTGTGGACCACTGTATCTCTGACGGGACTGATTCATGCTGAGTCACTATATCTGGACCGGGACCTTGTTTCGGTTAATCGCTGTTTCTAACTCGGATATTTTTCTTATGAACCACTGTATCTGTGACGGGATAGTTTCCTGGTGAGTGACTATATCTGGACCGAGACCTTGTTTCGGTTTATCTCTATTTCTGAGTCAGATATTTTTCTTATTTTTCTCTCTATCTGGGACGGGACTGTTTCCTGGTGAGTCACTATATCTGGACTGGGACCCTGTTTCGGTTCATCCATGTTTCTAACTGGGATATTTTTCTTTTGAACTCCTGTATCTGTGCTGAGACAGTTTCTTTGTGAGTCATTATATCTGGACCGGGACCCTGTTTCGGTTCTTCCCTGTTTCTGACTCGGATATTTTTCTTGTGGACCGCTGTATCTGTGACGGGACAGTTTCCTGGTGTGTCACTATATCTGGACCGGGACCTTGTTTCGGTTCATCGGTTTTTCTGACTCGGATATTTCTCTTGTGGAATACTTTATCTGTGACGAGACTGATTCATGCTGAGTCACTATATCT
This sequence comes from Cercis canadensis, assembly GCA_003255065.1. Classification (NCBI taxonomy): domain Eukaryota; kingdom Viridiplantae; phylum Streptophyta; class Magnoliopsida; order Fabales; family Fabaceae; genus Cercis; species Cercis canadensis. Next base: position 183,356 of record QAOA01006876.1, read on the forward strand.
AGGCCGGGACCCTGTTTCGGTTCATCCCTGTTTCTGACTCAGATATTTTTCTTTTTTTTCCCTGTATCTGGGACGGAACTGTTTCCTGGTAAGTCACTATATCTGGACCGGGACCCTGTTTCGGTTCATTGCTGTTTCTGACTCGGATATTTTTCTTGTGGACAAACTGTATCTGTGACGGGACTGATTCATAGTGAGTCACTATATCTGGATCGGGACCCTGTTTCGGTTCATCTCTGTTTCTCAATCAGATATTTTTCTTTTTTTTCTTTGTATCTAGAACAGGACTGTTTCCTGGTGAGTCATTATATCTGGACCGGGAACCTGTTTCGATTCATCGCTGTTTCTGACTCAGATATTTTTCTTGTGAACCACTATATCTGTGACGGGATTGATGCATGTTTAGTAACTATATCTGGACCGTGTTTCGGTTCATCCCTGTTTCTGACTCTGATATTTTTCTTGTTTTTTCCTGTATTTGGGATGGTATTGTTACCTGGTGAGTCACTATATCTGGACCAGGACCCTGTTTCGGTTCATCCCTGTTTCTGACTCGGATATTTTTCTCTTGGACCACTGTTTCTGTGACAGGACAGTTTTATGGTGTGTCACTATATCTGGACTAGGTCCCTGCTTCGGTTCATCTCTGTTTCCCACTCAGATATTTTTCTTTTTTTTCTCTGTATCTAGAACGGGACTGTTTCCTAGTAAGTCACTATATCTTGACCGGGAACCTGTTTCGATTCATCCCTGTTTCTGACTCGGATATTTTTCTTGTGGATCACTGTATCTGTGACGGGACAGTTTCCTGGTGAGTTACTATATCTGGACTGAGATCTTGTTTTGGTTTATATCTGTTTCTGACTGAGATATTTTTCTTATTTTTCTCTGTATCTGGGATGGGACTGTTTCATGGTGAGTCACTATATTTTGACTGGGACCCTGTTTCGTTTCATCCCTGTTTCTGACTAGGATATTTTTCTTGTTTTTCCCTGTATCGGGATGAGATTGGTTCCTGGTGAGCCACTATATCTGGACCGGGACCTTGTTTCGGTTCATCCCTATTTCTGACTCGGATGTTTTTCTTGTTTTTCCCTGTACCGGGATGGGATTGTTTCCTGGTGAGCCACTATATCTGGACCGAGTCCCTGTTTCGATTCATCCCTGTTTCTGACTGGGATATTTTTCTTGTGGACCACTGTATTTGTGACGGGACTGATTCATGTTGAGTCACTATATCTGGACCGGGACCCTGTTTCGGTTCATTGCTGTTTCTAACTCGGATATTTTTCTTGTGGACCACTGTATCTGTGACGAGACAGTTTCCTGTTGTGTCACTATCTCTGGACGGGGAACCTGTTTCGGTTCATCCCTGTTTCTGACTCGGATATTTTTCTTGTTTTTCCCCGTATATGGGATGGGACTGTTTCCTGGTGAGTCACTATATCTGGACCGGGACCCTGTTTCGGTTCATCCCAGTTTCTGACTCGAATATTTTTCTTTTTTTTTCCCTGTATATGCGATGGGACTGTTTCCTGGTGAGTCACTATATCTGGACCGGGACCTTGTTTCGGTTCATCCCTGTTTCTGACCCGAATATTTTTCTTGTTTTTCCCTATATATGGGATGGGACTGTTTCCTGGTGAGTCACTATATCTGGACCGAGACCCTGTTTCGGTTCATCCCTGTTTCTGACTCGAATATTTTTCTTGTTTTTCCCTGCATATGGGTTGGGTCTGTTTCCTGGTGAATCACTATATCTGGATCGGGAACCTGTTTCGGTTCATCACTGTTTCTGACTCGAATATTTTTCTTATTTTTCACTGTATTGGGAAGGGACTGTTTCCTGGTGAGTCACTATATCTGGACCGGGACCCTGTTTCGGTTCATTCCTGTTTTTGACTCGAATATTTTTCTTGTGGACCACTGTATCTGTGACGGGACAGTTTCCTGAGGAGTCACTATATATGGACCGGGACCCTGTTTCAGTTCATACCTGTCTCTGACTCGGATATATTTCTTGTTTTTCCCTGTATCTGGGATGGTACTTTTTCTTATTGAGTCACTATATCTGGACAGGGAACCTATTTCGGTTCATCCTTGTTTCTGACTCAGATATTTTTCTTCTGAACCACTGTATCTGTGACGGGACTGATTCATGTTGAGTAACTATATCTGGACCGGGACCCTGTTTCGGTTAATCCCTGTTTCTGACTCGGATATTTTTCTTGTTTTTCCTTGTATCGGAATGAGATTGTTTCCTGGTGAGCCACTATATCTGGACCGGGACCCTGTTTCTGTTCATCCCTGTTTCTGACTCGGATGTTTTTCTTTTTTTTCTTTGTATCTGGGATGGGCCTATTTCCTGGTGAGTCAATATATCTGGACCGCGGCCCTGTTTCGGTTCTTCCCTGTTTCTGACTGGGATATTTTTCTGGTGGACCACTGTATCTGTGACGAGACAGTTTCCTGGTGTGTCACTATCTCTGGACCAGGACCCTGTTTCGGTTCATCAGTTTTTCTGACTCAGATATTTTTCTTGTGGAACACTTTATCTGTGACGGGACTGATTCATGCTGTGTCACCTTATCTGGGTCGGGAACCTGTTTCGGTTCATCCCGGTTTCTGTCTCGGATATTTTTCTTGTTTTTCCCTGCATATGCGATGGGTCTGTTTCCTGGTGAGTCACTATATCTGGACCGAGACCCTGTTTCGGTTCATCCCTGTTTCTGACTTGAATATTTTTCTTGTTTTTCCCTGCATATGGGATGGGACTGTTTCCTGGTGAGTGACTATATCTGGACCGGGACCCTGTTTCGGTTCATCCCTGTTTCTGACTCGAATATTTTTCTTGTGGACCACTGTATCTGTGACGGGACAGTTTCCTGATGAGTCAGTATATCTGGACCGGGACCCTGTTTCGGTTCATCGTTGTTTCTGACTCAGATATTTTTCTTGTGAACCACTGTATCTGTGACGGGACTGATTCATGTTGAGTAACTATATCTGGACCGGGACCCTGTTTCGGTTAATCCCTGTTTCTGACTTAGATATTTTTCTTGTTTTTCCATGTATCGGGATGGGATTGTTTCCTGGTGAGCCACTATATCTGGACCGAGTCCCTGTTTCGGTTCATCCCTGTTTCTGACTGGGATATTTTTCTTGTGGACCACTGTATCTGTGACGGGACTGATTCATGCTGAGTCACTATATCTGGACCGGGACCTTGTTTTGGTTAATCGCTGTTTCTAACTCGGATATTTTTCTTGTGAACCACTGTATCTGTGACGGGATAGTTTCCTGGTGAGTGACTATATCTGGACCGAGACCTTGTTTCGGTTTATCTCTATTTCTGAGTCAGATATTTTTCTTATTTTTCTCTGTATTTGGGACGGGACTGTTTCCTGGTGAGTCACTATATCTGGACTGGGACCCTGTTTCGGTTCATCCATGTTTCTAACTGGGATATTTTTCTTTTGAACTCCTGTATCTGTGCTGGACAGTTTCTTGGTGAGTCATTATATCTGGACCGGGACCATGTTTCAGTTCTTCCCTGTTTCTGACTCGGATATTTTTCTTGTGGACCGCTGTATCTGTGACGGGACAGTTTCCTGGTGTGTCACTATATCTGGACCGGGACCTTGTTTCGGTTAATCGGTTTTTCTGACTCGGATATTTCTCTTGTGGAATACTTTATCTGTGACGAGACTGATTCATGCTGAGTCACTATATTTAGGTCGGGACCCTGTTTCGGTTCATCCCTGTTTCTGACTCAGATATTTTTCTTTTTTTTCCTTGTTTCTGGGACGGAACTGTTTCCTGGTAAGTCACTATATCTGGACCGGGACCCTGTTTCGGTTCATTGCTGTTTCTGACTCGGATATTTTTCTTGTGGACAAACTGTATCTATGACGGGACTGATTCATAGTGAGTCACTATATCTGGATCGAGACCCTGTTTCGATTCATCTCTGTTTCTCAATCAGATATTTTTCTTTTTTTTCTTTGTATCTAGAACGGGACTGTTTCATGGTGAGTCATTATATCTGGACCGGGAACCTGTTTCGATTCATCGCTGTTACTGACTCAGATATTTTTCTTGTGAACCATTATATCTGTGACGGGATTGATTCATGTTTAGTAACTATATCTGGACCGTGTTTCGGTTCATCCCTGTTTCTGACTCTGATATTTTTCTTGCTTTTTCCTGTATCTGGGATGGGATTGTTTCCTGGTGAGTCACTATATCTGGACCGGGACCCTATTTCGGTTCATCCCTGTTTCTGACTCGGATATTTTTCTCTTGGACCACTGTATCTGTGACGGGACTGATTTATGGTGTGTCACTATATCTGGACTGGGTCCCTGTTTCGGTTCATCTCTGTTTCCCATTCAGATATTTTTCTTTTTTTTCTCTGTATCTAGAACGGAACTGTTTCCTGGTAAGTCACTATATCTTGACCGGGAACCTGTTTCGGTTCATCACTGTTTTTGACTCGAATATTTTTCTTATTTTTCACTGTATTGGGATGGGACTACTTCCTGATGAGTCACTATATCTGGACCGGGACCCTATTTCGTTTCATCGTTGTTTCTGACTCAGATATTTTTCTTGTGAACCACTGTATCTGTGACGGGACTGATTCATGTTGAGTAACTATATTTGGACCGGGACCCTGTTTCGGTTCATCCCTGTTTCTGACTCGAATATTTTTCTTGTGGACCACTGTATCTGTGACGGGACAGTTTCCTGATGAGTCACTATATCTGGACCGGGACCTTGTTTCAGTTCATACCTGTTTCTGACTCGGATATATTTCTTGTTTTTCCCTGTATCTGGGATGGGACTTTTTCCTATTGAGTCACTATATTTGGACCGGGACCCTGTTTCGGTTCATCTCTGTTTTTTACTCGAATATTTTTCTTATTTTTCACTGTATTGGGATGGGACTGTTTCCTGATGAGTCACTATATCTGGACTGACACTCTGATTGGGTTCTTCCCTGTTTCTGACTCGGATGTTTTTCTTTTTTTTCCCTATATCTGGGATGGGCCTATTTCCTGGTGAGTCAATATATCTGGACCGGGGCCCTGTTTCGGTTCTTCCCTGTTTCTGACTCGGATATTTTTCTGGTGGACCACTGTATCTGCGACGAGACAGTTTCCTTGTGTGTCACTATCTCTGGACCGGGACCCTGTTTCGGTTTATCAGTTTTTCTGACTCAGATATTTTTCTTGTGGAACACTTTATCTATGACGAGACTGATTCATGCTGAGTCACCATATCTGGGTCGGGAACCTGTTTCGGTTCATCCCGGTTTCTGACTCAGATATTTTTCTTGTTTTTCCCTATATCTGGGCTGGGTCTGTTTCTAGGTGAGTCACTATATCTGGACCGGGAACTTGTATCGGGAACTTGTGAACCACTGTATATGTGACGCGACTGATTCATGTTGAGTAACTATATCTGGACCGGGACATTGTTTCGGTTAATCCCTGTTTCTGACTCGGATATTTTTCTTGTTTTTCCCTCTATTTGGATGGGTCTGTTTCCTGGTGAATCACTATATCTGGACCGGGAACCTGTTTCGGGTCATCCCTTTTTCTCACTCGGATATTTTTCTTGTTTTTCCCTGTATCTGGGATGGGTCTGTTTCTTGGTCAGTCACTATATCTGGACCAGGAACTTGTTTCGGTTCATCTGTATTTCTGACTCGAATATTTTTCTTGTTTTTCCCTGTATATGGGATGGGTCTGTTTCCTGGTGAGTCACTATATCTGGACCGAGACCCTGTTTCGGTTCATCCCAGTTTCTGACTCGAATATTTTTCTTGTTTTTCCCGGCATATGGGATGGGACTGTTTCCTGGTGAGTCACTATATCTGGACCGGGACCCTGTTTCGGTTCATCCCTATTTCTGAATCGAATATTTTTCTTCTGGACCACTATATCTGTGACGGGACAGTTTCCTGATGAGTCAGTATATCTGGACCGGGACCCTGTTTCGGTTCATCGTTGTTTCTGACTCAGATATTTTTCTTGTGAACCACTGTATCTGTGACGGGACTGATTCATGTTGAGTAACTATATCTGGACCGGGACCTTGTTTCGTTTAATCCCTGTTTCAAACTCAGATATTTTTCTTGAATTTCCCAGTATCGGGATGGGATTGTTTCCTGGTGAGTCACTATATTTGGACTGGGACCCTGTTTCGGTTCATCCCTATTTCAGACTAGGATATTTTTCTTTTGAACCACTGTATCTGTGATGGGACAGTTTCTTGGTGAGTCATTATATCTGGACCGGGACCCTGTTTCGGTTCATCCCTGTTTCTGACTCGGATGTTTTCTTTTTTTTTTCCCTGTATCTGGGATGGGCCTATTTCCTAGTGACTCACTATATCTGGACCGGGACCCTGTTTCGGTTCTTCCCTGTTTCTGACTCGGATATTTTTCTTGTGAACCACTGTATCTGTGACGCGACTGATTCATGTTGAGGAACTATATCTGGACCGGGACCCTGTTTCGGTTAATCACTGTTTCTGACTCGGATATTTTTCTTGTTTTTCCCTGTATCGGGGTGACACTGTTTCCTGGTGAGCCACTATATCTAGACTCGGACCCTGTTTCGGTTCATCCCTGTTTCTGACTCGGATGTTTTTCTTTTTTTTCCCTGTATCTGGGATGGGCCTATTTCCGGGTGACGCACTATATCTGGACCGGGACCCTGTTTCGGTTCTTCCCTGTTTCTGACTCGGATATTTTTCTTGTGAACCACTGTATATGTGACGCGACTGATTCATGTTGAGTAACTATATCTGGATCGGGACCTTGTTTCGGTTAAACCCTGTTTGTGACTCGGATATTTTTCTTGTTTTTCCCTGTATTTGGATGGGTCTGTTTCCTGGTTAATCACTATATCTGGACCGGGAACCTGTTTCGGGTCATCCCTGTTTCTCACTCGAATATTTTTCTTGTTTTTCCCTATATATGGGATGGGACTGTTTCCTGGTGAGTCACTATATCTAGACCGGGACCATGTTTCGGTTCATCCCTGTTTCTGACTCGAATATTTTTCTTTTTTTCCCCTGTATATGCGATGGGACTGTTTCCTGGTAAGTCACTATATCTGGACCGGGACCTTGTTTTGGTTCATCCTTGTTTCTTACCCGAATATTTTTCTTGTTTTTCCCTATATATGGGATGGGATTGTTTCCTGGTAAGTCACTATATCTGGACCGAGACCCTGTTTCGGTTCATCCTTGTTTCTGACTCGAATATTTTTCTTGTGGACCACTGTATCTGTGACGGGACAGTTTCCTGATGAGTCACTATATTTGGACCGAGACCCTGTTTCAGTTCATACCTGTTTCTGACTCGGATATATTTCTTGTTTTTCCCTGTATCTGGGATGGGACTTTTTCCTATTGAGTCACTATATTTGGACCGGGACCCTGTTTCGGTTCATCCCTGTTTCTAACTCGGATATTTTTCTTGTTTTTCCCGGTATCGGGATGGGATTGTTTCCTGGTGAGCCACTATATCTGGACTGAGACCCTGATTGGGTTCATCCCTGTTTTTGACTCAGATATTTTTCTTTTTTTTCTCTATATCTGGGATGGGCCTATTTCCTGGTGAGCACTATATCTGGACCGGGACCCTGTTTCGGTTCTTCCCTGTTTCTGACTCGGACATTTTTCTTGTGGACCACTGTATTTGTGACGGGACAGTTTCTTGGTGTGTCACTATATCTAGACCGGGACCCTGTTTCGGTTCATCGGTTTTTCTGACTCGGATATTTTTCTTGTGGAATACTTTATCTGTGACAGGACTGATTCAATCTAAGTCACCATATCTGGGCCGGGAACCTGTTTCGGTTCAACCCTGTTTCTGACTCAGATATTTTTCTTTTTTTTCCCTGTATCTGGGATGGGTCTGTTTCCTGGTGAATCACTATATCTGGACCGGGAACCTGTTTCGGTTCATCCCTGTTTCTGACTCGAATATTTTTCTTATTTTTCACTGTATATGGGATGGGACTGTTTCCTGGTGAGTCACTATTGATGAGCTGCCGAGGCTCCTCAAATTACTTAAAGTTTAAGGTCGGTTCCTAAGCTATTTGCAGCAAAGGGCAGCCCTAAGTCGAACCTAAGGATTGTTCTATTTGGTGAATCATATGGAGAAGCATATAAACAGGGGGGTTGTGTTTGTTTATGTGATTAACGAAAATTAATTATCAGTGGTAGAGTTTTAGAGAAAGCAACCAATCCAAGTCTTAACTAGTTCTGATTTTGATCCATCCTTGATTTCCAAGGATCCATTTAATTGTTAACCATGTTCTTGGCCTTTAAAACATCTCAAGAAGCCTCTCAATGTTCTATGGATGTCTACTGGTTAAGCAACCAGAATTCGGTTCAACAAGGGACTAAATGAATTAAGCAAACATTCAAGTCCAGTTTAACCTAAGTCCTGAATCCAGCCAAGGTAATTAATCCGTCCAAGCTTAGAACCATTAATTAACCATACAATCCTCTTTTATCACATGCAAACAGAATATGAACACATGAATAATCCAATCCGAATTAAGCAATTCAAACAGAATATTTCAGAGGATTGAAAGAACTTGATTAACAACTAAAATGAAGAACAACAACACATAATCTCAAAATCAATAATCAGAATAGCAAAACCTGGATTGATATGATGATTTAGCCCTCCATGAACAAGAAGAGCTGAGTTCTTACAAAATATCTAAGAGAAAACTTAGAGACTAAGGAAAGAGGAAAAGCTGTCTAAAAATATCTAATGACTTGATTCTGAATTTCGGCTGCCCCCTCTTGCTGATATAGACCTCCAAATTTACATGCACACCCAAATTGCCCTTAGGGCACACTTGTTCCCATGGGCCTTAGCTTCAATTGGGCTTTGGTTTGGGCCCATTTGGACTTGTCATGAGGAAGTTAGGCCCATTTAAGTGGCAGAAGGTGTCTGGAACCGTCAGCTAACTTGCACAGAAAATAAGACCATCTTCCACATAAAATATGGTGAACCGGTCTTCATATCAATTGAAGCTCTGTGTGTTAGCTTTCCAATGGTACCAGTTTCAGGTTCATATGACATCTAAAACTCAAGTTATGACCCAAATACTGCATGTAGGTCAGGATCCTGCGACAGCATGTCTTCTCTGGCTTCCAGGCTGCATATGACCTTCTGAACTTCCGAATTAGCTTTGGAGCCCTGAAAGAAAGTTGTAGAAAATTCTCTCAGCTTTCCAAAAAGGTATGACCCGGAATTTTTAGACATTCAGAACTCAAGATATGCCTGAAACACAGAGACAGCATATAATGCCCAGTATTGCTGGAAATTGCAATTAAGCATAAATGGATCCTAAGTCATGAAATGAGGTCTAAGTCTATGCAATTCAGCCCAAAAGAGGTTTAAAAGACTAAGTATGAGGAATAACTATTGTATAAAAAGTGTGTTCATCAAATTCCCCCACACTTAGCTTTTGCACGTCTCGGGCAAACTAAAATTCCAAAACTAAGAAAAGCAAGAACAAGGAAACAAAAACAAATTTAAAAACTAAAGGATCACCTCCCAATGATATTTAAGAAATGCAGAAGTTCATACCACAAGTAAGATAAGCAATTAAAGAGTCAAGGTAGTCACAGCATTCATGAAATAAAATTTCTTCTCATCCAAAATCAACAAACAAGGTAACTTCAATTGGAAAGCATACGTTAAGAATGATAGATCCTCACAAGATACACTCTCAATCCCTTAAGTGTTTAAAAATTAGGTACTCCACTCAATCAAACTCATGAAGAGATGCACTACCATAAGCTTGCTTATCTTCTATTTCTCCACTACTCAAACAAATGCACAAACAAATCAAGAGGACTTTATTTAAGGTTGTAATAAGGCCAAGGGTAAAGGTAAAGTAAAGGTAAAGGAATGAATGAAGATGGATATCACAAGGTAAAAACTCAAAGAGAATAAGAGAACATTGGAGAGGAACTCAAATGACAAGCATTAAATTCCAAGTGTGTAAAAAAAAATATTCTCCTTCCTTTGCACATATTCCTTTTCCTTTTCTTTTCCTTTTTCACAATTCTGATTTTTTTTTTCTTTTTTTTTTCAGAACCAATTGGCTCTTTTTTTTTTTTCTTTCTTTCTTTGACATAATACTTTGCACATTAGGATTCACAACCTCCACACTTGTACTATTAATTACCCACAAGCATAAGAGCTCCTCTAAGACAATGAACCAATGCTCTCCCATTCCCTAAGGTAAGGTAACAACATGGTATTTTGTACATAGGCATATAATGAGCTAATATCAAAGATAGGCAAATAGGCTCAATAGGGGTAATCAAAGGGAAATAATACAAGGTTGGCTATTTGGCAAAGTGGCTAAATCAAGAAAGAATGCCTCAATCATGTTCATGTATGCAAATGAAAATGTAGCCTCAAAAAGAATCAAGCAAGTTCTAGAGTTAACAAATTCCATGAGTGAAATCACACAAGAAGGAAAAGAATGGCACAAATGCCAAATCCATTCATCAAAAGGCTCAAAACTCACAAGGCATGTATCTATCAAACTTAATCATCAATCCAACATCTAAAACCAAGCATGTGAAATTAAGGATGGAAAACAAGTTATTCAATCATGCTATGAACCTTGAAATGTAATTACTTTAAACTTACAACTTTACAAATTCTATAACATCATTGGAGGGTAATTAAAACAGAGAAATGACAACAAAAACAGAAAAAACAGCAAGAACAACAAATAGAAAAAATTAAAACAGAAAACAACAATCCAACAGAAATAGTAAAGTAATAAACTAAACTAATCAACTAACCTAATCAACTAAACAGAAAACAATAAAGCAACTAAACTATACACAGAAATCCCTCCCCCACACTTAAATTTTACATTGTCCTCAATGTAAAAACTTCAAAAAGTATCAACAGATGACAAGTAATAACAAGCAGTCACATAAGGACAAGTAAAGTAAAAGAGAGAGAAGAAACATCCTTATCAGGGGAGGTAGATGGCATCGTGCAAGTGGACCTCCTCCACTATGTCCTCTTTAGCTACCTCACAGAATGGCTGGCGGCGGTTGAAACCTACATGTCCAAGAAATGACCAAACTTCCCGCACGCATGTGGGGTAAGATAAAGCAAACATCAAGAATAGAAAATTGAAAATAAAATGAACAGAAAACAGTAACAAAAACAAAATAGAATTAAAAACAAGACTAGAAAACAGAAAATTCAAAGCAAAAACATAAAACATAAATAGAATAGAAACAGAAGCAAAAACAGAAAATATAATATAATTACAGTAATATAATCAGAAAATGTACTCCCCTGAAGCTCAAGGTATCATTTTCCGATTATGTGTAGCAAACACGACTAGATACCGGGGTCAAAGACCATTCTCACGAAGTCTCGGGTTGCCCTTGTAGAGTCATCTGCTAAAGCCGCAGAATCAGAATCGGAACCAAAAGCAGAATTAGATTCAGATTCACCAGGATTGCCATCGCTTAAAAATGTAGAAATTTCTGCACAGATAGCACAACTCATGTCACCATCACAAACAGCATGTGAATGGCACTGGACATACTCCTCTATACCCACAAAGTCAGGGAATTCATAACATAGCTCCTCAGACACATCCACTAACTCTGTAAGAGCATCAATGACCACAGCCTCTAGAATAGAGTCATCTTGTTCTAAAAATACTGCAATCTCAGAACAAGCAGGGCAAACAGAATCACCACAATTGCAGCAAATAGAATCAGGAGTGCTCAAGAAGGCAGATATCTCAGCACATACTGCACAAGGTATATCACCATCACAGTCAGGACAGGAGGGGCACCGAAGAGGGTCATCAACACTAACAAAATCTGGGAAGTCAGCACAGAGCTCATCATACCCATCCCGAAACAGGGTCCCGGTCCAGATATAGTAACTCAACAGGAAACAGTCCCATCCTAGATACAGGGAAAAACAAGAAAAATATCCGATACAGAAACAAGGTCCCGGTCCAGATATAGTGACTCACCTGGAAACAGTGCCATCCCAGATACAGGGAAAAAATAGAAAAACATCCGAGTCAGAAACAAGGATGAACCGGAACAGGGTCCCGGTCCAGATATAGAGACTCACCAGGAAACAGTCCCATCCCAGATACAGGGAAAAAAAAAAGAAAAATATCCGAGTCAAAAATAGGGATGAACCGAAACAGGGTCCCGGTCCAGATATAGTGACTCAAAAGGAAACAGTCCCATCCCAGATACACGAAAAAATAAGAAAAATATCCGAGTCAGAAACAGGGATGAACCGAAACAGGGTCCCGGTCCAGATATAGTGACTCACCAGGAAACAGTCCCATCCCAGATA
>QAOA01006876.1:198462-377574 GCA_003255065.1 Cercis canadensis
AAAAAAAAAAAAAAAAGTATAGTCATTTAAATGAATTCTCTTTTTTCTTTGCTGATTTTCCTTTCATTTAAAATTTAAAATTCACCACACAAAACTAGAGGAAGAGGCTAAACCTTAAATTAGTAGTATCGTTACCTTTTTAAAGTTGCCATTAAAAAATATATTTTTAAAGGCTACTTCTAAAAAGTTGTTCTAAAAGTCATGTTATTAGAAACGTTATTCTTAGAAATTGAGTTTGATAAATATTTAAGAAGACATAATTGCCTTGCGTTAAAATTAGCCATGTACATTATATATTGGGATTTCTACTCAATTCAAATCCCCATCTTACAAAAATGTTAGCAATATCATTGTCTCAAATGCTTTCTTTTAATTGCAGTTTAAGTCCTAGCTAATTATGCTGTAAAAAAATCAGTGCACATACAAATTGGTATGTAATACGAAAAGCAAAAGGTATCGATTCTCTATATAATTAATTATTTTAAAAACAATTTGCACTCATGGTCTCGTATAGTGAAAATCATTGTTTCATACAATGCACACCATAGTTGAGAGAAACAATTAAAGCTAGATTCTTCAAGATTTGATTATCGCCTTATTGATTTTGAATTTCACTAACATTTATCTCTAAAAGAACCAATTCTTGAAAAATCGATTGAATCAAAACACATAGCTTGGTTATAATTTTTGTTAGGATTAAGTCTGTATCAACCTAAATCAATTCACTATTTGCTGCCGTACACAAGACAAAGTCGTATTCCTTCATAAAATGCATAACATGTTTTTGAGAAAATTAACTTTCATCAACAATCAATTCTTCCCTCATCTATTCTATAAGCAACTCTTTAGAAATCTAACCCAAATAAATTGCATTATAATACGTCCTTTATGGAAATTCCTGGCTACCCTAGAGTCTAGAGTAGAGGTACTAGGCGTATAGGGTTGAGAACTGAGGGTGTGGAGAGCCCAATTACTAGACTCTGTTTTCACTATAAATAACTGGTGAAAAGCTGTGAACTCTTCCACTGAAAGACGATTATTGTTATAGTGATTCTGATTATTGTACTATTCCGGATAGCCCAATTCCTCTGGATTACCAAAGTTCTATCCATACTAGTACGGATTCTTCTTGGTACGCGTTCATAGTATTATCTGAAGGCGATTCATTGATCAGCGTAGCGATACATTATATAACTCTTACTACTACAACTACACTGAGCTTGGCCTCTGCGTAAAACACATACTTGTTGTATCACTGAATATGCACAGAACCATGATAACTTCTGATGCGAAATCTAAATCTAGCTTGCATCAATGTATAACCATGTTAGGCTAATTCAGTGCCTTTTATGGCTAAACTGGTGGAAGAACGATTGATTATAATTCTCTTCTCTTAATGAAGCCCGTCTAAGAAGCAATTGAAGATGGTTAAGGTACTTGATTCATATCCTGATTCTCTGACAAAGTAGATATGATTCTTTTTGTTTCTTTTCTGTTTTTGATTTTCTCCCTAGCTTGCATTATTCCATTGATCTATAAAAGAAATCGAGATCCAATCTGTAGTTTCCTTTGTGATTTTCTCATCTTTTTTCTTAATTCTTATTTGATGTATAAGACTTGTGTGTTTTAATTCGGTCAAAGTGAAATTGCCTCGTAACAAGTGAAGATTTATGGTGATTGGCCCGTCTGTAACTGTTGCTTTAATTAAGTTGCATGCAATCTGTTCACCAATATGTCACCACCACATGGCAGCGCTGTTCTTTTCTACTCATCATTGGTCATTGTTATTTGCCACTTCAAATTCACAATACATGTACGATTGCTAGCTATAAGTCTATAACTATCCTCTACCTCAACAACTGCTCTTTTACACAGAGCCTAAACCACTCCATTTTAGTATCATCTTTGTTGATCTCAACTGCTTGATTAATTATTTTGCTTCACATTTAGTAAACTACTTTCGTCAACAACACAGAGATGACTGAATGAATAGATCGCATATAATTTAACATAAACCCAAAATCATAAACTAAAAGTTTTGATTTGTCATCCTTTTCAGCACCATGTTAAAGATGTGTTTGATAAAAGTATTATTTAAACTCTTGTTTTTGTCATGTTTAATCATGTTTCATGAGCCTTTTTTATTGCTTTAGCTCACAGGGAGTCATGCTTTTCTTATCGAACTGAAATGTTTATTTGCATGTTGAATTGAAAATAAATGTAGGTTCCCTCAGCATGCTGAATCATTTCCTCCTCCCTGTTTGTTCGATTGATGTTCTTTGAGGTTGAATAGTGGGCTCCAGAACAAGGTGAGTAATAGATTCATCACAAGTAGATTGTAGTTGATGAAATGTTGAAAATAGTAGGCTCTTTCTAATGTGAAAATGGATGATGCAGTATATTGTCTTTTCATGTCCAGTGATCTTCTACTGATTTGGGCACACTGATCATTTGCAATGTGTTTACTTCTGCTCTGCTTATCTAATATGAACAGTTCTATGCCGTAGTCCGCAAAAAAAAAGTCCTATTTATGGAGATATCCTATGTTGCTTTGTCCTTGCTTGTTCTGAAATGCATTCTTCTTAAAGAAAATGTCATGATCCTCATTTTCTGACTCTAGGGTATATAAAGGGATGATGTTAATCAGGCTTTGTCAATCTTTTAGGCGAATATATCTAGCGTATGAAATCAGTAAGCTTGTATTTTTTTAAAATTAGTCTAAGCACCTGTCACTGTTAAGGAACTGTAAACTTTTTACCAGCTCATGCGATGGGGCCTTGATCAAATTCTTCACGGTATCTCCAAAATATAAAATCCTACATGAAGCAAGTACGCAGTTGAATTTCTCAGTACTCTCACCTTTCTGTTGTACTCCTACTGGGAATTGATTTTTCATATCTTTCAAACATTTTTAGCATAAGTGTACAACAATAGGAAAGGAAGTAAGAGAAGGAAAAGGGGGTCTTTGTAGCCATTCGGTATTAGGAATTAGATTCCCGACAGTTCCAAGAAAAAGTGGGTGCCCAACAAAGCTATGTTCCATGGTCTCCCCGTCCTAAGGAGGAATATTTCATGCTCCCATATTATAGTAGTGAGCGTGCTTTCTGGCATACTTACGCCCTTAGTTATTAGTAGTCTACGGTATATATTGCGCAACTTATTGAGCAAGTAGACAGTTGAGGGGGCTCGCTCAAGGACTCAACAGCTTTTGGACTTAGAGGACCATAGAATTGAGCTGTTTCTTCCAACACTATGGGATTCCCTCCATTCTGTCCAAATAAATTCTTGTTTCTTGATTGCTAGATCTGGTCGTCCGTATGTTGTCATGTTTGTCATATTACGCTGAGCGGGACTTTAAGAGCATACGTGGTAGAAAATGAAAATGTGAAAAATGGGGATGGAAGTGTTTGATTTTCAATTGTTTGTGCTTCAAATAGAAAGTGGGAAATTGTTATTTGAACTGTTGATATTACATTTTTATTACAATTTGGGATGAAAATAATTCATAAAAAGATTAAATGCAAATGGTGACATATCCATTTTCAATGCATCTTCTTTCTTTTCTTATAAGCAACCATACAGTGATTACTGATCTTATTTTTCAATTTCAATCCTCTTTTTCTTTTTTTGTTTTTTCATACCTAGGAAGCACATAATAAATTGAGCTTATCATATCAAATTGCTTGGTCACCATTGCATTGAGATGTGGAATAGAGTGCATGGACCTGATATAGGTTATGGAACATAGAAAATAATAATACTCAGGACAAATATATAGTAATTGATGGTGGTGCATTAGAAATGAAGGAAAACTCTCGGTTTTGAACAGAGTTTACCCTGTGTTACCACTGCCGTATTTTCTTCCTTTTCTTTCCAGATTTCTAATAATTGCTTCAAAGCATCCTTTTTGGGGCTTCACTTATGGCACATGATTACGAATTTGCACTATAGAGTTAAAAGGAGATGAAACTAACTTTAATGGGTTCAAACTTCACCTATTTTAAGTATGTTTCTAATATTATATTTCTTAACGCTCTTTTGTTATGTGAGTCAACATTCTCTCCTTCAATGGGGTTAAATGCCAAGTTAAAGAGGAAGACTTTTATGGAAGTGTCAAAATTTTGAATGGGTCACATTTGCCCTCCTATAGTATTTCTGCCTTATTCGAATCTTATTAGTAGTGTAGTGAATAACCTCAGCTTGTACATCTTAACTTTTTAAGTATATTTCCATCCAGAAATTCACCTAAGGATATCCCAACTCCCAAGCCTTTCAAATGCGTGACAGCTGATAACAACCTTTTAGGCTAATGCAGCTAAGTAACTCAACAATGATATATACTTTTATCATTATTTTTCCTACGCATCAGTTTCCCCTCTTTTTGGTCTTTCTGCTATTTCTCTCTTGGTTCGAAAGTGGGTCATGTCGACATAAAAGAGAAAATTTAATAAGCAGAATTACAAACTCTATCAAAGATGCCTAAAGATGGACATGGCTTTTTAAAACATCAAGAAAGTTTTGAGTAGACAACTGCTACGTCGCTCATTATCATTGTTTGATGAATGTTGCTTTATTTTGTTTGGTCAAATATTACTGCCAAGTTTCAGACCTATTTTGTTTTAGAAGTGCAATGCCCATATTAAATTATGCTACCATCTAAACATCATTATGATTTTTTTTCCCTCTTGGTGATACCCTACTGTGAATGAATTTGGTCAAGTTTGCTTGGGGAAGTGCCAATCCCAGGTTTGACAAGTAAGCAGTTTTCACATCGATACGTCAATTTCTTATGAAAACAAGACTATTAGTTTGTTTATTAGTTTTTTTATCAGCCCATAAGATTAAAAAAATTTCATTAACTCATTCAAAACCAAGTGTTTGCAAAATTATGGCCATTAACGCAATTGTTGTAGCTTCTTTCATACTCCACTCACTATACTTACTTTCAGAAAAATATATTCTATTTTTAGTCAACCAAAATGTTTGCGCGATTCCTTTTAAACTATTCCGTAATTTCTTCATATTAATTTTTTTTAACTTGTATGAACATATGTTGTCTATGCTCAAAACTAGTGAATCTTATGTTAGTTGCTTCAGTATATTTGTGTAACATTATATAATTGGTAAGTGTTTTTTGCCAAACTACTAGAATTTGGTCATATGTCAAATTTAGGTGTATGTTTATGCCAAATGATAGAAATCTCTTGTTTTTTCCTATGTTTTGAGTAAAACTGTAACATACAGAGACTGTAGTGACATCTTGTTTTGCAACAAACACATTACAATAGCAATAACATTAGTGATTTTTTTTTTTTTCTTTTTCTAATTCAGTTGGGCAGCTGAGAATAGCCCAATCCCCCACACGTGCAAACTCTCAGTTTTCAGACCTGTGTATACACACTTTAAGATAAGAATCTGTGTTGGACAGTTGCCACTTGTGCCAACTCTCAAGAGTCAAGACACCTCCAAAAGGTATTTCTAAAAACAAAAATATTCATAAAAAACCAAATACTAAAATTTAACATTTGGCACTTCTTAGATACTTATTATATATGGTTTAAAACATGCTAAACATATATATATATATATACTGTCCTGTTTTGTTAAGTCGTTGTGTTTGTGTCCATCTGTGTACTTCGAAGTTCGAAAGAGGTATGATTTCATAACCAGTCAGGTTGAACATTAGTAATTTTCATTTTTTTGAATCTTGAATTAACAGAATTAGTGAGGGTTGTTTTTGTTAACAAAGTTTGGAGTTTGAACTTCCAATAGTCGTCTGAAGGTGTAAAAGGAGACATTCAGACAAATCAATGCACTTGTATTAATTAGTATAGTTACTAAGCAGATATTTTCATGCTACACTAATAGAAGGCATAAATACAAGACAACAAATAATCTCTTATCTTTCTGTGTTTTGGGTGGTCAAGTGGCAGAAATGGCGAAAGGACCGAGGGTTAGATTAAGGAGAAACAGTAGTTGCACATTATATATATATATCTTACACTGTTAGATTAAAGTGTCCGTAGGATTTTATAAAATTTAAGAGGTTTAATAAAACTTAAATATTCATCTAATTTGATCAAGATTTGAATTAGCATTCGAAAAATTTCTCTTAAACATACCAAGCCAACTTAAGGGATAGGGTGAGAGAGGATGTTAGTCTACATGCGCTAAAGCTTGCGTAAAAATACTGTCGCCATTTAAGCAAAAGAAAATTGAAAATATCATGAGTCTAGGTGCATGAAAGAAAGGCCAGTAGTCCTGATGCAATTATCTTCTTGCACTAATAATGCGTTAGCCCGTCCCAAAAGAAGGGGTCATTTTCTCTCTGCACAAGGACGGCACTGACTTTTGCTTTCATGATCAGGCCAGACCGCCCTTATCTTGGTGTTTTCCACCTGTACAATTAGTCCAATCAGTCACAGATAAACCATTTGCTTTGCCATTAATTTACCATCGCCATTAGGGTTTCTCAGGAGTTATGTGCGAGCTGTTCATTCTCTATCCTAGGGCTTCACAAACAATCCTCTCCGCCTCCTTACCTGTATATTGTACGGTTTCTCATATATATATTCTCGGCTATTATCTTCCTTTAGGTTTCTATCTCTTCCGTTTTTAGTAATTTGCTTCTTAGAGAAACCAACAAGAAGTTTTGATAGAGATTTTCAAACTGAAAGTGGTGGATCTTCGCAACTTATAGAAGTAGGTACGATATATCTTCTGTATATTCAGTGGTTTTCCCAATTGAGTAAAGTACTTGTAAACAGTGTACATCCCAAGTGTCCAGAAAACAATAAATGTATATTTGGTTTTCTCTTTCTGGATTTTTTTCATATTCTTCCTCTAGTTACTGAATCAACAGCCAGAACAAAATATTTCTGCTGCTATTAGGGACGGATCTTAGTATCTGATCAAAGCCCTTGGAAAAAGGCTATGGATTTTGGCGATAAAGTTAATTTTCAGATCTGTATCTGGTACTCTGTATCCTAGGGTTTCCTAGGGTTCCTTTCTTGTCTCAGTTTCTTCTTCTTCTTTTTCTTTCTTTATTTGTTGGAATGCCTTCTTTGATTCACCATTGATAATTCGGTTATTGTATATGGAGGAGTTTGTCTCTAGCACCATAGTTCTCTTTCAACTGGACAGGTTTTGGTTGCATCAAGTTGTGAGTATCTGGATCTGATCCAGGTTTTAGAATATGGTTCTCTTTCCCTTTGTAGAACTTTTCTGTCTGCTTCTGGTAAACTGTACATATTTTTCCTGGGCCTTAATTGAATGAGAGAGAGGTAGGGGGAGGAGGTTGAGAGAAAACGTGGTTCTGATGGAGATTAGGGCTGAGACTCTTCTCTTTTAAAAGTTTTAATTCGCTTTCAGAAGTTTAAGATCGTGAAATGAGGGAGAAGGGAGAGAAAAACTTCCCAATGAAACTGAAATAAATGTTATATTTCTTTTATTTTGCAATTGTAAGATTGAAAGTCCCCAAAGGAGGGGCTGGGTTGTGTTGTGATAATTCTGAATGAGAACATTAACAAGCGCCATCACCTGTGCTGGTAATTGCAAAAAGATTCTCTCTGTTCCTTTGTTGACTCTTGACTGCATAAATTATAATAACGCTGCTATATATTCTTGGCCATATAATATCGCTGCTATAGAAATTTGAAGCAATGCTTTTATAGGTATAGCTCATTTGGTAAATTTAATTTTAAAAAATTGGGAAAAAAAAAAAAAAACTCTTTTAGCAATTTCGTTTAGACATTATTGTAAATTGGATCTGTTTGGTGACAAGCACTGGGTTTTAGCTCCAGAAGTTAATGGACTTCTATACCCTAGGGAAGGTAGATAAGTGGACGCAATCGGTTTTGAAATTTATGATAGATTTTGGGGCCTTTGTGTTGAATTATTCAAGTATGAAATGACCAAAGACCTCCTACCACAAACAAAAGAAAGAATGAAATGACCTAAGACCAGCTTCAATGAAAAATGCCGAGAAGAAACACCTGATGCTTAATGTGTCATGTTTTCCACAGCAGATTATCATCTGGCCATGTAGAATTGATCAGTTAATAATCTTCAGGTTTCACCATTTTATTGTTCCTACTTAGATACTAACCATATCCCAGCCCTTCGGCGTTAATCTTTTGTGCATATCCCCTGTAAATGATATTTCTTTTTTCGGTGCTAAGAGATTTGCTATAACAGTTTTCCTTTCTACTTCAAACACATTTCAAGAATAGCTGTGCTCATATCTAAATAAAATATTTAGAAATATCACAAAATATTTTGAAAAATAAAATATGAACCAAAAAAATTATTTGTACTGGATATATATATATAAAGTAGGATTCTTGAAGCAGTTTTAATACTACTATTATATCTTAAACCCTTATGCTACAAAATCAAAAACACATATCACGAATATTGCTAATATGCAAATATGATTATCTCCTCATAAAAAAAATGGTCATTTTATTCTTAAAGTTGTATGTATTTTTATTTTGGTTAACAAAATCTTTATTAGTCAGTTAATGATTGGTGAATCTAGTAGCACTTCTTCTAACTAGTATTATAATTAGAAAGTTTGATGTCATGAATTCTATTATCGTCATGTACTCTCCTCCATTTTTTTCAGCGCATTGCCCTCTTATGTAACAAAACACCCTTTGTTAGCCAAACAAAAATATTATTGAAGTTTTAATTTTTCAAACGCAATTATTTTTCTTTCATCCTTATAAGTCCAATATCTAGTGTGGGGTTTATGTCAATATATATATATATAAAGTAGGATTCTTGAAGTCATTGCCCTAAAATATCAAGTGCTTTAATTATAACCAAAAAACTAAAGATCAGGTGCTTTAATTTGTCTTTAATATATACTTTATTTATCTCTATATGCTATTACAATCAGCTTTGAGCTAGTTTGACGGAGCTCTGTTCTGATGTTCACAATTTTCAGTCAAGAGTGGGAGGAAAAATAAGAGGAAATTTAAAGTGGTGACAATTAATGCAATTTGTTGGGGATATCTTTCTACAAACAACTTCATTTGTTTTTCAACTGTAAGTCTCTTTTCCTCTTACCTATATGAAACCAGTAGTGTTTCAGACTTTTTGGTTTAGACTCGATTTCAGATTCAATCCGTCGTACAAAACATCTATCATAACTTTGAATCAATGCCAGCATGATTTACTAACCTTGCCTCTACCCAGAAATGGTCATATTTGTTTCTATTTCTCCTTCAGAACTAACAAGGAACATGCAACTCCAAATGGTGGGTCCTAGCCCTTGTAATTTCCTCTCGGTCATCATCATCATACATGGGGGACAGTGTTCAAGGCACAATCTTGAGATGCCATTGAAGAGGTCAGCAGTGCATTACCTATGTCCATATATGCATATATAGGAAAACATTGGTTCTTCTTTTGAAAAATTATTCACTGCAAAAGTCTCTTTTACTTTCCCTTTAAAGGCATAACCTAGTGTCATAGACTCGTAGTCAAACAAATTGTAAATTCCAGAGGATTCTTTTTCGATTTATAAGCATTAAAGTGGTAGTTTTATGGGAAAATTCTTTAGAGATTTGAGAAGTTAATCCTAATCTTAGCAAGTGCACTTACATATTCCTTATAGGTGGAGGCACTCAGAATTTTTTTAAAATATCCCTTGAACTATATACTTATTTTGTTCTTATAATTGGTTATCATGTACAATTATATAGTTATTATGTTTAAATATGAAATTGCCATGTTTAAGAGGTGTCAAATATAAACAAGTTAACTAAATATATAAGTATAATAATTAATCACATAGTGTGAGGATTAGTTTTAGAATTTTCAAATACATGAACATGCAAGAAATGCTGTTGCACTTCCTAGGAATTAGATGGGGTTAATTAACTTCTCAAACTTTTAAATAATTTTTGTTAGTTTTATTTATATTATTATTTTCCATTATTATCATAATTATCATTTAGGTCAATCTGGCTGTACAAGGGATAGCCACCCTCCCCCACTCAAAAATAAATAAATAAGGAAATAACACATAAAAAACAAAACAAATATTGAACTGCTATACGCGACAAGTCAAAGCCAATTTACTGTGTATTAGATAAGTAGGTGCCATGTACACCCCAGAATGGTTATTATAAAATATATTATATACCAATCAACTCTTCCCTAGAAAGCTATGCCAACTTAACTTATCATTCACCATTTAAAACTAAATCTGGTTTAAATTTGACTGGATGAAGTCTCTATTTCTTTCCAGTCTCAAGTGACGAGGAAGCTGTTAGCTGCGAACCTAGAATCCAGCCAAAAAAGAATAATTCTGCCATCAGGTTAATCTGGTGTTTGAAGCACTGAATTGAAGTCCATATATGCAGTTTCATCACAGTCAGAACATATAAATTCAGTCATTTAATCATTAAGTGTAGGTAAAATTGGTGATATTGTTACTAAGTCTGACAGATTATATATCACTTAAAGTTAGAAATGAATTTTTTTTAAAAATTACTGACAGCTTGATCGATGAAAGGAGGTTTCATATTATATACTATTCAGATGTTTCAATTACAACTAATTCTTTATAATCATTCTTTTTTTTTTCTGATATCGACCTGATGGGATCGTTAAGTAACTAGTAGTTGCCACTGTGGTTCTACTACATAGTCACCAAGTTAGATAACAAATATATGAATATGAGATTTTGCCCTATACTCAATCTTTGCTGCACTTAAGTTGCATTAGTTAGCTCAAAAATGTGACTGAAGAATTTTTTTTTATTTGTTTGCCTAGAAGATGCTTGAGTATCCTTGTACCAATGTCTATTCTTAGTTGGGCGTTATTATTTTCTTTTCAAGTTTTTTGATCACCTAACATTTTACTAACTAATAGAAGCTGTCATGCCTAGTCTCAATTAGTTACTTAGACTGGACGGACACCTGACAGGTTAGTTTAGAAAATGAGAATCAAGCGGCTTCTCATTAATGAAGTAAAAGTCTGTTTTCGCTTCTGTGTGATTTAAAAAGTAGCTATTACTTTCAAATTCCTCACATGGTACTCTTATATCTCCAGAGAAAGATGTGAGAAGGGGAAGAAACATAAGTTATTGTCAAGGAACCAATATCTCTCCCAAAAGTAATGTTGAAAACTTGGACAAGTACTATATGATTATTGCAATTATCTTCATTGAGTACTCCTCATCCTTGGGGTAGAAATGTTCTCTCTCATTATAGACCCATCCAAGTTACTCTTAATTGTTTAGTCTTAGAAGACAAGCTCAAAACAACTCAACATACATTTCATGTAGATTCCAATTTCCAAAAAGAGAAAGTTTTTTTTTTTTTTTAAGTACTCTACAACTTTGGATTCGAACATAGAACTCACAAGTCCTGAAGACAACTTCAGAGCCACTCGACCACAAGCCGTTTAATAGATAAAGTTGTTTTTAAGTATGATTTATAGACCTTCACTCTTTGCGGATATAATTCATCTCTAAAACACTTCTTAGACTGAGAAGAGCATTATATTAATTAATCTTAACTCAAGAAGTAGGCAAGTGCTGAAATTATAAATTATACTCCTGGATCACTTAGAGTGTCTCCCCAAGGTTTAATCTTGAAGAACCAGCTTCATTCAAGCCAAGGGAAGACATAGTGCCAGATTTTTTTAAAAATATTTTTAGTGAATCTAAATGAATTTTTGTCCTGAGTTCTAACTGTATCTTTTATTTTGTTGGTTTTGTCTAGCTGATAGTTCTAATTACCACATATATGTTGACTCCTCCAAGCCCTCTTCTAGTTTTAAATTTATATATGTCAACTGGTAAAACGTAAGACTATAACTGTATTTTATGTTATTTTTTCAATCAATGTTCCTTTATATGCCTGGTTTTATCATTGTCTTCCTTAAATATGTGCTCTAATAACCTGATAATTCATATGTGGAAATTCAAACCCAGAAGTCAAATAAAACTTGACTTGGAAGTATATAGTGGATCACCCAAGTGTCTATTCAGTCACTTCTATAAAGATAAGTTGAATCCAGACATTGAAATGCACTTGGGATGCTACCCACAGACAAGAAAACATGAATACATCTGAGAAGTAACCCTAATCCTTTTCCAGGGATGATTGGACTTGAAGAAAACCGCCAGAACATGGAAATATGCCAAATTGGATCAGCCAGACAGTCACACTTATGTAGAAGCATATATCTTATAGCAGCACAAATTGAAAACCTCTGTGCCAAAATTAAATTGTAGAAACCTCTCTATGCCAATTAAGCTGAAAAGAGATTAAATTTTTTTCTTAATGGACAATGTTGATGAGACCTCTACAACTAGTGGATTTGTCCTATATATGCCACTAATTAAGTTGATGGGGTCAGAGCAGAAACAAGAAAAAGGTAACATTTTATAGAGATCATGACATACAATCATTTATGAAATATTGTTTCCCAGAAGCCACTAAATATATAGAAGATACCTTACTACACTACATGCCAAAAGGAAAGTAGAGAAAAACACAGCATGCTTGTATTATTTATTCAGCTGATACATCAAAGATGGATGCAAGGGAGATGATCCAAATTAGCATAGGTTAGATGTGATTGTTGTAGGCCTCCCAAAGTTTGCCCAAGGACTGAAATTCTGCAAAGTGATGCTGCAAGCAATTTTGTGGAGTAATCAGAAAATGTTACCGACGCACTTCTATCTTATGCAATGTTTTCTGAGGTTGCATGCTTAATGACAGAATATGCAGATTGTTAGATCACCAAGTTGTGGTTAAGTTGTAATTTGGTTAATAAGCTAGCTAACTTGACAGTAATTTGAACTTACTTCTTGTAGGAGTCCAGAGTTAGTCAGTGAATTGAAAATCATGGATGGGCTCCATTTGCTCATAATCAACAAAGAATCATCATGGACCATATCATCTACAGTCCCCAAATGTTCCTTCGCCTGAGAACTTCGCTCTTCGGCCTCAGTCAGCACATCCAAGGAGAGATTCACGTTTTGACTCTGGGTCCCAGATTCTTCTCTCGTTTCAAAGGGATTCCAAGAACCCAATCGGCACACACTATTGGTTTTTTCATCGCTGCATTGCTTTATCTTTGACTCATCAGCTAGTCTCCGACTCCTCAACTTTTCCTTTGTCCTTTCTCTTGCCCTTTCTCTTGCCTTTTCCCTTGACTCCCTAGCAAGAGGATGGAATGCACTCTTTCGAGAAAGTTTAATCCTTTTCCTCACTGAGGGTTCCCCCTCTTGTTCTCGATTTCCACTGACTGCAACCTCATCCAAGCCAGATACCCCTTCACATTCTGAAGTTGAAGATGCACTCTTCACTCCAGCAGTACTACTACAACTGAGGTGATTCTTCTGTCTTGCTAGGTGTTTGATTTCGTCCTTTGCTTGATTAAGTAACCACTCCACCGTTTTGCTTGCTTTGTCAAAGCCTAGCATGTCTTGCAGACCAAAAAAACTTTTAGCAACTTCAAGGGACAGCCTCATTCTCCGATCCCTTAGTCCCCGAGCTGTGTTAATCTTGCTGTGTCGATCTCTCTTGCAAGATTTTTTTCTTGGGATCTGCTCCGTACTCATGCGGTATCCCTTACTGGGAATCTTGGTTGAAACCTCCATGCTAACAACAGCCTCGGCTAGAGATTGATGGTGAAGCAAGAGGTCATGATGTTGTTGGAGAAAAATTTCATCGTCTTCAAAGGGGGAAGGGAAGTGGAGAAAGGATAAAGGAGGAGGAGGAGGAGGAGTAGGGGCATGAGCATTTTCTCGTTTGGAATTTGGGTTGCTGTCATTGAAAATAGGCCTGCAGCAAAATGCTTGGTCAGAATAGGAGATTGGGTCATCACCGTTGCGGGAACTGTTTGAGGGATACATATTTGTAGCTTGGAATTGCACCAGATAACCCTAGCCTTGGAGATGCAGGTGGACAATGGCACTATTAAAGCTTGAGAACGACATGTTCTCTGTTATTGAACAAGAGCACCAATTCCATCCTTTTCAGTTCTTATTAGTTTGCCTGCTCCCTGCAAGTAAAGGAAATATAATTTGAGAAAGACAACCATATGTCTCACTGTTTCTTTACCAGAGCTTGAGGTAGACAGTCTACCGATGCACCGTATGTATCCTTGTGCTCGTGTGTGTATGTGGGAGTATTTTGTTTCTTGTGTGTGTGTGTGAGTGTGTCTGAGAGAGAGGGAGGTTGTGTACAATTGCCTTCTTTCAAGCAAGTACTACAGATTGAGAAAGACAGCACAGACAATAATAACTTATAGGCATGAGGGTTGAATTATGAGCGCAAGAGAAAGAGAGAGAAAGAGAGGGAGAGAGCCTTTGAGCAGAGTAAAGATGGTGCAAGAGATAAAGAACCCGAGAAGGGCAATTTATTGCAGACAAGGAACCACCTTTTTCTTAATCTTTTCTTTTGAGCAAAAAGTTAAGCTCCTTAGAACGATATTGTGAGTGAGTGAGTGGATAGAAGAGTCCTAATTTGTGCCACTTCACGTGGTCCGCAGGTGCGAGTTGACAGAAAACTCAAACCTACTTCTCCCTCCACACCCTTCACTCCTCTCCCACAGCCTTTGCAACCTAACCTCTTATTGACCCTGCATGGACTTCATTCATATTCATCTTTGTCCCTCTGTCTCTGTCTCACTCTCTCTCTTTCTTTATCTGAGACAAGCACGCAGAGTGGTATTAAATAGGTGATGACTGATGAGGAGTGGGATGTCACATGCCATGACTTTTTATGGGAAGATTCACATAGCAAATAATTTGTTTTCTTTTTATTCCCTTTGTTGTCTTCTTTTTTATTTTACAGTGGAAAAATTTCTAAAAAACGCGTAAAAATGTCACTGTTCTTAACCTCTACGTGGCTGTCTCTAACCCTAAAAAAGAGTAGAGAGAAGTACAATTATTATTTATCTCCAACGGGCTTGCACTGTCTGTGAGGCCTGCAACGGTAGGCAATGCTCTCTTTGACTGGGGTTCCTCAGTATGTCGCTTTCACTAAAAAGAGAAGCGCCAACACACTCTCTCTCTTTCTATGCTTGTGTCTATCTATCAAAGTCTATTTGAGAATGTTGTTGTTGGTCTCTCTTCCCATGCGTGCTTATCGGTTTAGCTTTCCTCTTTGATACATAGCTTAAAAGGCTCTCTCTCTCTCTCTCTCTAGGATGCAAGAAAGAGAGAGAAAATAAAGAGAGAATTGCTTGTGCTTGTACTTCCCACTGCCATATAGTATGACCTTCCCCAAGCCCCAATTGCAAGTTGCCATAGCACAAAACCCATCTCAACTTATTTCAAAAATGGCAATAGTCCATCCACACTTGAAAGCCCTCTCGGTACACCTAAAATTTTTCCTTACCTTTCTCTGTCTGTCTTTCCATTTATACATGCCGTCCTCCCCACTTATCTCTCTCTCTGTGAAGCTAGCTGAGGCTCGAGACCACTTTAGATTGGCATAATTACCAGGACCACATGATATATGGCAAAGCAAGGGTTGTTCCGGGGTTGCTTTCAAGCAGGAGATAACTATGACAAGAAAGCAGTGGTGAATGTAGGACATATATGTTAGAGTGCTTGATTATGAGAGCACACATAATAAAACCCTATGGAGTCACGGTTAATGTATTAAGTGCTTTCATTTCTATGGATAGGTTCCCTCCTGTCTGTACCAGTAAAAAACCCATTTGTGGTTGAAATTGCAAGCTTTGGGCCCATTTATCTAAGACTTCACAGTTTTTTTTTTCTCTTTTTAATCATTTTTCAGACACATATGTTTTGTGGATCTTAGGGGATGAACCATTTTCCAAACAAGGCGAAGCAACTAATTAAATTGTATTCTAGGACAATAATTCTCTCTTCAGATGGTTTTTTGGGTAACTTTGCAGAACAAGACCTTTATGATTACGTATTTGGTATTTTTCTTCTTCTTTTTTTTTCCTGTTTTCTCTGATGCAAAAAATTAATGTTGTGCTAACTTTTTCAGCATTTCACAGGTTTTGATGGGAAACAAGTCCATGATGCTTTTTCTCCACGATCATGTGGTGATGAAAATATCTGTAGTTTATGTCTTCCAACCAGGCATATCTGAAGAGAACCATCCTATGGTGTGGGCCAGAAGAAAAGACCTAGCTAGTCATTAGGGCATTACAATTTACATAGTACTCTGGGAACTTTACACACACGAGGTTATGTTAGCACCAGAGGTGGCTTAACTCCTTAACCCATTTTTTCATTGGTGTATTCCCTTGCCTTTTCCCACTCAACAGCAGAACATGGCTATATTGTTTATGTTCTGTGAAGTAGATATAGGCAGAATTTTTTGGTTCCTCTTCTGGATTTCTTGACCTAGGCTGTTTCTATAATTGAAGTAGCTTTCAATATGAAAGGATAACCCCATCTTCGTCCATTATGAGAGGAAGTTGTCTGCTTTATCTAGAGTTTAGTTAGCAGCAAGATCTTCTTTATATTATATTATCTTTTTCTGTTATGATTTGATTAGATAGCCTTAAAGTTTCTTTCACACCCTAGTAAACCTTCATAAATCCATGTTAATTGATAGGGCCCAATGATTTGATGCTCCACAACTGTACAGAGAATTAGTATCTGGTATATGTAGGATGCTCTCAAGGACGTGTAACTAGGAGGGAGCAGCAGAGTAGCTTAATTATGTGTTAACATAGTCTTCAATTTACCCCTAATTAACATCATTAACTTATAAAGTCCCAAATAAGTTCTTTGGCCAAGATAATGGTTGTGTATGTAGTGCGTTCTACTAGTCATTGGTAGTAGTAGCAGAAGATGAAGAGTTTGCTATTAGGGATATATGCCTTTTCTTTTCTGGAATATTTGGGATATATGCTTGTACAGCATATATAACCCTGTAAATTAAATTGGCTTCTTGTAATGCCAGCCCCAGAAGCCCAAATATTACCAAAAATAAGCTTGGAAAAGGCAAACAAATGTTATCTTATGATGGTTTTGTATAGGATCATGTATTTAGTCTAAACCAGATGACACTAATACCGCTCTATTTGGGCTAACGGTGGGTAATCATAACATATATATAGGCAATCTTTAAACATACTGTTCAAGCTCCACGAAAGATTGGCACATCTTTTGGCTAATAATTATCTATTTTGTGGGTTGAAATGAAAGAAAAAAGTCAAAAACAGGTTAGTCAACAAACACATATTAATTTAATTAACTCTCTAACTGAGCAATATGCAATCTAAATATATTGGCAGTGTATGGCACTATTGCCACTGCTACCTCCTTTTTTCAAAAAGTTATTTCTATGATGGTTAAACCGATAAGAAATCCCTCTCTTTTTTGATATGACACATTACCGCGCACCCTTATTGTTTGTCTTAACTTTTTGATTGTCTTGTTTGTAATAATTGATAATTCATGTACAGTTTATTTTAGAATAATAATACTTATACACTATAGCCAGTTAAGTTTATACTACCACATATTGATTTAGTTAACAAAATATGAGCTGTTTAGTACATAACAAAATTTAAGTAAATCTAATTAAATATATATATATATATTTTAGCTATGGTTTTAGATTCGAACATGAAACCTACAAGTTTTGAAAATAATATTAGTATCACTAACTGTTTGATATTCATCTATTATATAAATGTGAATTAGTTTAAGCATAATTAATGTGTAAATAACATTACTCTTTATTTTATCTTAAATATCAATAATTAGTTGCGCTTACAAATTTGATTCTTTACTGCTGCAAATTTATCCAAATAAAAGGATAA
The DNA here is from genome assembly GCA_003255065.1 of Cercis canadensis. Classification (NCBI taxonomy): domain Eukaryota; kingdom Viridiplantae; phylum Streptophyta; class Magnoliopsida; order Fabales; family Fabaceae; genus Cercis; species Cercis canadensis. The sequence continues at coordinate 216,250 of QAOA01006876.1, forward strand.
ACAAATTAGTTAATTAGAAATTACATTACAAATTCAAGTTGCATACTGAACAGGCATAAAATTCGTTTTCAAACTCCTTTTTATTTTTGGAACAGTCAAACTCTTTTTTTTTTTTTTTGGTAGAGAAGAAGGGGAAAAAAAAACCTAAGCTCTAATAGTCAAACTCTTTTATTTATGTGAGATCTTACGTTGCTATTGGAAAATCTAGAGCTTTATGTTAGGCCTTGACTCTAGTTTCGTGTTCTTCATACTCTACAAGTGACTTCAGTACATATATAGGAGAGGACCCAAAAACACAAGGTTTTAGACTCTTATTTATACCCAACCTTTAGGAACTTCTAGACTGAGAAATATATCTTTAATTGATTAACATTAATTCCATCATGTTACACATAACAATATACATTAAAATTAGCTAATTCATTTCATCACACTAAGATTTCGTTTGCAATGGGTGAAAATAGAGGGGATGGAAATAGGAATGAAAGTTATGAGTGAGAATCATATTATTTATACTTGGAAAATTAAGGATAATATGAGTGGAATAAAAAGGTCATAAGAATATTTAATCTAAACCCACCAAAATCAATCTCCCCAAAAATGGAGTAAAAACTAAATATGAAATTAGAAAACAAACTTGTCATGTTTCTAAATAACACAATTGTCCTCATCAAAATATCATGTCTACACTATGTTAATGGCTTAATTTATAGTTTTACAGCTTTTTCTTCATTTTTGTTTCCCTCATATATCTAAACAACAAAGAAATTAAAAATGTTATTTATACTTCGAGATTTTCATTCCTCCTATATTTCATTTCTTCCCCTTCCTCCCCTTTTTCTTTCCCTTCTCGTTTTGTTCCCAAACTACTAATATCAAGATTATTTGCCTTTTATTCTCTTGGCTATCACCTTCTCTTTTTCTTCTAAATTGTTGCGGCTGCTACAGTTCTTGAAAACTGCCAATAATGGAGGCAGTCGTGCGCCTAATTTATTTTCTTTTTTGTGGATGGCACACTGGCGCCACATATATATATATCCCTGTCCAAATCCATCAACCCGAATTCCTTTTGTCTTAGGTCATATTCCAACACCCTATGTCATAAGATGCACACAAGTCCACGAGGATAACATGCTTTGATACCACTATTGAAAAATCCCCAAGCCCTAGTCTAGTGTCACTTCTTCACTTTTTAGAAGTGATTTTAAGCACTTGGTGGAGGATCCAATAATTCAAGACTAGAGACCTCTTTTTATACAAACCCCTAATGATTTTCAAACTGACTAACATAACTAACTCTCAACATCTATTCAAGATATATATATATATAGTCTAACTCGTTTAAAAAGACTAGCACTCAACTATCTAAAAAAATTCAAATTACAATTTTTCACAATTCAAGCTTAATTTTTTCCCACAGAGAAAAAAAAAAAAAAAAAAGCTATAATCAAGCTAGTAGAAACTAGGGAAATTTTATTTTTCGGAGAAAATTTAAAGAATTTGCTACTTGACAACTAGAGATGCTGATGCTTTTATGCTTTTATTCTCTAGAAGGCAAAAGCCTCTCATGAGTATTCATACAAAACTATACTCTATGGTTTTTGTTCATATAAGTAGTACAAACAGAATTTATCTATATGTTTGTCAAAATATACTTCTGCATAAATTATAAGCATACATGAAAATAAGATTATTTCACACAAAAAGTATAAATGAGGAAAAAAGAGAAGCTTATAGGATCTTAACTTGATTTAAGATATTATATGTTATATGCATTAAAAACTTTTGAGTTAGCTTGTTATAAAGTTGGATCATGAAGTATTTATATTGTTATTCTCTAGAATAAAGATCATATGGAGCAACAATCGTGACTCCATTTTAAAAAAAAAAAAAAAAAAAAAAAATCTCTCTTGCTTTCCTTAAGAGAGCGAGAGAGAGAAAGAAAATATTTCTTGCTAGAAACCACTAATGTCACATAAGTCGTATTGATATATGATTTTATTCCTTAAGGAATTGTTCAATTTCATTTTGGACAATATAGAGCTAGTGTCTAGAGAATGTATATTTATAAGATCGTGTCTTTCCTGAAAATAACTGTGTTCATCATGAATCAAAGGTTTCTTCTTCCTTTTTTTTTTTGGTAAGAATTCTGTCTTTTAATGTCGTATACCATGCATAAAGGGTCTTTCCTCTTGTTCTTATCTGTTTTGGAGTGATACGCATAGAACAGCACAAGTTGAAATTCAGATAGGTACAAAGATAAAGTAACTACGGTAAAATTAACAAGCTCTTCATCATGTCAAGTTCATGATTCAACCCTTTTAACATTCATGAACTTCACTTATTAAAACACATTCAGCCATATAGGGGAACGGATAAAGCATCTTATTCGTCTACCTTAATTTTTTCATTGTCAGCAAAACACTAGCTAGTTGATTGTTGAAACCAAACTTGAACCTTTTCCTTCCACAACACAACTTCTAGAACTCATTATTATCAAGGAACAACTCATTCTAAATTATTAAGTTTTATAGGTAAAGATTTAAGAATGATTTCTATATATAACACACCTTGCACATAAAATTTATTGGAATTGGAGCATGTGGAGAAAGTATAAATCTAACAAATTTTATGGTGAAATTTAATTATTTATGAGAAAAGAATCCACAAGGATCAAACTCTTTCACTTAGTCAAAGAGATTTTGATACCAAATCAATAATCATTATATATATATATATATATATATATATATATATATATCTTGTTAGTGTTAAAGTTTAGTTATTGGTAACTCTTCAATGTTCCCAACTACCTTTATATCATGTATTTTAGTTAATTCAAAATGGGCCAAAGTCAAGTTCTCTCACTTTCATAATTAGTCTTATCATTCTTATCCCATTATAACCTAAAGTTGAGATTTATGATTGAAATTAGTTTCACGCATTCAACTTTTTGGTTTGATGTGGTTGTCCAAAGCAAGAAATTAATGTCTTTGTCAAAAAGAAGTGCAACATCTATGGCTAGAAAAGTCACAAAGACATGGAGATTAAAATACTGCATCATATAAATTCTTTCTATATATCAATCGTCAAAACTTGGGGGCAGCTTAATTTTGATTAATTGGCTTGTTGCTACGTACATTAACTTTCTAACAACAGTTTGAGGGCATTTTGTTTGGGAAGATTGTCTGCCATAAATAGAAATGATCTCACAATTGGGGTTTGTTTGTGAATAAAAAAGAAGAGGGGCAGAAACATCAGGCTAAAAGTGATGAGTTATAATTGTGTCAGCATCGTGCAGCGTCACCATACACCATCTGAATGCTTATTTATATATGATAATTCAGGCCTGTATAGGACCCTATATATGTTTCATTGGATTTAGTCAGAGGTGTTCACGATTCGGTTTGGGCGATTTAATGAGCATTTCAACAATCAAACTGACCATAACCTATCGATTCGATTCAGTTTGAGTGAATTTCATGATAGAAACTGAACCAAATCGAATTGATATTGAGCGGTTTGGTTTTGGTGGTTTAATAGGGTTGCCACATGTGAGAAGAGACCAAATCAGTATAATAGGAAATCGTTACAAACTTAAAAGAAACAGTAATAAAATTGACCAAATAATCAATTCTTCTCTGCCTCACATATGCTTACATGAAGACTCCTGACTTTTGAGATAATTGAAGCAGAGAGCAAGAAACAAATAAGGAAAGAATAAATAGAAGGAAGGAATAGATTCGCAGCTTTCTTATATTGTGGCAGTTTGCATCATATCAAAGATCTGCAGTCGTTTACCTTTAGATTGATCTAAAATTTTGTTTGGAGGTTTCCAAGACACAGTTCTTTAATTTGAACGGTGCGATTGTGAATCCATAACTTCTAGGCCTGGATCTGGAGCTGCGAACAGAGGTGCACAAATCAAAATAGCACACTGAAGAAAAGGGGTACAGCACTAGAGGTGCACAAATCAACTTGTTCGTCTACAGGCATATACTTGGCTAAACTATGTTAGAAAAATAATAGAGATAGGAGACGAGAACAATGACTTTGAGGCTTTGAGGAATGTTAATAGATAGATTGAAGTGACACTGAGTTATACAATTAATACATATATTATATTTTAATAAAAAAATAGTGCTACAAGCAATTTTACCTATAAAAATTGTACCCTTCAATAAAATAAGATAACCAATGGCTTATTTTGAATACAAAATACCAAATCAAAATGTTTTATTTAGATTGATTTAATCCATATACAAATTAAAGGGTATTTTGTATGCCATCTAAATAAAAACATTTGAATTTGGTATTTTGTATATGGGTATTTTATCCGTATAAAAAATATAGAAAATTTTCAAATACAATCCAAAAGCAAAATAATTCCAATCAAACGACAGTAAATCTTTTCTTTTCCCATTAACGCCAAATCTTGATTTATTTATGGAGATTTCTTAGATATATTTAATAGGGATGTGGTATGTCATACCACATGAGAATAGCCAATGTGTGAATGACATATGTAATTGACAATTTTAAGTTAACGACTTTAAATTTGTTTGAGAGAATGTGATAAATTATATTTTGTATTCAGTAAAATATAAAAATTATATCTTGATGGTAAATACTTGTCACGTTATTATGGTATGACATATCCATTTGATACCATAAAATCCCCATGTTGATTATTATTTTTTAGAAATAGAAGTAAGTCTGATTTTCCTTTTCATCTTCTTAAACCTTAAACTTGTTTTTTTTTTTTAAAAAAAAAAAAGCCTGATTACTCTTTTTTATTTGGGCTAGGGTCCAAGTAAGATGTTCCTCAGCAGAAATGACGGAAATGTGGCCCAACTACGCTAAATAAAAGCAAATCTGCGTTTACCTTTTTGCAATTCAGCATTCAGCCCAACCAAAAAATAAGAAAAACCGGTCGGCGCGTAGAACGCACGAGGAACCTCGAAAACCCGCCAGTATTTCCCGCCACCATTTCCACTCAGGGACACTCATATATTTTACTCACACGCACTCGAGAGGGTCTGCGATTCAATTTCTTTCTCCGTTTTCACTGTAGAACCCTAATTGCAGCGATGAATGAAAATTTTGAGGATCAGAACAAGCTGCCTGAGCTCAAATTAGGTATCCTATGAAAAACGAGAAAAAGAACGACAAAATTTATCATTTTCCACTCTGATTAATTCGTTTATTTCGTTTTGTTTTCTTGTAATGGTGACTAGTAGAAATTTCTTAACGAGTTATTCATTTTTCTCTGTTGCCAGATGCTAAGCAAGCCCAAGGGTTTCTATCATTCTTCAAAACCCTACCTCATGTAAGTGTTTTTGTTTCTCTTTTAATTTTAACATTCTCTCCCAAAATGGGTACGGCTCTGTTGGGAAGGTATTGTAGCATTGTATGAAAAATCACACGATCTCTTTGATTGTCAAACATTCGGAGCAAGAAGCTGGGAGTTATCAGAAATTTTGTGGGCTGTGAGGAGGTTGACATAGAAACAATATCCTCAAAATTTTGCTTTATTTTTCTTGTGTTTTCTCATGGTAGGAAAAATACAACTAGTTGCTCTACGTCGAATTTCAAGAATGCAGTTAAATAGGGGACAAAACGTTGAAAAAAGAAATTAATAATAAAGGACTAACGACTAAATTTAAGTAATCCAATATTTCTTATTTCTTCCAAATTTATTTAGCATGTAAGGGAGTGTTAGGGCATAGTTGAGTCTCATCATTTTTTTTATTTTTTCTTCAATTCTTAAAGGAATGTTGCCAAAAAATGAAAGATGAGTGCATGCATGGAGGCACCAACCGTTTTTTTTTAAAAAAATTTCTCTGCTTGCTTTAGTCTCTTAGTTTTGACGCTAAGCGTATTTAAGTGTTCTCCATTTTCCATTTGTTCTGTTTTCTATGTTTGTTTTACAGGACCCAAGGGCCATTCGCTTCTTTGATCGCCGGGTAAGTTTATGGCATATATTCATGTTTTCTTTATTACCTTGTAGGTGCTTAATTAATTACTCTGTTCAATAAATGATAAGTTGGACACTTTTCCATGCAAGCCTGTCTTTGAAAAATTTCAAGAGGCAACTTGTGGTCAATATTATAATGTCTTTGCTCATTTTGCTTTTGTGGGTTGCTTGAAAGAGATTTCCTTCACCCCTGCAATATTCATTAAAGAATTTGGTTTCAAATTTCACAATCCCAAAGTAACTTGGGTAGAGAAGGACCCTAGCTACTGTAGTTCTTATGTTATCTAGAATAACACTGCTGATAATTTGTGCCATAAGCAAAAGGTAATTTATGTTTTAGAAATCAGTTTTATGCTGTTTAAATATTATGGTGTAATGATTATTCATCCTAAAAGAAGTACTTCGAGGAGACTTTTTTTTTATCCAATTATCTGATTTATCAACCTTTTAACAGCCACCTCTTTCCATCTTTTGAAGAGTATCCATGATTCCTTGTTATAAGTTATCAGTAAGGCCTCATAATAACTAGATTTTTCTTCATGTTATCTTCATGGGGTTCTGTATCTTTTTCTCCTACTTGATTCTGTATGCATATGATGGTCATCAGTGTATTAAAGCTCCTCTTTGAACTACTCAGGACTATTATACTGCTCATGGTGAGAATGCAACTTTCATTGCTAAGACCTACTACCGTACCACTACTGCTTTGCGACAACTGGGTACTGGATCTGCTGCTGTTTCCAGTGTAAGTGTCAGTAGGAACATGTTTGAAACAATTGCCCGAGATCTACTCCTGGAGAGAACAGACCATACTCTTGAGCTCTATGAGGGTAGTGGCTCTAATTGGAAACTGATCAAAAGTGGAACACCTGGAAATATTGGCAGTTTTGAAGATGTTCTATTTGCTAACAGTGAAATGCAAGATTCCCCTGTTGTTGTTGCACTATCACCCAACTTCCGTGAAAATGGGTGCACAATTGGATTAGGATTTGTTGATCTAACTAAGAGAGTACTTGGGTTGGCCGAATTTCTTGATGATAGCCACTTTACAAATGTGGAGTCAGCATTGGTTGCTCTTGGTTGCAAAGAGTGCCTTCTGCCTATTGAGAGTGGCAAGTCTAATGAAAATAGAACGCTGTATGATGCATTGACTAAATGCAGTGTGATGTTAACTGAGAGAAAGAAATCCGAGTTTAAAACCAGGGATCTGGTACAGGATCTCGGCAGGCTTGTTAAAGGTTCTATTGAACCAGTTCGTGATTTAGTGTCTGGTTTTGAATTTGCACCTGGCGCTTTGGGAGCACTACTATCTTATGCAGAGTTACTTGCAGATGAGAGCAATTATGGAAATTATACTCTTCGAAGGTACAATCTTGACAGCTACATGAGGTTAGATTCTGCAGCTATGAGGGCGCTTAATGTCCTAGAATGCAAAACTGATGCAAACAAAAATTTCAGTTTGTTTGGTCTCATGAATAGGACCTGTACAGCTGGAATGGGAAAACGTTTATTGCACATGTGGCTAAAACAGCCTTTATTAGATGTAAAAGAAATTAATTCCAGGTTGGATGTAGTGCAAGCATTTGTAGAGGATACTGTGCTTCGACAAGATCTGAGGCAACATCTTAAAAGAATAGCAGACATTGAGCGATTGGTGCGCAATCTTGAGAAGCGAAGAGCTGGTCTGCAACATATTGTAAAACTTTACCAGGTAGATTTTTATTTTCTGTATTTTATTATAGGTTTTAATAGAATTACACCTGTTTCTATGACTATCTTAGAATTGTACCATTCATAAATACCTAATATTCCTGATCCTTTTTGGTTAGCAGTTCAAATTGTGTCTGATAACAATTATTTGCTTTTCCTTGGAAAAGGGGGCATATTTAAACAAACTGTCAATCAAGAGTTTAGGTCAATACAGTTTTGGTTTTTTTTTTTTTCAAACCTTTTTTCATATATGTATTTGCAGTATGATTCTTTATTCTCTAAGAGCTCAGTTTACATACTTTCTTCCCTTATACTGTCTATATAGAACTGTACTTGTTAGGTTTTATTAATATTACCTCTTCTTGATTCCAATTTTTCTCGGGTGCAGTCAAGTATAAGATTGCCATACATTAAAAGCGCACTGGAAAGATATGATGGAGAATTTTCCTCAATGGTCAAGGATAGGTACTTGGGACCTCTTGAGTTATGGACTGACGATGATCACCTAAACAAATTCATCGGTCTTGTTGAAGCTTCTGTTGACCTTGATCAACTGGACAATGGGGAATACATGATTTCTTCAAGTTATGACCCTACGCTCGCTAAACTGAAGGAGCAGCAAGAGTCACTAGAAAGCCAAATACACAACTTGCATAGCCAAACTGCTAACGATCTTGATCTGCCTATAGATAAGGCATTAAAGTTAGACAAGGGCACACAATTTGGACATGTTTTCAGAATCACAAAGAAGGAAGAGCCAAAAATAAGGAAGAAGCTAGGCACCCAGTTTATTGTACTGGAAACACGGAAAGATGGAGTGAAGTTTACCAATACAAAGCTTAAGAAACTAGGGGACCAGTATCAACAGATACTTGAGGAGTACAAGAATTGTCAAAAAGAGCTGGTTAATAGAGTAGTTCAAACTGCAGCGACTTTCTCCGAGGTAGGTATTTGTATTAGATCTGTTTCTTCTTCATAGATTGTGTGCTCGAGATTGAAGAATTTTCATGCTGCAGGTGTTGGAGTCTTTAGCTGGATTACTTTCTGAATTGGATGTCTTACTAAGCTTTGCTGATTTGGCTTCTAGTTGCCCTACTCCCTACACGAGACCTGACATCACTCCATCGGTATTTGCAAACTCCGCTTATTTTACTTCATAATAGATGTAGTATCCTCTTCTTCCATTTTTCCTCCATTTTGGTTGCAAAGCACTTCCAGAGGATGAGCATTGTCATGTTGTCTGTAATAGGATGAAGGAGATATCATTTTAGAAGGCAGCAGACACCCTTGTGTGGAAGCTCAAGACTGGGTGAATTTTATACCAAATGATTGTAAGCTTGTAAGTATTCCTGAAACGCTTAGAAAATGATAAGTATTCCTGCAGTTTGAATTGCAATGGCTCATTGAGTTTCTCTTTGGCTTTTGCAACAAATCAGATCAGAGGGAAAAGTTGGTTTCAGATAATAACAGGGCCCAATATGGGTGGGAAATCAACATTTATCCGGCAGGTGCTTATTTTCTGTACCACTTTAGCTGCAAAATTAATGGCTATCTTATTGGATATATGCATCCAACTGTAAGATCTTATCATTCTGTGTTTGTGCCGGTGTTAAATATGACCATCAACTGTGGTGCCTAACCTTTCTTTATATATCAGACACCTCATACACAATTTAGACTATAATTAGTTAACGTAAAGTTTCATCTATGCGTAGGTGGGCGTCAATATTTTGATGGCACAAGTTGGTTCTTTTGTTCCTTGTGACAAAGCCAGTATATCAGTTCGTGATTGCATTTTTGCTCGTGTTGGTGCAGGTGACTGCCAAGTGAGTCCTAAACCATAGACTCTTGAACTTATGGATGTTAAAATGGTAGTGTATTTCCTTGGTACTAGCTTAGTCTAAAACTTTACTTGACATAAAGCAACTAGTAAAATTGTTATTTCTGCCTGGAACTCAGGAATTCAGGATTAGCTGTTTGTGATCGAAATGCTTCCTCCTTTTATATCACTTTGAATTTAAACTCAATTATTAGTAATAACATTAATGGAAGTATCCTGAAAGTGGTCAAAGTGTTGAGATGACTATAGTGATATTGCCAAGTTATTTCTGTCATCCATTGCTCACCTAAAATGTTATTCTTTTCTTTTCAACGTTCATCTGTACAAAACGGAAAATTTAAATTTATTTCCTGCTGCCACTAGTTAACTGTCTTCTGTCATGTTAGAATTATATCCTTACCATATAGGAGCTTTTTTCCCCAGCTTCGTGGAGTTTCTACTTTTATGCAAGAAATGCTTGAAACTGCATCTATATTAAAAGGAGCTATCGACAAGTCCTTGATAATCATTGACGAGTTGGGACGTGGGACATCAACCTATGATGGATTTGGTTTGTTTTCACTCTTGAACCTCTTTTAATGCGTTGTTGTTGCCTTCTATATTTTTTTTCCCCTTTCTTCAATGTTTTGAATCTAAGTTATAATTGTGGGAGGATATGTATGGTCAACACAACTTAGCTTCTCACAAAGGGCTTCGTAAGTGACCCATTTAATGGCCAAAATCCAAATGGAATCTCAATAAACAGTTAAGCTGCTTCTTTTACGATAAAAAGAAAGTTATATGTAAACCACATTTTCTAATATTAGAAGCAACCATTGATTAATGAAATTAACTGTTTGTGGAATTACTCTGATTTAGATAGGACTATTTTGTGTCACGTTTTCTCAATCTCCACAGAGATCTGACTTTTGCCATTCGTGTGTATATTCTTTGGGAATTTCACCTTATAAAATTGTATGACGCTATATTTCTTATTACTGCTTTATCTCAAGGGGTTTACTTTGCATTTGACTTTCACAGGTCATCATTGGGTAAAAATATTTTTGAGTTTAAAGTAGGATTTATGGTTAGAAACATTTGGGCTGATGTCCTAGTATCCTTGGATGTTGATTAATTCTGTCTGTTTCTTTATTCCCTTATGGTTATGTTTACTGAATTAAGCATCACTGTGCATCATAACAAGCTTTTGAGTGGTTTGCAGGTTTAGCTTGGGCCATTTGTGAGCACATTGTAGAAGTGATCAGAGCACCTACTTTGTTTGCAACCCACTTTCACGAACTGACTGCACTAGCCCTTGAAAATGCAAGTGATGATCCACAGAAGCAAATTGTTGGCGTGGCAAACTATCATGTTAGTGCACATATTGATTCATCAACTCGCAAACTGACTATGCTATACAAGGTAATGCATTCCCAGAATTCTTTTCATATGACATGCTGTCTTCTTGGATTGGCTTTGTAAATTGTGTTCCTCGTGGAACTAGATTATATTGATTAGTTAGTCCATCAAAATTTCCTCAGGGGAAAAAAATTTAGGAGTGGGAATTCAAGTGGTAAAGCCCCTATTACGGCCATAAATCATTAGAATGGGGAGAAGAAAAAGTGCAGAGCCTTACAGACTTTAAACTGACATTTTGGGTTCATCTGTCTTGCTCTTATTAGTGTCATGATTGATTTAATGTTTATTTCCCACCTTGAATAACGTCCCTCTAAAGCTTAAAATAGCCTAAGACCATAATTTTCTTTCTATGTTATTATCCTGATTTGTTGGAGGCATCTGACTTATATGATTTAAAAATATCTAGGATTACCTTTTTCATATGTCATTAATAATTAATAAACTCTTACCAATACCTAAATTATAAAAAAAATATTAATGGTGATTCAATGGTAGTATTGGATTCATGCTTACCAGATTTCTCTATTGAAAAGCAATTAAAGAATTGTCTCGTTTTAGCAGGTAATTTTATACATGCTTTTTAAAATACCTGCTTTCTTGATAAGTGCTATTTAATAACAATTGATACTGCAAAGGAATTGAAGGGTATGTGAAGTCTTAAGAAGAGCAAAACTAAAAGATTGACTGTAGTAACATTTGATGTTTTCAACGCCAAGTTTTTGAGGAGCCTGAAGAAGGAGTAAGCTCGTTGTGGCAATCCAGTCATATAAATCTTAGAGGAGCCTGAAAATGCTGAATTCTTCTTGAAAGACATGGATATTTAATCATGCACTGCATCCAATCAAAGATGTTGACAAACCTGATGATCTTCATAATACAAGCAGCTTATACTTCTTTAGAAGTTTGAACCCATAATTCATAAATTGTGATAACATAGTCAAATACCAAATTGCATTTGCATTTGCCCATGCCTTTACATGTTATTCTACTATCCAGGTTGAACCAGGAGCTTGTGACCAAAGTTTTGGTATTCATGTTGCTGAATTTGCAAATTTCCCTGAAAGTGTTGTTGCCCTAGCTAGAGAAAAGGCAGCAGAATTGGAAGATTTTTCTCCTTCTGCAATATACTTAAATGATGCTGCAAAGGAGGTACAAATTGTAGTGATTTTATTTGGTTCTTGATAAGGCATCAATATAAAGATAATTATTACTCAAAATCAAGAGAAAAGAAAAATAAGGCTGTATGTCTTGTTGCTTCCTAGCCTGTTAAACATTTCAAAAATGGGAATCACCTATCTGGCTATCCCATTATGAAGCTTTATGTACTTTCTCTCTCTTTTCTATTTGTTTGTCTTTACTCAGCCATAAGTTATTTCTCCAGTTCTTAAAATTGCTTGCTTCCTTGGGCTGAAAGATTGGCCCTAGCTTTGTTTCTGTGCCATTCCAATGCTCCCTATGTTTTGCAATTTCTGTATCTTCTTTTCTTAATTGAGTAACAATTTCCTAGTAAGTAAGCAACCAGTAACTTGTTTTTTCTTTTGAATTCTGGTGTTAGAAGTAGCAGGATCTAATTGGGAAATTATTCAAGTAAAACAGTAGGTTGTTGATATCTGATAGGTGGAAAATTTATCAATGTGAAAGTGGATCCACTGCTAATATATCATGTAGCCATTATGTCAGTGGCACTCGCACTCAACTTCACGTAGGCCTTTGTTTTCATAGGGAATTGCTGTTCGTGTGCTTCATTGTTTGCCGAGCTACTTCCGTTCTTTTTTGTTTTCTTGGTCCAGTTAATGTGTCAAAACAGCTGTTTGACTTGTCTCACTTCTGGAAAATGATGTTAGATCTTTCCAAAATTAGTGCATGCATTTTTCTGTGAAGTTTTAAGGAAAAACAATCTTAATATGATTAATTTTAAATCATTTTAAGGCAACCTGCTTGGTTGGAATGAATTGTTTAAATTTTGTAGTTATAATTTGCAGGTGGGTTCTAAACGTAAGAGAGTGTTTGAACTTGATGAGATGTCTAAAGGAGCTTCGAGGGCGCACCAATTTCTAGAAGCATTTGTTGATTTACCATTGGAAACAATGGATAAAATGCAAGCTTTGCAAGAGGTAAAGAAATTGAAAGATGATTTAGAGAAGGATGCAGAAAACTGTTGCTGGCTACAGCAATTCTTGTAGTTTTTGAACAATGGAGCTAGCTGGTTGCTGGTAGGGTAGCCCTATTTATGTTGTGAATTTTGAAGAGCCTTTTGCTGTTCCAGACTTCCAACGGGATCTGGTAAAACTGAACTATGCTAGAGTGTTCTGTGGTTGCACTTGTGTAGATTTTGTGGGGGGTGGGGGGTAGGTGGAGCTTCTAGCGTAGCTCACATCGGCATAAAAAAGGGAAATGTATATTCTGTTTAGCTTGTATTGTGTTTTCTTGTTAGTTTGAGCAGTTAAAAGAACATGCAGGAAATCTTGTAGACTGGCCTCCTTGTTCCCTCTGGAAATATATTTATGTAACAGCCATTCTGGTCGTAGAAGAAAGAGAAAAGGATGAGTGTTTACCCATGAGATGATGGTAGATCCGTTTTCTTACTTAGAATACATTTGGCAGAAAAATCTGGTGAAATCAATTCGTCCAAAATTCTCCGGAACTTTTTCTTACTCTCAGTATGTTATGTAACATCGTTATGCAATTCCATCCGTAAAAAATCATTGTTTCGAGTGGCTCCAGTCCAATTTTGGTTATCTTTTAGCCCTTTCATATCACGTCCATTTTTTTAACTTGTTTCTTACAGTAAGAAATATCCATGATCAAATTATACAGAGACAAAGATAGCACAGATGTTCTACAATGAAAGGTTATATAGATTTTTTAAAGCAAAAGAGAAATAGAGAAAGGAACAACCAAACAAGCTATATGGAGGAGCAGCAGCCAAGATAATGGATATTGAACAAAAAAGATCTTTGCCTAAAAAATCATTCCCCAACAGATAAATCTCTCTGTATGTATCTGCCCATTACTGCTAAGATATTAATGTATTTGTCACTTGCTGGTTCGTGGTGGTGGATAAGTACGAGACGATATTAAAGTGCTTTATCGGGTGCTTTTGAATTTTTTATTTGTCACAGTGCGTCTGTGATTTGCTGGATGTGATTATTTTGTGCAGGAGACGATGTGTGATTGCGAGTTTGCGACCTACTACAACTTCAACTTATAATTTTTATTTATTTATTTATTTTATTAATATAATAATTTATCTTCTTTTAAAATCTCATCTCATTTATTTAAATTTGAGCATAAAGCTAACGAATTATTAAGTACTCAATAATTAGTATGCCTCTTTGGAGACATTATAATTTATTTATTTTTACTTTAGTTATAACTCTAAATTTGAATATAAAACTTAACTTAATCAGATGTTATTTAGTTGTAATTTTTATTTAAATCATCATATACTAAATTATTTAAATTAAGCTTTAATGATTATAACTATAACATTATTTTTTTTGGTACGATAATTTTTTTTTTTAGTACATATTATAACTATAACATTATTTAGGGTGTCCTTTGAAGACTAAAAAATTTAGGAATTTGGAAGGTATTATGCTTCTTTTCTTAAAATTGTTTTGTACGTTCCTTTTGTAGTTCTGGAATTATATACAAAATGTGTATACATGTAAAGATTAAAAACTGTAAATGACATGTGCATCTAATGGCATCTCTTCTAGTCATAGCTATTAGAGGGTTTGGTGTCATGGGTTTTATTCTCGCAATGTATTCTTTATTTCTTTTTTTCAGCGCATTGTGCTTTTATATAACAAAAAAAAAATTAAAGACCAAATTGAATTACATTCTTTCTTATGTATATGCTAGTATCTTCTGNAAAAAAAAAAAAAAAAAAAAAGTCTTTAGTTTATATACATGATATAATGAACTTATTAAGTACATAAGCATGCAATGTCATCATTATTATTTTTGGCCATCAACCTCAACGTTAGTTTTACAAAAAAATATGTTTACTATACTATTAATATAACCTACAATTATCTAACTGATTTCAAATTATTCAAGTACTCTTATAAACTTGAGTCAAAGTTTATATTCTTTAAATCAAAATTCTGACTTCACTGTTATCCATTAACACAATAAAATAAATCCGAATCTCATGCCTTTGGAATAAAGTAAGAAATATATGGGGAGGGGGGAACCACTATCACTCTTTTTAATTAATTAAATTATTGTATTAGGGTCGTAGTTATTGGTTTGAATCATGACTTATTGAACTCGACCATACATGAAGGTTGACTCAACAAGAAAGTAAATGAAAAAAAAAAAAACTCATTTTCAGTGAATATGAGGTACTTTAACATGGATATTACAGTTTAGAAAAAAAAATTACGCATTTATCACATTTTGTAACTTAATTACCTAAATATTACAGTTTAACAAAAAAAAAAAAACAAATTTCAGATAGGTTGGAATCACCGGATGCGTCAATGGTCTCACGACGTGTCTAGTGTGGACACGCCACATGGTCAATGGCGTGTTCACTATTATCACTTTTCAAGCATGACATGTTTCCAATTTGCTGCCTGTTTCTAATGCGTTTGCCTTGGCCACATGGCGCGTCCACACTGGACATGTAGTAGGGCCATTGGCGTGTCCAGTGATCTCCAGCTATCCGAATTTTTTTTTAATTTAAACTTTTAAAAAATTGTAATATTTAGGTAATTAAATTACAAAGTGTAATAGATAGGTAATTTTTTTTTTAAAATGTAATATCCAAGTCAACGATCGACAGCTAATTATGACTCATGATTAGGCCAAATGATAATTTCCTTAATATTTTAGGAGAATAGCAATTTTTTTTTACTCTTCTTCATTTATTGAACTATAGTGGTTCTAGTATCAATCTTCTATCCAAATATATATATACATTTGGGACCAATCTGCTTTTTTTTTTTTATTATTATTATTAATCACAATTAGATAATGTTTTTATAATCCTTCAATTATTTGTATGGAGACGACTAAGCTGTACACTCCATTAAGTGGAAGTAACGTTATCCACCGCTAGTTAAAGGTTTTAATGGGACTTAGGATGTAAATTTGGATATTTTAAAATGATTCATAGAATTTAAGTTTAATATATTCCAAAAAAAATTAATATTTTATATTTTATTTTTTCTTACATGTTTTTTTTTAAGGAGATTCTATGATATTACGTAAGTATGCTATACTACACTGACGTGGCAAGCATACATAATTTTTATATTTTATTAGATATAAAATATAATTTATTTAATTTTTTGAATAAATTAAAAAATAATTAACTTGTACACATGTCATTCATTTATTGGTTATTTCTATGTAGTATAGTATACTACATAAATATTAAAAGTATATAAGAAACCTCCTTTTTTTTTATATCATATTATTTATACATTTTACAAACTGTCTTCTTTTTTTTAACAATTAAGTATACAAAATCACCCTAATTTTTATTTTATGGATAAATCTACAAAGATAATTTTTTTCAAAAAAATTTAAATTAAATAATAAAGAGAAGTGAAGACTATAGTATATATTCAAGAACACTAATATTAAAAGTTAAAATATAAATTATTCTTGTTGATAACCATCCATCAATATGAAATAACTATTTTAGAATATGCGACTTATGTGTTAAACTCAAAGTAGTAGTTATATATATATATGACAAATTTAAAAGCAAATTCAGTAATTACATAGCTCAAACGTGTCCATATTAGAAGCTGTGGCAGACATGTCACTTATCTTGAAATGATTACCATGTCGACGGCGCCCATCACCCATTATTTGTTTTATAGCGTTGTTTTTGTCTAATCTCAAGAACGACCAATCATATAGAGCCACCTAATTTATCAAAGACGTCCAGATGAAGAATAGAAGAGAAACTGGAGGGGTTAGTATTACGTGGCGGAAAACAATTCGATCTCGGTGTGCACTTTGTTAGCATGCCTGTCCTTTCAGTGTTTTATCCCACGTCGGAAAGTGATATCGTAGGACCTTGAGATTCGGGAACATCGGAGACAGAGACAATTTCAGCACTCTGTTGGGTTTAGTCAAATGAAAATGAGGGTAAATTAATCACAAAAATACACTTTCCTAAATTATTTATTAAAATAAAATATTTTACAAATTATATATATAAATGATATACTTTTTATTATATTACACGAAAAAATAATATTTTTATGAGTATCACATTACATTAGAATAATGTAATTCTATTTTTTAATAAATTAAAAAAGATAGTCATACTACTTAAAAAATAGTGTGACAACTATAAAAATATTATTTTATTGTGTAACGTGACTATATTTATTTAAAAAATTACACAATTTATATAAATAATTTTTAAAGTGTTTAATTTCAATAAATAATTTGAGAAAATATTTTTTTGGTCAATGAACCAAAAATGGGGGAAATAATATTTTTTATATTCTATTTCAAACTAAATATTAATGGAATTTAATTGATATTATTTGATTTAAAATTTGTTTATATGTTAAGAATCAATTTGATTTCAATTTAATTACAAGTCAATCCTCACGTTTAAAGCTCATTAAAAATAAATAACATTCATTTTATTTTTACAATTTTAGTTCTTTTTTACAAGAACTAAATTTTAATCTTGATATATTATAAGGTATATTTATCCACTCATAAAATGAAAACTATAATTTAAATGAACTCCAATTAAATCTCACTAAACTGTTCAGATCTACAAATCAACAAGTATAATAGGAACTATGATTTATAAGTTAACTGAATTTTTATACAAAAATGTTTCAAACACTGTGAGGTACGTAATTTATTTGTAAATTAATTAAAATTTAAAAAAAATGATATGAACTTTAAAAACTTATTTATTTTTTATATGAACTTTAAAAATTTATTGATGTTTCAAACACAATCTTAATTATGAAATACAGTATAAAATAATGGTCAAAAAGTAAATAATTTATTCATGATATGCTTGGTTTTATTAGAAGAAAATATATGGAGGAAATTATTATTCACACTTATTTTCCTTTTCTATATATTTATTACATCTATATGCCTATCTTTCTAAATTCATCAAACGAAATAAAGAAGTGCACAAATTTTAATTTTAATTTTACTATTTTCCTCCCAAATCCTTTCATCTTGGAAGAAATTGTAATTTACTAGTTGTAAATTTGTAAATGTTTTGTTGAACCACAACATTATTTTTGGACTATATGTTTTATTTGTTATGGTATGAATCTTTCCTTGTGCTTAAGTATAGTAACAAGTAGGGTATCATGCTAGTTAAATATACATTCTCTAAATCCATCCTAATTTCGTTCAAAATATCATACATATAAAAAGTTATTATTGTTTGGTTCTTCAATTTGACAAAAAGACTATTTAATTAATACATATTTAGTTTCTTCCATACCAGTAGAAAATATCCAAAATACACACTAGTATTATATGATTATTTCGTTTATTTTTTAACATAATAATTATATATATGAACAAAACAACTACATAACATAAAAAGATATTAATCACATGTGAATAGAATAATCATATAGCACCAAAGGATAATTACATATTTTAACAAAATAATAATATAACACTAAAGAGTATTTTAGACATTTCATACGAAAATAACCAAATTAGAATTGCTATGTATTTAGAACCAAATGACTTTTTTTGTCAACTTGATGAACCAAACAATAATTCCCTCTATTTTATACTTCTCATCACATTCTTAATTTTTTTTAAAAAAAATAGATAGTAAAACTATTACTAAGCGTACCTCTCCTATACGACATATTAGTAATTTAGTCATATGTTAGTTATAACATTAAAGAGTAATTTAAGGTTTATGTAATAAATTTATCCTCGAACACCCAAATTTTAGATGTACAATTTCATATCACTACTATATACTACAACCATCAATATTTATTTTTTGATTTATAATTCATTAAGAAAAAAAGTTAGAATGAAATTTGCTAATATTATATATACGCCTATTTGAATATACAAATATTTTTCTCTCAAAAAAATAATATACAAATATTTTAGTGATATGTGAAAAATACAATTGGTTTCAATAATTTGGAGAATAATTTCAAATTGTCCCATATCCAATAATTAAATAGACGAGTTTCATTATGATCAATATGAGACAAATATCTCATTGAGCCCATAAAATTATCATCACTTGCGTGTCAAATGTGCATTTTAGCCAACTATTATTTATTATTCTATTAAAATGGAAAAGGGTCAAAAGTACCAAAGATATTCCAATTTATAATTACCACTTATATTATGGCACATTACACATTACTCTCGAATCAAATATTGAGTTCGAACTTTAGAGTTGCTATTGTTGTGAAAAATTTATTAATTATTGTTCTCATTCCGCATAGGAATTAATCTCATACTCAAAGGGCGTAAACAAAGTATATATATATGAGTATTGAACAATTCTCGCATGAGAAATACGCAGTATATTCCATCCGTATACACATGAGTAAAATAAACAATTTGTTGTAACACATAGTTTGTCAATCAAAGTTTATACTTCTCTTTGACGGTGATATATATAATTTTTTTAATTATGCGTTTACATGCCATCATTTTCTATCTCAAAAATAAAATATTGAACCCAATCACCTTTGTCCTAAATTGCAACCTGAGAACTCTAATTAAGTTATGGCTACGTTTTGTTAGAGCCAATATTGAATCTATTTTTGGTATAAAGAATGTAATATTAATGTAGTTTTATGAATAAAGATTTAATCTAACGATTTACATATATATAAATCGACGATATCAATAAAGTAAGGATAAAATTTAAGTAAAATTTGTTACATATTTATGGTAGTGTGATCTTATCAAAATATTATATGTATGTTATTTTTATAATTCAGTGTCATATCATATCTCATTAATATTTTTTAAAATTTCACTTTGACCCTACCCTTAATTTCTCTCTCCACCACTCACCTGCCTAATTTCTCTCTACCTCATCCACCTTCACTGTCCCTCATTCCCTATGCAAAAAATGGTTGATGTTGATGTCTCGGTTCTGCAATTGCCTCCTTCAATTGAGATTGTTGATGTTGAATCGTTTTCCTTCACACTTATCTCAAACAAGGGCATCAATAAATCCAATGCAATCTTCATTGAGTAGTATGCCGATGACAAATACCTCCACCTTGCGATTATGGCTTATTTGGGCAAAACCAAGCCTAGCCCAAAAACCCTCATCGACCTCTCAACGATGATGACAATGATGAGGTGATAGTTTTAAAGTTTTGGCTTGGAAAAACTCATTTTAGGAACAAACTGAAAAAACCCTTTTGCATGTTAGCTGAAGACTGACACGACCATGTCCATGGCCGTGTCGTGGCTGTGTTATGGTCACAGAGAGCATAAACTTGTTGAAGAAAGACACGGTTGACTATACATGCTAAGTTAAGTGAACACGGGCGTGTCTTTGTAGATCCAAACCGTGTTACTAAGTTAAGTCAGTGGTTGTGGTTTTTGATGTAGTTAGTTAGATTAGTCAAAGTTAGTTACTAATTTATGGTTAGATGATTAGCTGTCAGTCTTGTAAAGGAAGTCTTAGATTGTGCATATATATTCATGTAACTGTACATTCAATCAATCAAGAAATTCATTTTCAACAATTTCATTTGCCTCTCTTTTCTTTCGCTCTCAACCTTCTTCTTTGAAGAAGCTTATCTGCTCAACTCTGATTTCATGGTATTAGAGCTTCAATAGCTCGATCTCTTCTTGTATTTCTTTGATCATCATATTCGTGATCCACTATTTTCTTTTCCTGATTTCTTGTTGAAGATATGGCATCTAATCCTGTGAACTATGCAAATACCTCTCATCGAGGTTTTGGTAATTCTGAAGAAAGTATGGTTGATCCTTCAAGTCCTCTGCATCTGCACTCCTCAGATAATCCTGGTGTTGTGCTTATCTCTAAGCAATTAGATGGAAGAGGCTTTCATGCTTGGAAACGAGCAATGGTGATTGCTCTTTCTGCCAAGAACAAGCTAGGGTTCATCAATGGTGAAGTGCAGAAACCAACATCTAATTCTTCCTTGCTGAATGCCTGGAATCGCTGCAATTTTATGGTGATTAGTTGGATTTTGAATGCTTTAAGCAAGGACATTGCTGAAAGTGTGATTTACATTTCTACTGCACAAGAAATATGGTCTGAGCTCATTGAGCGATTTGAACAAGCCAATGACTTTCTGGTTTATCAAATTCAGAAGGAGTTATACTCAGTTTCTCAAGGAGCAGATAGTGTTTCCACTTATTACACTAGAATTAAGAGAATTTGGGACAAATTGAAGAATTTTCAAGTTGCCTTGCGGTTCTGCAAGAGTTTTAGACAAATACTTTGATGATCAGAAGTTGTTTCAACTGCTTATGGGGCTAAATGATGCTTTTTCAACTGTTAGGGGTCATATTCTTATGATGTCCCCCTTGCCAACCGTTAATCAAGCTTACTCCATCATTGTTCATGAAGAAAAACAAAAAGGAGATTGCTTCGCCTACTGTTCCTTTCTCAAGTGATACTGCTGCAATGAATGTCAACATTGGAAGGAACAATTATACACATCAAAATACACCTCAAAGGCATAATTTGAGCAAGAAATCTAGTGTTACTTACAACTATTGCAAGAAACCAGGACATACTAAGGATAAGTGTTATAAACTCCATGGTTACCCTGTTGATTTCAAGTTTCAAAGGCCTAAGAGGTTCTTTGGTTCAGTTGAAGGAGAATCCATTAAAAGCTCTTAGAATAATAACTCTTCTCCTGCTCTCCAATTTTCATTTGAGCAATATACTCAACTCATGACTCTCTTGAGCCAACTAAAACCTAATGATCAAGCAAATCAGATGGACATGCCAAACACTCTTGCAGCTGCCAACTTTGCAGGTAATTTGTCCACTGATGCACATCATAGCAAGTCTTTTCATAAAGGGCGCATATGGATTATAGATATTGGTGCTTCTGACCATATATGCGTTGATAAGCATGCTTTCTTTAGTATGCTTGATGTTAAGGTGCCTCATTATGTTTATCTTCCTAATGGTGATATTGTTCGGGTTAATAGCATAGGCACAGTTGTCATTTCTTCACATTTAATCCTTTCTAATGTCCTCTTTGTTCCTTCTTTCAAGTTCAACTTATTGTCCATCAACAAGTTAACTTCCCAGCATCACTATTCAGTGTGCTTTTCTAATGACATGTGTTACATTCATGCCCCTTCAATGAAGAAGGACTTACTCCTTGGTAAAAGAGATGAAAGCCTGTATCTTCTTCGACATCATGTTCATAATTATGTTCCTTCAAAAGTTCCTCTTGATTCTTCTTGTAATGTCAAATGTAACCTTTTTGTAATAAAAATAAAACCTTTCTATGGCATTTACGTATGGGGTATATGCCTTTGTATAAACTTTATATATTGCCTATTGATATGCCAAAATCTGGTAATCATCATGACTTTGTTCTTTGTGTACTGTTTGCTCATAATCTAGACAGCCCAAATTACCATTTCCTTCTAGTCATATTTCTACTAAGGCTCCATTTGATTTAATTCACATTGATATTTGGGGTTCTTACAAACACTTTACCTATGTTGGTCACAAGTATTTCCTTACTATTGTTGATGATTTTAGCAGAAATACTTGGGTTCACTTACTTCATAATAAGTCTTCTACTTTCTCCATCATTAAGTCATTTGTTCATCTTATTCAAACACAATTTCATACTACTGTCAAGGTCATTAGGACTGATAATGCCTATGAGCTTGGTAGTAGTTCAACAGGTCAAACTTTATTTTCTTCCCTAGGAATCATCCATCAAACTTCATGTCCATATACACCACAACAAAATAATGTTGTTGAACGCAAACATCATCATCTCTTTGAAACCTTTAGAGCTCTTTTATATCAATCTAGCTTACCTAAAAAATACTGGGGTGATTGTGTTCTCACAGCCACTTACCTTGTCAATAGAATGCCCTCGAAGGTCCTCCAAAATCAAACACCTTATCAAATACTCTTTAACTAATTGCCTTCATTTTCTCATCTTAAACCTTTTGGTTGTCTTTGTTTTGTTTCCACCAATGCTCAAGGCAGAGATAAATTCATGCCTCGTTCTTTTTCTGGAATTTTCTTAGGATATCCCTTTGGTAAGAAAGCCTATAAAGTTCTTAATCTTCATACTCAGGAGATCATTGTTTCCCGAGATGTTATTTTCCATGAAACAATTTTTCCTTTGCATTATTCTTCTATTTCTGAACACTATCATCATTCTTTACCTTATTCCATGAAGGATGTTCCCTCTGGTGGTTTGACACGTGCTTCGACACGGTCGTGTCCTGGTTCTCCGCGGCCGTGTTCCTCCTCTTTTCCTCCCGTGTTGTCTTCACAACCACAGTCGTGTCCTTCCCGTGTCCCTTGTTAACACAGACAGTCAGTCAATTAGAAGGTCAAACAGAATTGTGAGGCCTCCACCTTCTTTTCAGGACTACGTTTGTGGTTCTGCTATGGATACCACTGATACAGATGCCCTCACTGGTTCTTGTTGTCACACTATCACCAATGCCTGCTTTGCTACCAAGTCCTTATGCTTCAACACCCTCTCTGACAGCACTCAACATTTACAATATACTCACTGATATTGAACCTCAGACTTATAAGCAAGCTGTAGGTAATCCCTTCTAGGATGAAGCAATGACTAAAGAATTTGAAGCCATTGAGCTTAATAAAACATGGGATATTGTTAAACTACCTAAGGGTAAGAAACCTATCAGTTGCAAGTGGGTTTACAAATTTAAGAGGAAATCAGATGGTTCCATAGAGCGATACAAAGCTAGGCTTGTGGTTAGGGGCTTTACTCAAAAGGAAGGTGAGGATTATTCTGAGACTTTTTCTCCAGTTGTTAAGTTTACTACCATTAGAACATTAATTGCACTGGCTGTTAAACGTGGTTGGTCCGTCTTTCAACTGGATGTTAACAATGCATTCTTACATGGTAATCTCCATGAGGATATTTACATGCAAGCTCCCCTAGGACTCATTGTTTCTGATCCCTCTTTAGTCTGCAAATTGAAGAAGTCCTTATATGGTTTGAAACAAGCCTCACGCCAATGATATGCTAAGTTGTCAGAAACTCTTAAGCACAAAGGTTATGATCACTCACCTCATGACTACTCTTTGTTCATTAAAAAGCCTGCTGGTTCTTTGGTTATTGTGGCGGTTTATGTTAATGATCTCTTGGTGACTGGTGATAATTTGTCTGAAATTCAGTCTCTTAAACATCACCTTGATGATACCTTTAGAATCAAAGACCTTGACACTTTTCACTATTTTCTTAGTCTTGAGTTCACTTCCTTGTCTCAAGGTCTTTTGATTAGTCAATGCAAATATATCATTGATCTTTGCAATGACTTTCAAGTTTCTAGTATGCCTCAAGTGGCTTGTCCCTTGGCCAATAATGTCAAGCTAGATCTTGTCATGCCTGATCCATTACCTGATCCTTCTATTTATAGAAGATTGATTGGTAGGTTGAATTTTCTGTTACACATTAGGTCAGACATTGCCTACAGAGTTCAGTTTCTTAGCCAATTCAATCAAAATCCTTCTCAAGCTCATATGCAAGCAGCCATCCATGTCTTATAGTATCTTCACTCCCATCATATTCAAGGCATTTTCATGAACCCCAATGCAGATTTACGTCTACTTGCCTATTGTGATTCTGATTGGGCTGCTTGTCCCTTTTCCAGAAAGTCAGTTAGTGGTTATTTTATTATGCTTGGTGGCAGTCTAGTGTCATGGAAATCCAAGAAGCAAACTACTGTTTCTTTGTCTTCTGTAGAAGCTGAGTATAGATCAATGAGACTCGTCACTATTGAACTGACATGGCTTAGTCGCTTGCTTAGTGACTTTGCTGTTTCCAATGTCACTCCAATTCCTCTCAGGTGTGACAACATGGCTGCCATCTATATTACTTGTAATCCGGTTTTCCATGAATGTACTAAACATATTGACATTGATTGTCATTATGTGTGTGAACAATTATTGAATGGATTACTTTTTCTCTCTCTCTCTCTCTCATATTCCAACTACAAATCAGCTGGCAGATATCTTCACGAAATATCTTCCTGCTCCCAAACATCATAAGACATTATGCAAGCTTGGATTGTCTCCACATCCAGCTTGAGGGGGGGTGTTAGCTGAATACTGACATGGCCATGTCTATGGCCGTGTCGTGGCCGTGTTATGGTCACAGAGAGCATAAACTTGTTGAAGAAAGACATGGTTGATTACACGGGCTAAGTTAGATGTTTTATTTTTGTTATGTATCTCTTTCAGTGTATTGTGCTAAGTGTTAATCTTATAATTATATATATATTTTTTATAAAAGTCAAATATAATCATTTTGAAAGTCACACTTGTCTAAGTTAAATTATTTTAGGCAGCTGCAACTTACATTTAGAAGTAGTTTTCAGATGAATTTTTCCCATATTTGTGCATTTAGATGCTGTACAATTAAATATTACTCTATACTTAGCGTGTGGATTTGCCATCGTCTTTTCTTTTCTCACAAACGATGGGGACAAAACCGTCATTCCATCACCAGGAAGTACTAAACTAAATAGAAAAATCGGTGAGTGCCCAACTAAGACGAGACGAGGAAGCGTTTGCTTTGCCGTGAAAGCTAAGACTTGAAAACACCAAAAACAGTTTAAGAGAGAGAGAGAGAGTAAATGGGCTTTGTTTTATATTCATGAAAGAGCTGTTCAATATTTTTCCTCTTTTCAATGGCGCCCACTGGAACTGAATCCTTCGCTTTTCCATTTCCTGTCGCAACCTAGAATCTAGACTCCATCCAGATACACCCACAAGTTTAGGGCTTGTACCAACTGTTCTGTTTATTTTTTCTTTTCTGGGATTGGTTTTGGTGTTTATGCTTGATAATTGAAATAAAAAGGTACGGATGATGATGAGCTGGCGCAGAGTATTGAAGTCTGTACAGGCCTTTGCTGCCCATACCCTTCTCTTCTCTTTCACTCTTTTGCTCGTTCTCAAGCTCGATCACGCACTCTCTGGCTCTTGGTGGTCAGTTTTTGCTCTTTTCTTGTCCACTGAAATTTCACTAACCAATTCAATTTTGCTTTTTTTTTTTTTCCCTACCTTTGTAGGTTGTGTTCCATTTTTCTCGAATTGAATATAGACTTTGAATATCAGCCCTCGGGAAAATGACCGAATGAAAATGTTGATTTTGATTGTTATATGTGTTAAGGCGTGAACTGGGCAGAATTAGAAAATTTTAAAGTTTTGCTCTCATTGTTGCCTTTTGGGGCAGTCGAAAACAGTGCGAAAGAAAATGATTATTTTTTTTCATCTGAGGCATGGGGCTTATCAAAAGTTCACCTGGCCTGAGTAAGTGTTTCAAATTTCCATGTTATAAAGGTGTGTGTGAGAGAGAAGTGGGGTTGAGTGTTTCTTCTGGTTAACCGCACATATAATGCCTTGTCCAGTTTTCTTATGGGAAAATAACCTAAAAGAAGATGAATTTGTTATTCAATAGATTGTGGGGTAAAATTGCTTCTTTTTGATAGCTATGCAACTGTTTCGTCCAAAAATTGGCAACATATTTTCGTGATTAGGTTGAGTGCGCCTACCTTTGGGTTGAAAGCTTGGGTGGTTTGAGAGACTCATAAGATGGTGAATGTCAGCTAACTGTATATCATGGTAGGGTTGAGTCTAGATGCAAATTTTTGTCTCAAAATCTCAATTATATTTGGAGTTTACTATGGGATTCAATCAAAATAACTGGAAACCTACTACTGAGACATTAGTAAAATCGTGGTCCTAGCTGGGAAAAATGGAAGAAGTCTCTTAAATCTTGGGGGGTTTCATGGTGTTGTGTGCACAGTTTGTTGATTCACAAAAAGATGAATTTTTAAGGTAAAAAGACGAGGGAGAAGGTGTTACCTTCATTGGATTCTGAGAAGACAATGACTTTTAATTACTGACTTTTAACTTTGATATGCAGGATAATATTTTTTCCTCTATGGATGTTTCACGCTGTTGTAGCTCGAGGAAGGTTCTCATTACCTGCACCATCAGTTCCCCGCAACCGACATGTATGCCATTATTATTCTTGCTAAAATTTGAGAAAGTTTACTAGGTCCTCAGAGTTGGGTTATCGAATCTCTTTTTCTCGCATTTACTTTTTGATTATCAAGTAGAAAAACTTTTCTGTCTGTGATTAAGATGAGTGAATAAACTGATTTTCTATTTTTGTGACAGTGGGCACCATGCCATGCGGTCGTTGCAATACCATTGCTTATTGCATTTGAATTGCTCCTTTGTATATATCTTGAGAGCTTATATGGTATAGCACTTACTCTCTGCTATTGTCTTTACACAATTAAGGAATTCCAATTATATCCATCATTCAATGTATATCAATTGCTTGTGGATGGAGTACTTTAAAAGAAATATTAAGTTAGTATTATATGTTCATCTAGGTATATGATGCTCATTTATTCCTATTATTGTAATTTTGAGCATTTGGCCATGTCCTCATGTCTTCAACATGTTGATACTGTTACACTAAATGGCCTCAATTCTTGTACAGACATTTATGGAAGATCTCCAATTTTACAGGGTTTTTTTTTTTTTTTTTTTTTTTTTTTTNTTTTTTTTTTTTTTTTTCTTTTGTCTCTTGCACAGTTCATGGTTTTGCAGCTGTAAATCTGAAGATTGTGTTCCTTCCCTTACTGACATTTGAAATCATTATTCTAATTGACAATTTCAGGTAACTTCTTGAGCATAGTTCCCTTAAACCTTTGTTTCTTTTGGGTTGTGCTCTAGTGGCATTCATGACAATAGAATTTAATTCATTGTCTTCTTTTTCCCTTCTTTACTTCCCCAGAGTTTGAAGTTTTCAATTGCTGATCCATGCTTTTGGGTGTGTTATGATATGATTTGGGTTTGAATGTGAGTTTTCTTTCTTTCTTTCTTTCTTTTTTTTTTGTTTTTGGGGGGGNGGGAGGGGGGGTGTTAGAATTGAAGCTTCAAATGAGTCATTTCAACGACACTTTTACCCCTTATCCACATTTCTAGTGAAGCTTTATGCCTAAAAAATAATCCATTGCAGTGGACTCATATCGGTCAAATATTTCTCAACCATTCATAACTGATATCTGTTTTTTGTGCAGGATGTGTAGGGCTTTTATGCCAGGGGATGAAGAAAACATGAGTGATGAAGCAATATGGGAAACTCTTCCTGTAAGATTTTTTGTCAATAAATTGTAGAAACAAATGCATGGGATGCCAGGCTTTTCTTAAACAGAATTAATTGATCAAAATATAAGAGAAATAAAAAATGTTGGTTTTATGGTGTTGAAGCCTTTAGCCTTCAACACTTTTGCTATAGATAAAGTGATCATTTAATTTTATATGGGGGAAAAAACAATTAATACCAGAATGTTGCTATTTAATTATATGCCATTGTAAAAGTGCTTCTGGAAATAATGTGGGAAAGCAGTATCACAGAGGGTTTTTAGATAATTGTCAAAAGAGTGTAATGTGACTGAGTTGATTATCAAATCCATCTCTGGCTAACCCCTATTTTCCTATTTCTCCCTTCCTTTTTGGTCAGGGAAGGTGTTCGAGGACTTTAATAATGCTCTGATTGGATATTTATATTTGCAAGAATTGTGCTATCTTCATTGCTGAGTCTCTTTCTTCTCAAGCATGTTTGCAGCCATTCTTTGCTTTTAACTATGTCTCTGTCTCTCTCATTGCTATATGCTATATTAACAGATATTTGTATGCTTAGCTTGTACCTGACATAAAATTAAAACTTTTTTGCTATATTCATATTTATTTAAAACCTAAATGTCTTTTGTTTTTCATGTTCCTCATTTGATCAATATATTGATATTTTATGGGAGACATTTGACCTGATTGCATAATGCTGTGTGAGTCACTTACAAGATTTTGTGATGATCATTGATTATGTTTCTTTACGATATGTGGTCTTGTTTATTCTTGAACTGCATCATAAGTTCTAGTTCTTGGAGCTTGATGAAACTGATTGTTATATTTTTCTTTTTTGTTGTTTATAGCACTTCTGGGTTGCAATCTCTATGGTCTTCTTTGTTGCTGCAACAGTCTTCACCCTCTTAAAACTATGTGGTAATTTCTGTGTCTTCTATTTTTATTCAAAAAAAAAACAAAAATTCTCATCTTCTAGTTTAATTGATGAATCTTGTCATTTATTCTTTAATATTCCCTCCTTATTCTATTATCTCCTCATAGTAACAATATTGTGATCTTGTGGCCCCTTATAAAATATTTTTCAGATCCTTCCATTTAAAAGGTATAACAATATATTTTATTATATTCTTGCTTGGATATTATCCTGTGCAAGATAAATCTTCCTACTTATGTTAAAGAAAATGATGTTGGTTGATTGACTAAACACCATAGTTCAGTTTTGTGTACTTTGCCTGGTAAGTTAAAAATGGTTTTCTTTGGATTAAATGGCCATATAAAGTACTGGAGTTAAGTTGGTGGGGTAGTTCAACAGTGAAGCAGAATTTAATTGATTTTTTAAGTATCATTCGAGTGCTATTATTTTTTGATCCATCTTATTTTTCTAATATGCTTACAATCTTTTATATTTATAAGTTCATCTTCATATAAGTGGGGCTTTGTTTCCTTGTGTAATACAGGTGATGTAGGTGCTCTTGGCTGGTGGGACTTATTTATTAACTTTGGGTATGATTCCTGTGTCTTGTGCCTTTAACCTACTGTTTGCAGGTTCTTACTTCTTAGAATGTTCTCACTTGAAAGTTTTTATAAGGTTTTGATTGATCTATTCTGCTGCAGTATTGCTGAGTGCTTTGCCTTTCTTGTATGTACAAAGTGGTCTAATCCAGTCATTCATAGAAATTCTCGCTCAAGAGAAGCCAGCTCATCTTCTAATACAATAAGATATCTTGACTGGAATAGTGGCTTAGTAGTTTCTTCAGAGGAAAATCAACGTCAAGAGAGAATCTGTGGCCTGCAAGACATAGGAGGTCATTTCATGAAAGTTCCAGTTATTGGATTCCAAATTCTTCTTTGTATGCGTTTAGAGGTATGTGATGTTATTGAATTGTATTCTTGGCCAGTCTTTGAGATATCATCATTAGAGATCTGAGCTTTTTTAAATTTCAGGGAACACCTGCTGGTGCTAGATATATACCAGTTCCAGTTCTTTTCTCTCCACTTTTCCTTCTTCAAGGTGTTGGTGTACTGTTTGCTGCATCTAGGTTAGTGGAGAAACTTATACTTCTGCTACGTAGTGGATCTGGTGGAGGAATATATTTTAGATTTTCATCAAGAGCTCATGATTGCTTCGGGTTCTTGCACCATGGTTCAAGGTAATGAAATCTTTGTTATTATTGTTATTATTATTAGAGATGACAGATCCAATGTCCATTGGGGGTAAAAGTTTTCCAAATGGAAAGTTATGATCTTGCTGAATTACCATATGGTTGTCATTTGCTGCAACTGCCTCTGACATTCCATTGAAGCAGGTTATTGGGTTGGTGGTCAATTGATGAAGGGAGTCGGGAAGAACAGGCACGATTATTCCAAGAGGGTGCATCTGGGTAAGAACTATTTCACATTTAATTCCAAATCTTATGAATGGACCTTCACAGAATGTGATTTCTGTGCTATGCAAGCTTACATGTCACCTGCAATGTGTCTTCCTTCAGCAAATTTATGTTTCTTCAGTGGGATCAGACCATCTGTTTATTAATATTTCAAAAATGGTAAAAATACAAAATCTATGACCTTCAGATATATATGTCCTCATTCCAAGGCTGGTATGATGTGGTTTGTAGTAGTGCCTTGATAAAATTTCCTAGGGAACTGAGGCGTGGCAACTGTGTGATTTAATGGTGTGTTGATAGCAGCAGAAAGTTATTGCATGATCATGGCATATTTTTAACACTTGGTTGATATGCGCCTCAAATGTTTCATGTCTTGCTACTTTGTTTTTCATGTTTAAAGAAGGCTGATGTTAATTAGAGAAATGTTAGTCCCACACCTCAAATCCTTACCGTTTCATACATTATGGGCCTTAGTTGAATTTGGGCCATTCAGGAAAAAGTTGAGTGGGTCCGGTTACAACTGTAAGGTGTAAATTAAATTGGGGCCCATAGTGTATGGAATGGTATGGATTTGAGGTGTGGGAGTAACATAACTCTGTTAATTATGGTATCACAGCTACTATTTGTATGACTATTCTAAATATTAATAAATTTGAGGCAAGCCATCTGATCAATATTTGCACTTTCATCAATTTAACTTCAAATTTGACTCAGTATGTGGGGGGTGTTTTGGGATAGAAGAAAAACATTGCTTGCTCAGACTATTGTTTGTTATATATGATAAAAGTATCAGTCACTTGAAACCCGTTAATAGACCAATTCATCTTGAGAAAATATGATGTATGAGATCAACTTGCTATTAGTATTCTGCTTTATTTTGCCTGTGGAAGTTTAATTTTCAAAGTTGCAATGAAGTACCCATATGACTATTACATGTGCAAGTTGTATCTAATGATATCATCAAATTTGGTGTATTAAAATAACATGAGATATGTCAAAGCTATTTTCATCAAATTAATAATATGCTCACTTAGCTGTTATTCCTACTGATCTTTGAACATTTGGCTTCTCACTCTGCAGGTATAACACATTCTCTGGTTATCCACCTGAGATTGTTAAGAAAATGCCTAAAAAGGATCTTGCTGAAGAGGTGATTAACAGTTCTTATAATATATATGTATATGTAATTTGTGGTTGAGTATATTCATGCCTATGAACATGGATATATATAGGTCTGTAGTATGTGTGAAATAATGTCCAGAGGTTTTTAGTTCATGTTATCTATCAAAGTATGTTGATAATCATGATTCATGATAATCCTGCAATTTACTTAATTAGTGTTCTCTACATTTTTCTATGTCAGGTCTGGAGGCTCCAGGCAGCTCTTGGTGAGCAGACAGAAATTACAAAATACAGCCAACAGGAGTTTGAGAGACTTCAAAATGTAAAACTTCTATCTTTGATGAGTGCTTTATAACAATGTATTAATCTGCTGTGTACATGTGAAGTTTTCTCATATTATATGCCAAGAAACCATTTGTAAGGATCTGCATGCCATGCAATTTAAGATTTTGACATGGTACATAAGAGTACACTTTATACGACCGTGATGTCATGTTCTATATGTCACATGCCTCTGCTTTGATGTTGTCAATCAAAGTTTATTAATCAAATGAAGGTAGTGGAACTGATGACTAGGTTGATGATCACAAAAAACTATATAATTTGGTATGTCATGGACTCATAGAAGTCGAACAGCTAGTACATGGTAGTTATGCTCTACATATAGTGGCTGAGATGGTATATAATATTGTGTGGACTTATGACAGTTCATTAAATTTTAAATGGGTTCACATTCATTCATCCAATGAGTGATTCCAATAATTTTTTTTTGCTAGTTCAATGAGTGATTCCAATATAATAAAAGATTAAACAATGCCCTTGAGGGATTTTAAAGTTTATTAGTATCATCTGGTCACAATTAAATTTCTGAATGTTATTGTCACTGCTGTTGGTGGTTCCTGTACTTGAATATTCTCTTTAGGTCATTTATTAAGTTCATAGATGATTCAATGTTTATATTGATATGTTGTCTTGTGTGGATCAGGAGAAAGTTCTGTGCAGAATTTGTTTTGAGGGGGAGATTAGCATCGTTTTGCTCCCATGTAGGCATCGTGTCCTTTGCAGGTACAGTCAAAAACTTGATTATACCATGTGTTATGGTCTATAGTACTAACTTATTTTTCTCGGTCATATTTTGCACTTAAGCTTGATTCCTGAACTGCAGTGCTTGCTCAGAGAAGTGTAAGAAGTGCCCAATCTGCCGTGTTTCTATTGAGGAGCGCTTACCTGTATATGATGTTTAGGGGTTAACTTGGCTTCCTTTTTGTGCAAGACCATAGAAGTTAGAAGGTAAAGAAACATTTAACAGGGTGAACATTTGATAGAGTTTGGCAGTGATGTTAATGAAGGTCCAATTGTTGATTTAACATATCTAGGTGTAGGAAGAAAAGAATAGAGCATCTGGTTGATACATTGGATTTTGATTTTGGTTTACTTTTACCCCTTTCTGTAACTTGTATATAATAGATTCTTACAGGCTAAATGATTGTGATCAGTGAAAATGAGTTGAAGCCTTGCAGGTTCTTTTTCAGTTAGATGAACGAGTTGCAAGTTTTTCTATCATGTGTAAAGGGAGGCCTCGTTTTCTCAAGCACTAGGGCAATGTGGTTATCTGGAAAGCTTAAAAATGATAAACATGGAGGGACTCGTAAGAGTCTGAAGTAATCATAGTGGAAATATTGAATTTTCTTTTGTAATTTTAACTGAATTTTAGTCCTATGTTTGTTGACGGGGTCCTAGTTCTAGGCCGTGTGCAACATACCAAAACAGTGAGTAATGTTTCCATCAAAATAACAATTAACAATAATAATAATAATAAGAGTAAGGTTAGTTGTGCAATATTCTTGTGTTTACAAATGAGTGCAATTTTACTGATGGTTTCACGAGTTTTTAAAAAATAAAGGTTACTTCCTGATCAAAAAATAAAATAAAATTTGGCTTACTTGAAAGTTGTATACTTGTGATGAAGTTGAGCAACTAGTATCATTCTTAAATGTCACAGTTATTAGCTAATAGTGAGATATTATTGCACGCTTTAATTTTCTATGTAACCCTTTTTTTTTTCTTTGGTGATCAACTCTATCTTCTTAGCATCTTAAAAATTTCATCTGGAAACCTGAATTGTCAAATAATATACAAACAAAATTAGCAACGTATATTTTCTTTGTCCATTATCATTGAAGAGAATAGTACTTTTCTTTCCAAAAAAAATACAAGCCAATGTTTCATTCGGTATTTGTTTTTTTTTTTTAATTTCAAGACATTTTAGAACCCATGGTCAAATCGAATGCAAATTATTTAAATCTTTTACCATTAAACTATATTTAATAGATTTCAGTGTATATATTAGATTAATTAATTACTTTCAAAATATTATTACTTACTTAAAAGTGATAGAATAGCAGTATGCAAAATATGGCGGACAATTACATCGTGGATATTCTTGCTGAGGTTTTTCTTTATCCTTTTTGATTTCATATTCATCTCCATTATAGAATCTCTTTGTAATTCATAGAGAAGAAAATACCACTACTAAATGATAAAATAATTAATCAATATATATATATTTATTTATTTATTTATTTATTTACTTACTGAATTTACTATTTGATTTGAACACATCTTACAACTATATCAAGATATGCAAATGAAACTTTATATGCCCTTATGATATTGATAGGTCATGAAAATGATGGATTTTTAATTTTTTTTCTTTTCTTTTCTTTTTTGGTCTTCAATAATTTATCAAGTCATAGAATCATAATTCAAGCATGGAATTATTATTATGAATAATTACTGAAATATATTTTATCCTTTAAAATATCATTGTCATTTTTGAGAAATCGTTGAGTCCCTTGACCATTTTGAGAAATGATTGAACTAGTTATTCCGTGTGTTTGGCTCCAAATAATTAGTTATTCATAAAATTGCTTTCCTAATTAAGGCGCAAATTAGAATAGAAAATGACCTTGCATTACCACATACGGAATCACAGATATAGATATCTCCTCTCAAGTCTAAATCGTGTCTGCGTAATCAAACACAGTTCTGTATGATGATAGATTTGTATGCTCCTCCTAGTGCACTAGCATAACGTTGGCAGACAAACCCGCAAATTGGAGGCAGTAGTTCCTGGGTCCAAGAGCTGAACTCCTATTTCGATTTCGATTTCCATTTCTACTTTTATTTTTTATTTTTTCTAGGATTCCATTTTGGTTCTGTATTCTTGCCGATCCAGATTGTTTCATGCAAGGACTGTCTCTGGGTTCCTCACTTCCCATATCCAGGTAATGCGCTAACTGCCCATTTAATGGATCTGAATGAAAATCGAATTTGTGACTGTCATACAGTAATTTCAGTTGCTTCCCAACACCTATTTTGGTTGCTGAGAAAATGTAGGAAGGAAACTGTATGAAATTCTGGATCTTGTATGATTTTTCGGCCTGTAAGTTGTTAGGTTCTTAGCTAAAGTAAGGAAAGTAGTTGGGCAGGGTCGTTTGAAGTGGAAATGGAATTTCTCCTAGTCTTATTGCGTGGAAACTGGAAATTCGAAAATTTGATGTATTTTCTTCTATATTTCTTTTGGGTCTCTACTACTCGATCAAGTCACCTTATAGAAGTTCATTTCCTTCTCGCGGATACCGCAAATTAATGCATCTTTTTTCGGGTTTTCTTTATTAGGCTCGATTCAGTGGAGAGAATCCGGAGAATTTGAAGTGTGGAAGTTGCATATAACTTCTCGACCAATGGAGATGCTGCTGGTTTTCTAGCAGGAAATGGTTGTCAAAGGTGACGCAGGTGGCCTTTTGATTAACGAAAGCTCTTATTATTTGGTTTTTTCCAGATATGAGTCGGTCTCCTTCTTTTTCAGTTAAAACAGAACTGAGTCCGACTCTTGACCCAGAATCTTTACAGCAATGGATTGTTGCCTTTTGTGCTATAAGGTTTGATCTTGAACAAGGTCAGCTTGTTGAAGAGTGTTATCCTCCTGGCAGTCTAACGCATGATGAGGAGCTCGAAATTGCATATAGTTCGTTTCCAGATTCTGTTTCCCAGCACCAAAACCGATCAAGTATTCATGATTTTATGTTCTTTTTCCGATTTCGTAGGCACCTAAAATCTCAAGCCAGCAATGCTTCTCATTCTGAGATAACTGAAGTTGACAAGGAGTTTTCTCCGAAGTCCACAGATAAAATGAATCTTAGCAGAATAGCAACGAGTAGCAGTAAGGGCAATGCTTCTAGATACTTGTATGGCTATGTCTTCAATAGACAGAGACATGATGAGAGGCTAAAGAGAGGAGGGGAGCAGAAATCTGTGGTTATTTTGTCCCACAGTCCTTATTCTAGTGTGTTCAGACCTTTATTACAAATTGTAGGTCCCCTGTATTTTGATATTGGTAAGAAAGCTCTGGAGCATATTGCTGCTTATGTTTCAACATGGCCCGCTCCTATTCCTGGTAAGCTAATGGATCTTCCAATTGGGAATGCAACTCTTAAAGTGAATTTGCCACCTGCTCACAGCTTGCCCGTGGAAAGTGGAGTATCTTTTGAAGAGTCTGCTTCTTCTGTGGCACCTTTTCTTCCTAATAATCAGTCTATCCCACAGGGTCTTTTTCATGATTCAGATCTTTTTGGTACATTCCGAGGCCTTCTATTGCAGCTTTGGTTGTTATGGGAGTTGTTACTTATTGGTGAACCCATTCTTATCATTGCACCCACACCTCCTCAGTGTTGTGAGGCTGTTGCCAGTCTTGTGAGTTTGATTGCACCATTACTTTGTAGTGTTGACTTCCGGCCTTATTTTACCATCCATGACCCGGAGTTTGCGCACTTAAACTCACTTCAAGAAGGTGAAACTTTCCCCCCAATGGTCTTAGGGGTGACAA
The DNA here is from genome assembly GCA_003255065.1 of Cercis canadensis. Taxonomy (NCBI): domain Eukaryota; kingdom Viridiplantae; phylum Streptophyta; class Magnoliopsida; order Fabales; family Fabaceae; genus Cercis; species Cercis canadensis. The sequence continues at coordinate 252,916 of QAOA01006876.1, forward strand.
ACCTTTTCTTCCTTAAAGCTCTCCGCAACATCCCCCACATTGTCTCAGTTGGAAGCCCTCCTCCAAATTCAAACAGATTTGCTCTTTCAGCAAGGTCTTCTACTGGCAGAATTTCTGGTAGACCAGAAGGTCTTGGGCTTCAACATCTTTCCCTGAAGAAGTTTTCTCCTTCAAGTATATTGAATGCAGTTAAACTGCGGAGAGATGGTCCTCTTTGTCTCATGACAGAGCATAAGGAAGCTATTTGGAGTACTTATTCTGCAACAACCAAGCCGGACACCTCTATTTTAAATAGGCTTATAGATGCTGGGGTGTCACTAAGAGTTGAGGAATCAATGTCAGTTGTTAACAATGAGATATTACGGAGGCATTTCTTGGAGCTCACTACTAATTTTTTGGCCCCTTTTGGTCCGTATTTTCGGACTACGACGCCTTCTGAAGGATCTTCTCCTTATGCAAACCCTCCTTCTCTACCTCCATTTAATGCTGATGAATTTGTAGCAAGTTTATCAGCAAGAGGTCCAGGGAAGTTCTTATTGAAGCGAATGAGATCTAACTGGCTTGACTTGTACAGGTATAATCATGTTTGCCATATTTGTCACATAATTCTATTTGTCACCTAACTCTCTATGCAATTGTCTGTTACATAATCACCTTGTTTAGAAATTTTTAGTCGTTCACTATTAAATTGCTATCTTTATTTCTTTCACTTGATGTACCACATACATTTGACTTGAAGATTATTGAATGTCCTTATCAGACGGTTCCTGAAAGGACCCAATTTTGTGCCATGGTTCCAGAGGAGGCGTGCCGTAGCTGAACAAGAACAAGATAGATTGTGGAGACAAGCAAGAATGAAAGCTGACATACAGCAGCTGATATCTAAAATATCTGAGTTGGAAATTGTGGATTTCTTTGGTGCTATAGAGAGACATCTCCTTAAAGAAGTTCAGGTAACCCACTTTCCTTGCTCCTTCAGTAATGCAATTGATTGACTGTGCTTTTCTCTTTGCCCAACATGAATAAAAGACAATGTATGATCTAGTTCTTCGTCGAATGTCATAAGGGGCAGATAAGTTAATTTCATCCAAACATGAACGCAAATTATTGTCTCTGCGGGTAACAGGCATGTGCTTGTGCAGATGTGCGGGTGTCGGAGTGTGTTGGGGACCTTGTGAAATTTCCATTTAGAATATGGGGGACATTAGAGTAACTTGATTATGAATTTAGTAGCCAAAAAAACCTTGATTATGAAATTAGGCTTAATTTGTTTTATTATAGTGGAAGAATTACATTTCTGTGCACCTTTCTCCTTTCCATTACAGAAGAGCTCATTCTGACTCTTATCTGAGAGTCAAGAAGCTGTAATTTACAAACTGGAAAAATTCATAGCATGTGAACAACATCTGAAATAAGGAAAGATTTTCTGAAATTTTACTTTTACGGCAAACTATACTTATAACAAGCTAATAACATTCTACGTTGGTTACTGTTACTTAGATGTTCTGTTAAGAGAATATAGCCTGGAGTTTAGCTATAGACTTGTCATTTCTTCAGGGGTTCCTTCTGTTCAAGAGCAATTGTACGAAAAAAGTATTTGTGTTAACATTGTGGTAAGGAGAAGATTCACCCCATCATTTAGAGGTCATTTGTCTGTTCAATTGTTTTTATATTTAATGGGGAAATTGCAGCAAATAAGTTGGCTTTCTCATTTTACCCTGACGCTGGAAGTTATGTTACTGGTTTTAGAAGGGATATGCAGGAAAATATTCATCTGATTGTGACTGATAATATATTTGAATTTGGGTATTTAAGGATGAAAACAACAGAGAAATTCCTTTATGTTTGAACCATCGTGGAACAACAAACAAGCACGTTGACCTCTTTGATGAGTGAGTGCTGTATATAGGGTTAGCCCTGATGCTTCATTTGAAAGAAGCAAGAACTGCTTTTGTGCAGGCCCAGAGTTCATATTTCTAAGTATTGAAGCCTTCACTGCCATTTTCTTTTAGGTGATTGTTTCTGATACTTCTTCTGAAACTCAGGCCAGAGTCAGTGCAAGTTTTAGGAACTAACCACATGATCAGAGGGTTATTTGCTGTTCTAAGTTGGTTGGTCAAAAAGGTGAAAGCCATACTAAAGCTCTTTCTCTGCTGTTTTCCTAGATGTTATGTGATGAGCAAGAAAGTATCATTAATAATTTGTGTCTGGCATCATGGCTGTAAGATATCCCTATGTTTCTGTGAAGAATTAAAAAGTTGGTAATTTGCTAAACTAAAAGCACAATAAGATTTGGTAGTTGGTATTAGCATCCTAGTCTTGGTAGTTTGTTTTACAATGTCCTTTTTAAGTGGTAGTACAGTGACAAGTGTTGAATCGTTTAGAATTATTGATATTATGATTTATATGCATGTAACAATTACAAAGTGATCTGCCAGATTCCTTGAATGGGAATTAGGAATGGAAAATGACATGCAGAAAGATTGGGAGTTAGAGTTTAAATTGTGAGGTTGGCTGAGAATGACATCATTAGAGCATGCCCTTACTTGGCTTGAATATAGTCAAATAGTCTTATTGCCCCTTTCATAATATACTGTACGTATCAACACATGATTATTAATCACATAATCTGCTGTGGGATATTAGGATATTATATAACTAATCAAACAATTGTGTCAACTGTAAATAAAACATATTCAGTGCTTTTATGTCTCTGTTAAATGCAATTATCAGCTGCAGCAATCTGGAAAGGGTGGTGCAGATTCCACAGCTACTTGTCAGAAACTAAAGGGAGACCTCCAGGCAGTTTTCAATGTGCTATCAAAGGACATGCAGCAGCTCATGCTTTCAAATCCGCAAAGGGCTTCCCTTCTGCAAAGCAGTCCTGAACTGACAAAACTTCCAGGGCGCCCACTAATACAAGTTGGGGTGTTATCTTCTACTTCACCCAGGTAATAGGAACAGCATGAAAAGTGGCTTCTGGTATTTAGGGTGTTCTTATGCCAATGAAGGGCAGACATTTGGTTATATGTAGCTTCCTTCTGTCTGATCAAGAGAAAATTCTCTGATTTATGACAAATTATGTCGAGGTAAGGCTGATTTTTGCAGTCATCTTATTTTTTCTTTGCAAGTCATTGCAACTCAATGGAACTTATATGCTGATATTTCATCTTTTTTCTTCACATAAACAGCTGTTTGATAACCACAATTTTTATTGATCGATCCACTTCAGAAGCAGACATGGGATAACTTCTTCCTTGGAAAACATGCATGCAAATTGGATTATTTAAAATTTGTGAGGGTTTTTTAATTGCCTTTCTTGCTGACATGAAGCTTCATATTGTTCCTATCTTGAAGGATTAAGCTGTAAGATAGTTTGTGAAATAGCTTTTTGTAGGTAGTCTCTCTTCCAGATATTCTACAAATCCAAAATTCTCAACTTATGCAAAGGAGTGTGTCTCTCGAGGCACGATTCTTTGACCTTGACATCCATCGAAAGGTTACTCCTTTTTCATGAATATTTTGCAAGCTAGAATATATCAATACATAGAGGAACAAGAAGCAAGCTGTTCATTTATGCAAAAATTATAAAAGAATAGCTTACAAGAAAGACCGATTTCAGATTCTCAGTGTACAATTCAATTGGAGGATCGTCTTTATCTTGTGCTTTTGGTTATTGTTCTTTGTGGGTTTCCTTGTGACATGGGTTCTGTTTCATAGTTACGTGGCATGAGGTCTCTCTCCCCCACTCCCCCCTTCTCCTCTCTCTTTTCTCTGCCTCTTTTGGATACATAAACGGGTCTAGGATCCGGGAAAAGGCATAAGGATGTGGTCTGATTTTCTTGGAAGAGTGGCGTTATTTGGACGATCATATCTTTCTAGCAACAGTTCTAATACAAGCTATTGATACTAAGAAGGGGCAAGTGTGATGTGCAGAGATTAGCGTGATTTGCCTATTCTCTCCTGAAAGGTTCAGTGGGAGGTGAGGTGAAAGCTTGTTTAGGCGATTCATCTTTTGAAATAAGGTTTATTTACATAGCACTGCCCCTTCCTATTGCGTGTTTCTGCGCTTAATTTTTCAGTAACTTTATTATAATTTTCTCTTGTTTGGCTTTCGGATTGGGGGCTTAAATAAGTTTGTATTAAATGAAATTTAAAGTTAATATTTCTGAGTTGAAATATTCAATACTCAACTAGGGGAAATATCTAATTGAAGTCACTTCATGGAAGAAGACAAAATCGATACCTTTATTATGGTTATGGCGTGTGTCAACGGAGGCATCTACTTCTAACTTGCTACTTCAACGAGGATTTTCCAAATCATAGTTCTTGTATGGTGCATCTACAGATTAAGACTGAGATTTGATCGTCCATAAAAGAGAAAGCGAAAGTTTTTAGTTGGAACCTGAACAGAAGGAATGCAGAGTTATCCCTAAGATTAAATGTTGTGTGCTCCTTAAGAAATCAGAATTGATGGTTGGAGGTAACGTTCTAATTTCCATTCCATTACGGCCAGCACTGGGTCCCTTTTCAAATATGTGGTATTGGTTTTATGAGTGTGAGAGAGAGAGAGAGAGAGAGAGAGAGAGCGAGATTGATCGCTGCAAGTTTATGTGCTAATAGTCCAAAAAACTACGATTTTTTAATCAAGCACTGAATGAAAAGTAGTTATATGGTAGCATCACAAAGCCATTATCAAAGGAAGATGGTGTTTATTTGCATGCTGCTAAAGTCGTACCGTATTTAGACATGTCTTCAGGGTGCCAATTATATCGTTATGTTTTTTCTGAGAAAAGTCTCGATATATCTTGTTTATATCAGAGCTTGACAAGGATATTATATTATTTATTAGATGAACTTGGGGAGAGGCGAGCAAAATACACATCTTGATTTTTATAACTAAAAGAGGTGAATATTAAATTTACAAATTATTGGCAAATATTATGGTTTTTTTAACATAGTATTATTGGTATTTTTGGTCTTCTTCTGCATGTATTGAACTGGAGAAAGATCACCTAGGAATAAAAGAAGTTGCACAAAAGATTTTACTAACAAATAAATGATTTACAAGTAAGTACTGTTACACTATTTATATTTTGTATATATTTTTCATTCTTTCACATTATATATATAGGTAGAATTTAGATTTAATTAAGTTTACCTAAAATTTATCTGTACGATTCCAAATTTTATACCCTAGTCTCAAATAGTTCAATAACATGATTTACTTGTATGTAAGAAAAGAGTAATGATATATACATAAATTTTTTATCATAATATTATTTTAGAGATTCTACAGTGACACAATTTGAATTCAACATTTTTTTTTAGTTGAACTTAAATTCAATCAACATTACAAGTGTATTAATTATGTACGTAAATTTTATAAATTTATAATTTCTCATCAGAAAAATAGGATAGTAGAGGACAGATTCAAAAGTAATGCTGCTGAACATTATTGTATGAATAGATGCCTCTTTGCCGAAAGGGCAACCTATATGCGGTTCATATTATCGCAAAGTAGGAATGCAGAATTTGCCACGTCTATATTTTTTCTGTTCATTATTTCTTTTTAAGTGAGAGATCGACTAGAATTTTGGGCAATAACGCGAATCTTGCATGAGCATATTTTATAGGGCAGCATGATGTCAGATTTTAACTATAAAAAACGAAAAAAAAAAAANTAAAAAAAAAAAAAAAAAAAAACCTCAGAGTATTGGTAAATATTCATTAAAGTGGCAATAATTTAGTCATTAGTGGTATATATACGTAGAAATTTTCTAAGGTTCATTCACTAAATTCAGTAGTGTCAGAAGATGAAGAAATTAATGAAGGTGTTTAAGCCAAGAAAAATGACAAGCAAAACTTTTATTGCTGTCGGAAATTTCAGTTTTGCTTAATAAGTCATTGAATGTGAAGAAAAATAAAGCCCATACACCTCTAAGTTAGCTTCGAAGTCTTTATCATGGGTGGTCTATTCACTAGCATGGTAGCGATTTTAAGTGATCATGGTTGTTTGAAAGAAAAGATTCTCTTGGGCCTTCTCTTTACAGATTTACACACTCCATGATTACCAATGTCTATAGGAACTACGATTGAAAAAATGGGAAATAACAGTTTGTGCTGTGTGAGAGAGAGAATTCTTCTATAAAGATTTGCAAACAAGAAAATGATGTGAGTGAACATGACAAATAACCCATCCCTTCAATTACTCACTGTGGTCCTCTTTGGATTGATTGTTTGATACCACCTTACCTCTTATCCTACACACTTTTGTGACATTCTGCCCCCTTATCCTGCGCACCCTCCTCCAACTTTCTTCAATTGAGACAATTCTACATAACACAACAAAAATGAATTACTCACCCATTAAGGATTTTCACCATTTTCATTCTCTAATTTTAAAGTGGAACCATAATTGCAAACCCAACCAATACCCACCATGTCATCAAGTGCAAGTGAAACCCTTTGGAGCTATGAAGAAGAGAAGGCATTTGAGAATGCCATCGCTACGCATTGGATTGATGAAGACTCAAAGGAGCAATGGGAGAAGATTACTTCAGCAGTCCCCAACAAAAGCATGGAGGAAGTGAAGCAACATTACCAATCGCTAGTAGAGGATGTAAGTGCCATAGAGGCAGGGCATATACAACTTCCCAACTATGTTGGAGAGGAAACTACATCTTCAAACAAAGATTCTCATGGTTCTTCCAAGGCTTCAGCTACAGATAAGAGATCCAATTGTAATTATGGAAGTGGGTTTTCAGGGTTAGGACATGACTCCACTGGTAAAGGAAGCTTGTCAAGGTCTTCAGACCAAGAAAGGCGAAAAGGGATTCCATGGACAGAAGAAGAGCATAGGTATTTTTTCCAAATTACAATTGCTTTCTTTATATAACTTTTAAAACTGCAATCTAATAGTATTAATTGGAGAATGAAGAGTTTGAGACCAGCAGAACCCAGATTGGGTCAGAGTTAATTAATTGGTTTTAAGTAAACTCGTTTATTTATGGGACTTAAATTATCTGAATTAGGTATGCAAATGTTTGTTTGTTTCAGGCTATTTCTACTTGGTCTTGACAAGTTTGGAAAAGGAGATTGGAGAAGCATTTCAAGGAACTTTGTAATTTCTAGGACCCCAACTCAAGTGGCAAGCCATGCACAAAAGTACTTTATTCGGTTAAACTCAATGAATAGAGATAGAAGGAGGTCTAGTATCCATGACATTACAAGTGTGAACAATGGAGAAGTGGCTAGTAATCAGGCACCAATTACAGGGCAACATGGCAACACTAACCCATCAAACACCATAGCTGTAGGACAATCAGTGAAGCATAGAACTCAACCACATATGGCTCCTGGTTTAGGCATGTATGCCACTCCCATGGGCCATCCAGTGGCTGCTCCTCCGGGCCATATGGCATCTGCTGTTGGAACTCCTGTCATGCTCCCACCTGGGTCCCATCCCCATTATGTTCTCCCACTTGCTTACCCAATGGCACCTCCAACAATGCACCAATAACTGCCATTTAGAAACAACAACCTTTTTTCTTCTCAATCTCTGGTTAGTTTCGATTTAGAGGAGACTTTGTGAGACAACGCCAGCAAAATTCCTTTATGTGAAGAATTTGTTGAATGCATTGAGTTTAGTATGTAGTAGACTCGAGCTATTAAGTTTAGTCTAGTGGCAAAAGATATGGATAGTTTGCACAAGATTAAGGTTTGAGCCTCCTTACCATCATGTAATAAAAAAAGAATATGCAGCTGATCAAGAATCTTATTAAACTTTCCTTTTCTCTTGATTCCACCGCAGGTATAATGTTTCGTTGGCTAAGTAATGCAAAACTGGGTTGATAGAGCTTATTGTCAATAATTCTTGAGAAAGAAAGATGTTTACGAAGCCAAACGCTTTATCAGTGTTAAATTGAAGTTAGATCTTGTTATACCAATGTTCCTAAAAAACGGAATCAATGGTTTACCTCAACCTTGAGAACAACTTGAGATTTCCTATAGCGCTTTTTTGGTTTAAAGACATTTCCTTTAGCTACCCTCTTGCAAGGACCGTTATTTTGCAACGAAACAGATTATCCAACAGAAAGAGAACTCAAACTTCGGAGTTGAAAGTTATTTAGGTTCTCTCACTTTTTCCCTTATTTCCTTTTCTTCCTTTCAAACTTCCAAACAAAACCCTTACAAATCTATCACTTATGGGGCCATTTAAATCAACTTATTTTTTTAACAAACAAATGGAACATTGGGGAAAAGAGAAAGAATCCTACTTTCTTAAAAGAAACGCATCAATAAAAGCTATTTTCAACCTATTTTTCAATAAATAAATAAAAGAAAAAAAAAAAGAAAAATCAACAGGCCTAATATATCATATAATGAGTGTCAAACAAAAAATGATATCCGAAACTAGATGGAATATACAAAGCTAAAAGTTACAAGGTATGCCTGTAAATCAAAATTCATCAAGTAAGCAAAATCACTTCGATTTTAGACGAAGATTTAGGAAACGGTATAATGAACTTTTTGGTCCCCACTTCCAGCATATTGGTGCCACGAACCGGCGTCTCTTTTTCTTAATCTGTCTCCCTGCAGAAAAAAATAAAAAAAAAATCAGCCATTTTAAACTGAAAAGTCTTTCTCAGAACTACAAGACTTTTAACCCCCACCTCTTGTGTAAGAGATGGCAATGCGCAGTATTTTAGTCACGCGAGGAATGAGAAAGCATTTTCCCTTTTCCCACCATTCCTCCCCAACTTATCCCAATATGTTAAAAATCAAATAAATCTCCCAAACAAGACGGATGCGAAATTCATTTGAATACAAAGCAAAGGCAGTTGCTCACTTTTATTACCAAGGCAGTAGATTCCCCATTGAGAGTGCAAATTCATAAAAGTGGGTCGTAAGGCAGGCCAAAACTTCATTTGAATTTTAAGGACATCCATAACAGTCTGTAGGCCAGCTTTGGAAGGGAAGCTGTTTTCCAGTTCAAATCCAGGATTGTCACCCAGCAATACCTTTCCCAACATATGCCAAGTCAGAAAACAAAAAACCTAAAAGAGAGCTTCACAATAACATATTAATATCGGGATCATGCAATAGATTGCTATATACATGCAAAAACTCATATGACCTCCCAAGAAGTGAAAACTAAAAAAGGAGGATATCCCCAGGTGGAGATATCACCAAAAACATCAAAGAATTTACCTTGATTACAGCCGTGGCAGAAGATGATATAGACCGAAGATTATAACTGCAAATAAAAGATATTTAAGTCAACGTGAAGTGAACAACAGAACCCAATAGTATAAACAAGGACCAAAAGCATGAGATACAAACCCCCCCTCAAGAATGACAAGCAACTTTCCATCAGAAAGAGCATTCAACATGTGTGTCATCTGTGCATAACCATTAGGAGTAACCTGCATCAATGAAGGAACATTTAATGTAAGCCTCAGAAAGAATGCAGACCTTAACTGTCAAATTTGATTTGTTAAGCTAAATATTAAATTATTCTGAGTTCTCAATAAAAAATGGCGCAGATTGTTGAAAAAGAAATACAAGCAGTAAGGCTGCTCATATTCTTTATATGGCAATTTGATGTAATTTATTGAGCAACTGTGAGCCCTAGCCAATAACATCTGTACAATTTAGTAATCCATATTATTGAACTGATAACAAAGGACAAAGATTCAGCGCAAATTCTTACATCACAACATCCTAGTGGATCACCTCTGGCAGCATCAAATCCCGCTGATATAATGGTGAGATCAGGAGCAAACTCAGTAGCTGAAATAGCAAGCAGTTCAAAAACTAATAAATGTTTATCACAAGCAGAGAATAGTGTACTCATTAGTAATATACTAACAGGGAAGACAGACAATCATAAGGAACATGGATGCACGGAAGTCTTATCAATGTACCTCAAAAAGTAGGCTCAACCATCTACTGAAATTTAAATGTGTAACAGAAAATGTACCAATATTCTTATTGTTACACCATTCAGAGAAAAAGAAAATGTAAAGCACATTGTCCACTGATTCAAGTAAAAGTTCCACCAGGGCAAACAATCTATCAAAGGCTAAACCAGATTCTTTTTACCGACATGTTACCAGCCTGTGGAGGCACTCTCATGAATTAACCTAGGAGCCCATATCTGTGAGGAACCTAGGCACCCCGATTTCATCAAGGTATCAAGTCCCTCATAACAGAATATATGTATAGACAGCAAAAAAGATCACAATATATACTAACCTATCGGAAGGACAACATGCTTAAATGCAAAAATATAATCATTATCGCCAACTCCCCCTCGACTCCATGGAATATTCACACAGTGTCCTTCTGCACCCATGGTACCAACCTGAAAAAATAAAAAACTGAGTATGACCACTTCTTAGGGTTCAGACACATTGAACAGCATTTCTCATGATTTATGGAACATAATGTCAAAAATACTAAAATACTGAGGTAAGGTTGAGTTGAAAAAACAGATATAATTAAGGGTTAAACAGAAAAAAAGGTGAAAGACGCATTAACATTCAGCAAAAAAGTTATCCTGCAGTATCCAGTATGCATAACAGCAGAGTGGGGAAGTAAATGTCAAACTAAAAACTGTATCTGGAAGAGAAAAACAGCCAAAAGCATATGCACAAAGCAGGCATACCATTTTGGTCAACATCAACGAGGACATAAGTTAAAAAACAGTAAAAAAAAACTATGGTCTATTAACTTCTCTATTCAGATTTTGAAAAACATTTTTAGCATACCTTACAATTCAATATTTCCTGAACAAAGGAGAAGAAAAAGTTTCACCCTAAATGCCACCACAAACCATGCTCAGTAACATACTGGGTAGTGACAATATATTTTATTTAACAAAACATCAGCAGATCACCTTCCAAGAATTTACTCACATGCTGACTCCAATACAAAGGCTAAGAAATCATTTTTATGATAACAACAGTCGAAGAAACAATAAAATATATAACATGATAAAAAATAAAAATGCCAGAAATGACTTAAGAAAATAAATGAGCACCAAGTTACTGATTGATTATGACCGAGTAAAGATGTCATGCAAATCAGCAGGACAATACTGAACCCCAATCAAAGTCCCAATTGCACTTATTGTCAATATCACACAAGAAACATATCTTATTTTAATTACTTTTCTTCACCCTATAAGAAAACATCAAATTTCCATTGATACCAGACCAAAAAGCACCTGGCTGAGTAGGCCAGCAGCAGCAGTTTAGTTTGAAAAATTGTCTGCAATCAAGTACCTCATCGGCAGCTCCAGTACCAGGATAAAACCTTCCTCCCTCATGCCTATGCAATGATATATACAAGACCTAAAGAACAGATAAAACTCATCAGCACCAGTAAAAAAACAATAAAATAAAAAGCTAGTGCATAATTCCTGAAGCCAAAAAGTAAATCTAAAAATAAAAAAATCCATGCAGAAAACTCAAACCAGAGCAAGATTAGAACATTGCATCATCCTTTAAATACGAGAACAAACAAACACATCACATCATGGCTTTCACAACTTTTACCATTGAAATTTCATGAAACTACTCATAGCAGCAGTAGCACAAATTAATGCAGTTTGCACAATGGTAAAAAAATTCTGGTTAAGGATAACATATAGCCATAGAGTAGACTTCTTTAAGAAATAATTTCAAAAGAGACAAGTAGACAATTCAAAAAGTTTGCATGCACAGTGAGAGAAAAAAAAAACAATAATTATTATGCAACTCACCGATTTGTTTGAATCAAATATTTCCTGAGTGCCATTGCCATGGTGAACATCCTGTAATAATCATGAAGAACAATCAGCTCATACTTTAATGGCATAGCCCATGTTCCATTCAGCACTACCTTCAGGAAAATCACAGAAAATCATTAAGAAACATCATGAACAAGGGCATTACCCAATCTACAATCAGCACCTTCCTAGCCCCAGCAACCTGAGCAGCTAATGCTGCAACTGCTGCATTATTATGAAGGCAAAACCCCATAGCCTGTTTCACACCAGCATGATGACCAGGAGGCCTAACCTGATTGAAGAAGGAACATACGTTAACATAGTAGAGAACAAATCTTAAATGTATTTAGAGTTTGGACAATAGTTATTAGGAACAGCTCAAGGATGTAAAATCATCCAGACCAAAGCAAAACCATTTTTAGCACGTCCAGAAACAATAGATGATGCAAGATCGGCACATAACCCAGCTGCAAGCCTTGCAGCACGTGCTGAATGCTCATTGGCATATGTGTCAGGGGTGAAATAACTGTAATCACATACAAATAATCAATCATGACTACAACATCATCTCAACATTCAGCAAGCACATTAGTACGTACTAGCACAAGCATTTAATGAACTTTAATCAAAAAGTTGTCTTCCATTAAGAGGGGGAAGGGAAGGAAGGAAATGGAACGAATTCATAGATAAGGTTTCACTCATTGGCAGGTGGATATCTTTCGTAAATAGTAATATCACTGATAATCACAAAATAAAAGACACATCATAATCAAAACATACCCTATATCATTGGATAGATCTAAACAAAAGGTTCCAAATCTGGCGTACCTTTATTATAAAAATTCCACAGTTAAGAAGTTCTTTTTGCAAATAAATAGATCCTTAATTTCACTTTATCAGATTTATTTTTCATCCCTATGCTCTGTTCTTGAATCTTAATAGAGCAAAAGAACAGTTTAAAGCCTCATATTGAATAACTGCCCATGCACAGAGAGACACACAAGCACACACAGATGAAGAGAGAGCAATAAACATACCTCGAAATTAGTTGGCTTGTAATTTCCACTGATTCAATATGCTCCAAAGAATGAACCTTTAATTTCAATAGTGTAAAGGGTTAAAATTGGTTCGTAATCCTAAAGAGTAACTACATAGATTTTCTGTAAAAAGAAAAAGGAGACAAAAATTGGATACTAAAGTTTCCGCATTATCATAATCACAGATAATTATCAAAAAATCAGTGTGTCTATCAATCAATATATGGATGTATATGATCCAGAACATATCATCATTAACAAGCATGTCCAATCTTTTGAACCTCGTATGCCTCCATGATACTGATAAGTCAATTACCATTTGAAGTTCTTCGGGCGTGATTTCTCTGGCAGCGATTGGGTAGCATCTTCCAGGAAAAATACCTGCATGGGTCAAATTTGGTAAATTGATGGAGTGGGTTCCTAATACTTTAAAACTGAAAAACAAATGCAGCAATGCACAATGTTGAGAAAATTTACAAAAGAAATATACCAGCTCTAGCAAAAGAAGCAGCAATTGCTTGAAGACGATCTGGCCTTTCAGGATGTGGATGTGACTTCATTTCAACCTACTCTAGCACAGTGAGCATCAGAAGAAATCATCACATTACCAGACATGCAATTTTCAGGAAAAATCCAACTTGGATCATGGCATGCATCATATTCAAAATCTAGTGTTACTACACTGAAACTTAGCGAAACAGAACCATACTTCTGCATGTAGCAACATTCTCTCATCAAAGCCAATTGCTGTGGAACTATTTATTGCTGAATTTTTTGAGCCAACATCTACAAAAATAAGGACAAAACTAAATGACAACAATATTCATATTCTCAAATAAAGTAGAAGTGTAATACCACACTAAAATCAAAAGAGCATGCAAAGAGTGCAGGAACCACTTAATGAGCATGTGAGAGTAATATCTAATATATCAAACTCAAAGATTTGTATCTCAACCATGTTATATATACATTCACAAAGCAATTGCACAGAGTCATTCAAAATAAATGACTATAAGAGCACAATTTTGAATAATTTTTTTATTGTTGGGCACTAAGTTAAAGATACGGCTCACTAAGAAAAAACACAATTAAGACATGGAGTCTTTATCTCAACATAATATACAAGATGCATTATAGTCAAGAACTACTACTTTTACGTTCCCATGAGCTTGTAGAGGATCCTTTCAACTAATTCAGAATTAAAGATTAAAAACCCCAAGGATTTGGCCTGGTGGTATGGATGCAATAGGTTCATCCAAACTAACCAAGATTCGAATCCTAGGGCCAACACCTAGGGGAACTTGCAAATTTAAGTTCCCATTGAAAGTTTTTTTCATGTTTATACCCCCTCCCCAAAGATTAAATTAAAAACAAAAAAAAGATGGCTAACCAAATAATCACAAGAAGCATAAATGACAGTGGAGAAATCAAATTAATTAGACATTCAAGATTATGACAGCTCAAACTGAAAAATAAAAAAGGGAACAATTTGTTGATATTTGGAAGAAAAGTTTGATTGGATTCCTTTCTGAACTAATATTATCCATTTTACCAAAACTAGGTACAATTTTTGTAAAGAGCTTAGGAAAACAGATATTTACTAAAACATTGCGGCATCAATTATAACTACATCCGACAAGCTTCTAAGCCAAACATGCATATGCACCTTTTTGTCTTTCTTTCATTATTGACTCAACCTCAGTAGTATCCATGTCTTCTGCAAAGGGAGATGCAAAAAACCCATGGCTCAAGATTTTGGAATCTTTATGTTCTCCACATATCTGCACATAGAGGACAGCACCACATTATCCACAAACAAACACATGTCATCAAGATGCAAAGGTAAAATGCTTTACTACCAAATGCGGAACCATATCTCAGGATTGCTAACTCACCATAAAAAAAATTAAATTTCATACCAAAAAAAGACCACAATTACCATTGTAACTTACAAAAGAAAAGCAAATTACAAACATACGTCACAATAGATGGCATCATCAAGGTTAACCATGGTACAGTTTCTGCAGAACCACTTAATGATTTCCACACGCTTTTGTAAGGGCTCCCAGTCACTGTCATCATCGTCATCCTCGTCAAACAGGTATTGGTTGTTATACATATCCTCAAGAGTCACTTCCTTCTGCTGCCTGGCCCTTTTCTGCAGCTAAATGATATTGTCAAATGTAAAAGATAACATATGTTTGAAGCTATAATACATCATTATATATGGAAGCAAAAATTTCATTACTACAACTATGGGTCCAATTCTAACTCACAGATACAGCATCAGGCTGTGGTTTTCCTTCAAGACTGTTTGATACTTCCCCTGAGTTTCCATCATTACAAGCGGTAACATTGGTTTCATCAGACAGCACGTTTTCACGTCTTCCAATAAACCCTTTGGAAGGAACTTCATCAGTTTGCTTGTGTAGACTGTTCTCAGCTTCCCCATTTGTTAGACGACTCACATTCAGTGTTTCAGTAACCATTTTGTAAAGTATACACTACCAGAATAAACCTTTTAGTTAGTACATTCCTTCCTAATGAACCCAGCAAGCGTCCCTCTCTGTTCAAATAAACGCCACAAAGGCACAAACCGTATCAAAATAAGAGATAAACACCGAAAAATTTGTCCTAACTCAGCAGACATCATATGTGACGAATCCTTAAGAAGAAATGTACAACCCATACATGTTTCTCTTCGATTTCGAGGTATATCCCATGAATAAAAAATTTCTTAAAAAACATAAAGACAAAACAAGCTTGAAACCACCTCACATGAAGAAAGTGATAGCAAGCACAGAGAAATTCGAGGAAGACGAGAGAGGTTGAGAATGAGATCTGATTGGGTTTGGATCTCTTTAACAAGGTAATAAGAAAAACCAGAAGCACAGTAGAACACAGAGAGAGAGCGGTCTTACCGGCATAGACCAGCAGCGACGCACCGTACAGAAGTCACCGACGTCGTGGCTTCGGGGCTTGGGAAGGAACGGAAAATAAATTCTTTTTTGAAAATGGAATTGAAACTGCTTACGTTGAGAGAGCCCAACCCGAAAACCAGAAGGGTTAGTGATAAGTGCTGCTCAATATTTATTTAGAGAAAAAAAAAAAAAAAAAAGTGCTACACAATGTTTATGTTCACAAAACTGTCTATGATGGCACAATAATCTATTTCAATAAATGGAAAATCTGAATTTAGATTAGATAATGATGTATAGATGATTTTTTTCTATAGATGTTTTATAAAATACATTGTTAGTAAAATCTAATTTGATGCACTCGTTTGATTTTTTCTATTAAACATAAATTGTATATAATTGTATGAATAAAATTGTGATGACATTAATCTTTTGGATTAGCCCGTGTTGTTTCATTTGTGTTTTTTAATTGTCATTAGAAAAAAGGATATCCTTTTCTTTTCTTTTTTATGTGAAAAATTTTGTCCTTTTTCACACCACTATCTTGTGTGTGAATAATATGATAATTTGGACCTTGATAAAATAAGTGAAAAATAAAAATAAATTTATAAAATAATTTCATTTATTCAAAATATAAATTTTAAAACAGAAACATCATGAATGGTAAAGAGAAAATGAGAAAAAAAAAATTAGTGCTAGTAAGAAAATAAAAGTGAAATTTTTTGTTCATTTTCATTACTTTGGTAATTAAATCCCCCTCCTATTGGTTATCTTGTGCACATACTATTTGTCACAAAAGTTTCAAGTTTCAACTAAGTTGGCTTACTAAAATAATGTAGCAAGTATAACTAAAGGGATGCGGAGCTCAGCATTATGAGTTTTATAAATGGATCATAGTATAGTAAGCTACATGATGTGAAAACTATATTCAGTTATTGAAGAATGATGTGAGTATCAATATGAAGAAGGAAAAACAAAAGTGTAATAATGATTATATGAGCATGTTTGGAGACAACCTTTGTAGAGATGAGATTTGTATTACCTTAATGATACACTAAAATTAGAAACTCTAAACATACTCTTGGATCTCTATCTATCTACTAACTTGATTTTGAGCTCGAGGAAAGCGATTGATTGCTTGAACAACTAAGTATATTCCACTTCATGTATAAAATTAGCTTTGGATCGATCCAATAAGGATAGAAGGCATAGAAAATAACAAAAAGAGGATATCTGTTTAAAGTGTGTTGTTTAAGAATTAACAAAAAGAACAAAAAGGGAGTTATCCATATTACATGATTGTTCCTGTACATATTTCACTAACATTTCCTTCCTACAATCGCCCAAAAGAAGAAAAGCAAGAAGGAAGAAAATAATTTTGAAGTGTAAAATCGATGTAAACGAGAAGTGGCTTCCTCTGTCTCTGCTGTTGGATTGTGTAGGTGATGAGAAAATTGCTAATCGTGGCAGCGTAGAAGCATTACCACACATCTCCTAAATATGTATAGCCTACCTCTACCTTGTTTGAAAAGCATACCCATTCCTTTGCACGAAAACCTTCTCCTACTTCCATTCTCCATCTTCATTCTCTCTCCAATCCAAACTATATATATGGATCTGCTCGATCGCTTTCTCTTTTCAACTGGACTTGGAAAAATGGTAGATATGTGAAGCTTGCAGGTAATCAAAGTATCTGCTTTGGGGAACTATTCACCTCAAAGCGATGACTATATGTTTGGATGAAAAGAGAAAGAAGGCAGCTCTTATATATAGGGGGCAGATGGAGTGCAGTGGTTCACTTTAGGTGAACCATCATAAGAAAAATAACGTAAAAAAAATAGTTGAGTGTTATTAAAAAAGTCCTTAGACTTACGGGTTCTATTTTTAAACTTAAGAGTCATAATCAAAATTATCAAAAAGAACATCATGAAGCACTACACTTTAAGCCCCAACTCAAGTTGCAGGTAATATCCGGAATGTTATAAACCAAATATCGGGCTGATATTTTAGTTCCAAGAAAGGTATAATTTCTTCCATAATTTGGTCCAGAGTATCTTTTCACTATTACCTATCAATATGGTAGGTATGGGCTATATAATTTATCAAAATAGAAGGTATGGGCTATGGGCTACAATAACTCAATTATGCAGTAAGAAAATTAGAACACAAAGAAGAGAAATTGAAGGTCTAATAGTGGACTTGGTGGGATGTTTATCCGTTGTACATAACACAGTAGTGCAGAGATTTAGTTTGATTAGATTGTAAAGTACAAAACTTTCCTTTCAATGCTAAAGATCAAAGAGGGCCTACTTAATTATGATATGGATTCGGCAATATATCTTTTGGTTGAAAATTGAAATCATTGAACACCGAATTCGCACTTGAGAAAGCTACAATGTGATGAAAGAGCCCAATACAAATCAGAGATCCCATCTGATTTCGTTCTTATTTATTATAAGTGGGGAGGACATAGCTATGTAGAGTTTGAGAAAGGAGCCCTGGTTGCACGTGAACTTCAGCTGATAAACATGGCCACTGTCTGTGACGCGGAAGACAACGGTTCTTTATTACTAACTAGTTTGGAACCGCACATTCTTCATTTCTTCTTCATGGCTGTGGTTGAGACTGCTCTAATCAGTTCATTTATTGGTTGCTAGAAATTGACCAGTCATATACACAGTCAGATTAACACTTTTGTTCTTATCATCAGATTAATCATTTATGCATGCAATGCAATGACAGCGACGACACCTTTTTTGTTTTTGGTTTTTTAAAGTATTTTTAAATTTTGTCCAAGATTAATTTTTTAAGGTATTGTTAGACGCTAAAATAGAAATTTATCCCAACAAAGTTTGTTGTATCCACAAGAGCTTGAATTTGAGATCAATTACTTAAGCGACCAGAATTCCTTTTATTCACTCCAACCTTAGTTGGTGGCACCTTCAAGTCTTATGACTATCATTCATTTGCAGCCAAGTGAACAAGTGAAAGCATTGAATGTGTGAAGTTTTGAACTTGCCACTGGCAGCTTATTATCCAAAACAGAAACTGGAAATAAGTATCATGCGCATCTTGTTTACTGTGGGGAGAATCATTGATATATATGTGAGGGGCCCCTACTTGGAGAGGAAAGTGACACAAGAAGAATAGTGCAATTGGAAAATCTCGACCTTCAAGTAGATACTAGCGAACTAGCTTATTGGAGAACCGCATTGGCAGATTCACAGAATTCAGCTAGAGAAAGGGAAAACTCACTATATATGTATTTAAAGCATAATTATTATTGAAAGGAAAAGGGATCGAGTACGAAAATATCATACAATTATAACAAATCTATATGCTCTGTACTATGAAGTTTTTGGCACATAAAAAAAAAGTGTAAAGCATAAAAACTTAAATTATATTAAACAAAAAACCTAAAAATGATTTAAACTTATATTTCTAACATGCCTGTTCACATAAAAATTCGTTTAATTTATAAGGGTGGTTAAAATACAAGTCTATCGCTATGTTTTGCTACAATTGTTCTTTAATTATAATTACAAGAAAAATATAATGGAGAATAAAACAAACCTGCTCATCACTGATCATGGAGGCTCTCATAGCATGCTGATAGCCAACCCAATTTTTTTTTTTTTTTTTTGATAATCAACCCAATCTAAAAGTTTAAACTATAAAATAAAGTTCAATAATGATTGGATTTATGTACACAAATTATAGTATTTAAATAAATAGAAGAAAACCACCATGATATTGAGAGTTTTTTTTTTTTATATCTAAATTACATTTTATTTTTATGCAATAATTGATTGAGCATAATGTTATTTAGGGAATTTTATTTATGAAAAAGAAAAGATAAGGCAAAGAATATATATATATATAGAGGTTTTTTATATACTTTTGATATTTATGTGATATATTATACCACATGAAAATAATCAATGTGTGAATGACATGTATACAAGTTAACTGTTTTTAAGTTTATTTGAGAAAATAAAATAAAATAATATAAAAATTAAGTATGTTTGTCACGTCAATGTAGTATGACATACACATATAATATTATAAAAATAGAATCCTTGTATATATATATATATATATTTTAATTTGGGGCGGCTCCTATTCTTCTTACTGGGCCAACCTAAAGTTATATACCGTTTTGATTAAGGTCCATTAGGATTGGGTTTGTGATTCAGCCTTTCACGGATCTGATCCAATCAAATTGAGCCCAAACACTGGAATCGGAGCAATAGAACGGGTCGGGCACTTTACGCTAAAT
Source organism: Cercis canadensis (assembly GCA_003255065.1). Lineage (NCBI taxonomy): Eukaryota > Viridiplantae > Streptophyta > Magnoliopsida > Fabales > Fabaceae > Cercis > Cercis canadensis. The sequence continues at coordinate 272,926 of QAOA01006876.1, forward strand.
CCATGTCTCCAACCAAACCTCCCCGGAAGAAGCGATTTGGACTATTTTTCTAGTTTGCTCCGGCGCTGCGTTGAACCCTCGTAGTCTCCTGTACCATCTTCAGTTAGTTGCACCATTCTTTGCTTCTTGAAACTGTGCGCACAGTAATTCATTTAAAGCTTCCAATATCTTTCAACCCTGGTGTTGATAGTTCCAGCTTTTCTTTGTTCTTTTGGCTTCAGAGACTTTGGAACGCTTCACAGAGCTTAGCTTGATCTAAATTTATGCAATGCTGGACGAGAGTAAGTTTAACGTGTATTTGAAATTGTGGGCGCTTCGAATACCTTGCCAACTATGCAAGGTTGCCACTCGAATACTCAACGGGTACCCAATTCTCTGTCTCTGTCACTATTTGTTTTATTTGTTCTATATGTTGGTGTATGTGGGTGCGCGCGCGTTTACCGCTTTTCTGCTTCTAATTTATAGTTGGCATTTTATTTGTGCAGTTACTTGCTTGACAAGCCCCGAGTTAAACCAATCACAGAGGATCCAACATGCGAGAAAAACCGTTACCTTATACTATCTGAGAAAGTTCAGAATCAAGGTATGAATTTCTGAATGCATTGATTTCATTTGCAGGACCCTTTGGGATAATGCTTTTGTTTGATAGTGAAGATATTACATTGAAGTAGAACATTTGGAAAACTCTCCAAATTTTGTTGGGTGTAACTGTGTAAGTATTCTGCAGATGTACTTCATTTTGTGCGTTTTACTTTCGAAATGATTTTTTAGTGGAATTTTTGTTGTTGTTGTTGTAATTTAGTCTCATACAGAGGCATCCGTGTTTGGACTCTGCTGAAACTAAATCTCATGTTCCATTAAAGTTGTTTGAAAAATTATTATCTCTTTCATCTTGTCAAGTATCTATTTCACTTATATGTTTACTTTAAATTTTGAATGAGGTTATCTGATTCAGCCTTAACTTCTTATTCTGGAGAATCCTAACCTATTCTTTTGCTTTGTAATTTGTAATAGATTCATATCTCTGCTTTAATTGTGGATATGGCGCAGATTTATCGGATATTCCAGATGGAACGCTTGATGAGCTAAAGGGCTTGTGTAAGATTGAAGTTTTACCCTATTCATTGACGCTAGGATATTCATATTGGAGTGCAGGTCAGTGCACTGTTCTCTTGAAGCATACTGCAGAGGCTAACTTTCAACAACTTCCCCCTTCACCACCCCCCCCCCCCAAAAAAAAAGGGGACACCATTAACTTTTGCCAATCATCTATTTTGTGGGGTTTGAAAAATCGTGTTTCTATATTACCAGGACTGGAGGATTTTGGATTGATTGGTGATAAACCAATTTTGTGTGTTTAGTTTAATAGTGTCTGGGAACCTAAGGGCAGAAGATACCTCATAGGGACATTTGGTTTTCAGCAACTTTCTTAATGCACTTTGGCAGAATTTTGGGTTTTCTTTTGCACATTCCTTCTTAATTGCTTATTGAGCAACAAGTGCAATTTTGATTTTGTTACCCGTTACTGAATATGTATACATATATATATATATATATATATGGAAATTGTTAGATTCACTGTTTACTTTATATTGTTTGCACTTTATAGTTTTATGAAAATTTAAAATACTCATATATAAATATATACATTAATCTAATTCTAGAGTGATAACTGTAGTAAACATTTTAAATTTGTGACTTTTGAGTTAAGTTGCAGCATCTTTTCCTGTGTCAGAATCATCGGGTCTTAACACAGGACTATTTGCTAAATTGCCTGATTGTATTTTCTATAATGATTCATTTGTTCCATGCAAAATGCTTATGCTCTTCCAACTAATGTTTAAAATTTTTCTGATGAATTATTGTGTTTGTAGATCATGTGCTGAAGCAGATACTGCCTCCTGGGTTGGAGGTGCCTTCATCTTTTGAAACAGTAGTTAAGTATTTAGTTAATTTTGTGAGGTATCAGACCTGTGATATTTCACCCATTCTAGATTTTGTATTTTTGGATTTGATTTTAACACTATTTTAATTATTTAGATGTGCTTTTTGTGATTAACTTAGTACACAATTTATTATTTCTCTTCTGCCCCTCTTAGGAGGGGGTTGTGCTAATTAATTTTTTTTGTTCTCAGGTTCTCTTTGATCAGTGACTGGTGATAAACTAACATTTATCATACCCCTGCAGGTCATATTGCCCATTTAAACCTACACGATGAATTACTTCCCTACAAGGATGTTATTGCGAAGGTTATCTATGATGTATGTTTGACCATTTATATGTCTAGTATTTACTGCTACTAGATGCACTATTTATGCTGCAATTGTATCATACAGGATGAGATGCTCCTCTTTGTAGTTCATAGGATTTTCACTTCATTAAAGTTTTTACTGGCGAGACTCTGAACCAAGGAACCATCTAGAAGTCCCCAGTTGTGTTTATTGATGTTTGAATGACATGTCCCTTACTACATACATTTTCCTGCGAAGATACACAAATTCAATTCTGTTACTTTGAAGCATACCATAGTATGCATTTTCCTTCTATTAATTTTTCATGTTTTAACTACATGCAGAAAAATTATCCAAGAATCAAAACTGTTGTTAATAAAGTTGGAACTATTACAAATGAATTTCGTGTCCCAGAGTTTGAAATTTTAGCAGGAGAGCATGATATGGTTACAGAAGTGAAGCAATATGGGGCAACTTTTAGGCTTGATTACAGCTTGGTTTATTGGAATTCCAGATTGGAACATGAACACAAAAGGTTGGTTTCTCAGTTCCGAGCTGGGGAGACCATTTGTGACATGTTTGCTGGCATAGGTCCTTTTGCTGTTCCTGCAGCACAAAAAGGATGCATAGTGTATGCAAATGACTTAAATCCAGATAGCATTAACTATCTGAGGATTAATGCAAAAATCAACAAAGTTGATGATTGCATTTGTGCATACAATATGGATGCAAGAAAATTCATCTCCCAATTAATGGAAGTGCCAGATTCTGAGATTAAATCAGAATCTAATGTCCCCATGCTGAAGACTTGTGATGCATCTGAGATACATGACAGTGCTGAGTCAAATTCAGAAAATGAGAGGCTAGCTGGTAATATCTTTGTGATAAATAACTTCATTTAGCAATACTTGTGATATGAAAACATGTTGCTTAATCGCAATATGTCTATTACAGTTGATAAGGCAGACCTACAGGACAGCATTGGCACTAGTGTGGAGGATTTCCAAGGTTCAACTAGGCATGCTGCTATTTCTGTAACTTCTGTTAAAAGGCCTTCTATTAGTTCTGAAGAAGGTATTCCAGGATTACAGTAACAATTCAGATTGCCAATAGATGCATCAGTTAATCTTCTGGCATGTCAAGTATCAGCAATTTCAGTGCTGGACTTAGACTCTTAGAGACATATAAAACCTTCTTTGTCTAACAGCCTCCCTCCTTCCTTGAAAAAAGAGCACAGTATAAGCAACTATGTTCTGTATGGCTGAAAGTACAACTTACAATTGCTTTTATTTTGCAGAAAATGGAAAGGCCCATGGCAATGATATCCCTGAATTTGGTGGGAATAAAGGAAAAACAAACAAGAGAATGAGAGGCTCTGAGATCTCCAGTACCAAAACATGGGAGCATATTGACCATGTGATAATGAATCTACCTGCATCTGCTATTCAGTTTCTAGGTATGAATGCCATTTGATGCGGCAATTTTCTCTTAGAAATCATTTAGCAATTTATTATCTTAGGAAAGGCTTTTTTTTTTTTTTTTTTTTTTTTTTTNAAAGGCTTTTTTTTTTTTTTTTTTCATTTATTAGGAGTTTTTAATATGTTCTTTGTATAGCATGTTAAGAACTGTAGGCAATTTCACCTCCCCTCCTCTTACTGACTTGTAGGGTTTCTGTATTCAGTATCACTGTGAGTCATGAGGGATGGATCCTTTGGCTACTTGGCTAAGATCTAACATCTTTGTAATGAGCTAGCTATCATAGTCTAGACCAAGATTTATGCATGTTCTTCTTTCTTATCAGCTTGTTTTGTGTTTTGTGTGTGAGTGTGTAGTTGCTGTATTCTGGATTAATATATCCATGCTCTTTTACTAGATTCTTTCTTCAGTAGCGCTTGAAAAAATTTATAGGCAGATATCTAACTACAGATATAACCTGCCAGATGCATTCAGGGGATTAATCCAGAGGAAATATTGGAAAGGACAGCTACCATGGATCCACTGCTATTGCTTCATTAGGGCAACTGAAACTCCCGAGTCCATAACAGCTGTAAGTTCATTCTGCTGATGGTGTTTATTTCATGTTTCTGTTTTATCTGCTCTAGTTATAATATCAGTGACTTTATGGATTTGTGGTATATAGGATCCTCTACCAGTTTTGATGGCTTAGGCATTTGGTCTTCTGTAAGGTAGTTGGGATAGGGACAGTGATTATAATTTATATCACATTTGTCTGTTACCTGCTTAGCCAGTCCTTAAGTTTAATATAAATAGTAATTCTAGTGGACTTTCAGGATGTACCTTATTATTTGTTCAAATAGTTAGTTGAACTTTATTCTGCAGGAGGCAGAGTCCGCTTTAAATGCTCGTATACAAGACTCAAGATTTCATAGAGTTAGGGATGTGGCTCCCAACAAGGTATAAGTATTATGATTGTTTGGTACATGGAATATACTCAATTATCCACTGATTGCTGTCTTTTCGATGCAGGCAATGTTTTGTTTAAGCTTCAGGTTGCCAGAAGCATGCTTTATAGAAGATACTCATTAACATTATCCTCAGTTATGCTGCTGATTTAATACCATCGTCTAAGGGTTGGACGAGGTAGTGTTTTTGTGCATGGCCCGATTCTATACCATTTCCTATCTGACTAAAGGCAAGCATAATAAAGCACAGTAAGGATAACTTAGCTTGTTTTGAAACATCATGACAGATTAAGTGGCTGAGTTTTCTTATTCTTTCTGATGTGTTGGGCTCCAGGACTTGGGGATAACTTAGCTTGCAATGCTTTCAAGGCATTAAGCGCCCAATTTTCGTTGTGTTCATAATTGTATTTGTGGGAGTCTTGAAAGTATTTGAGGGATGGCAGAATAGCAGTAACCCTTATTTTAAGCAAATTAAATCCAAGAACTACTGAGTTTGATATCAGAAGAAAAAAATGAGAAAATGGAGATGTTCTTATTACTAATTTGTCGAGAATATATATTTTGTTGTAATGAATCATTACACTATCGGACGAATATGTTGTCTCTGGCCAAAGGCATGACTGTAACATTACTAAACTTATAGTATTCCTGGCAAAGTAGAGTCATTCAGTCAATAACTATGAATACATCATCTCTAGTCTCTACAAATGCAAGAATGTGGTTGGTTCAAATGTATAGTGCTAAAGTGGACTAATTTATACGTAGTGTTTCCAATATTAAACTGATAAAAAGGAAGAAAAGAAAAGGTAAATAGGTGGAATATAAAGGGGGTTTAGTTTTATTGACCATATTTCTGTTTGTCCAATGAGAAGCTCCAAAACATATTTCAGTTTGCAGGGAAAACAGTCCCTCCATTGAGGAATTGGACAACTTCTATGTTTATGTTTATAAACCTGACGACAAATTCGAATCTCTTTATAGTCTTTATACCTTCGCATATGTGTGTTATGCCTTCATTATTCAATGCGCAGGCCCTAAAATCTTTTGTCCCATCTGGCATCTACTAAAACAAGTAATATAGGAAATCAGAAATACCATGGGTGAAGATAGCACCTCCTTTTGATATGTTTTCTATCTTTTAATGCTAGGAATGCAATTAGAGGCCTTGGACGCCCTTTTATTAAAGCTGTTTGCTTTGTAGAAAGAGCTCCACAAAGGAAGCAGTAGAGGATAAACAAGTAAAAGTTTACACGTAAACCTAAGCTGGAAAGTGAGCTAACTGACTATCCTCTTCAATTCTCGTCAATAAGCAGTCAATGCTTGTTTTCCAGGCAATTGCATGTCTCCTTTTTTGGTTTCGTAGAGTTTTGTGTTCCCATTATGGTTGCCTCTATATAGAAGCTCCAGTTGCTGTCACTAAGTAGTAAATCCATTGAAAGCAACAGCTTAAAATTTGAGTACGTGAGCAAATTATACTATATCAGTCATGAATTGGACTTTCTACCAAATTACGTACGCTTTAGTCTTATAGACATTAAGCATGAGAGAAAGAAAGAGGTTTTCGCCTTTCGATTGAGGTTTATTCTTATCTACCAAGTTCAAGAGTGCTAATTCTATTAATAATTAATGTATTTATGATTTGAAAATAAGGCTTTGTAATTGATATATTAGAGTTAACTATGAGTTATTTAAAAAATTAGAATTTAGTTATTTGGGTCTTAAATTCTTAACTAGGATTTTATTCTTATCCCTATTAGAGTTACTTGAACAATAAGTTAAGGTTATTTGGCATATATGTTTTTCGGATTTCAGTTGTCTATGATTTGGAATTTTATCAATAATTAATATTTTGACTGCTTTTTTCCTTTTTCCCCCTCTCCTTTTACATCATTGCGCATACTCGTTCGTAGGTATAAACCTGATTGGCCTTACAAAAACCCCTTTTTACTACTATTATTATTATTATTATTATTATCATCATGCAAGAGCTTAATTAACAATATTGTGATACATAGTGGTATTGCCCGGCTCCATAACTGAATAACCGAATTAAGGAACGAATCTTTGATCCCTTTTCAGTCTTTTCTCTTTTACATTATTTAGTTTTATGATTTTAGTTTTTATCTTCCCTATGAAGGCACTGAAACACACGCACAAAGAAATCTCTCCCTTTTGCGCCTATAAATTCTGTCACAAAGAATCATTCCTCCCCCTTTCTTTTTCCTCCCACATATTTGGATTCTGTCATTATTCTTGAATCTTTGCTAGATTCGAGTAAAGACTCGGATTTAGAGAAACCCCATAAAGATTCATCAAAAACTAGTGATCAGAGAGAAATGGCGCAGGAAAAGGCACCAGATTGTAACTACCTAAAGCTATTGCTGTTTGTCTTCTTTGCTATGGTCTCAAGTAGCTATGGTGTTGGAGTGAACTGGGGAATCCAGGCAACCCACCAGCTTCCACCAGAGAAGGTGGTTAAGATGCTTAAAGAAAATGGGCTTAGTAAAGTGAAGCTGTTCGATGCAGATGAGTGGATTATGGCAGCTCTTATGGGGACTGACATCGAAGTGATGCTGGCAATACCCAATGGCATGTTAGAGGAGATGGGTAAGAATCATAAGGCTGCAGATTCTTGGGTCGACGAAAATGTCACCAGTTACTGCTATCATGGTGGAGTCAATATCAAGTTGAGTAGTACTAGTTGTATCTTTCATATTCATCATCGCCTTCACATAGTGTTTGTGTCTTTTCCTAGCAGAGTGTTTCTTGAGTAAAATTCGTAATTTTCATCAATTGTCCTCTTATTTTTCATTTTCATTTTTCTTGGTCAAAATCTTGAAATTTTTCCAAATTTTTCAGGGAAGTCTTTATCATCACTTTGTTGAATGCTTTGTGTTCTGCTTTATATAGACTGGGTTAGTTGATAATAGCATCCTTCTTTAGAGGTATATTCTGTCTTCTTCCCTGAATTCAATTGACTTCTTGATGATTTTGGTGCTTCAATTAAGGAGTAAAAATAGCATGTTTTCTTCTATTGTCCTATTTAGCGTACTGGTTTCATAGATTCTTGTTATCAATATCTAAGAGCTTCTGTTGTATGTTTGAAACCAGATTTTAACTTCTCTTCTCACTCTGGTTTATGTTTGCAATGCCATTAAGCAGGTATGTTGCAGTGGGTAATGAACCATTCCTTAAAGCATATAATGGTACCTATCTAAAGTCAACTCTCCCAGCTCTTAAGAACATACAAACATCACTCAATAATGCTGGTCTGGGTGCTAAGGTCAAGGTCACTGTTCCCTTCAATGCTGACATTTACTTTTCTCCAGACTCAAATCCAGTGCCATCAGCTGGTGACTTCAGGCCTGAAATACGAGACCTCACAATTGAAATAGTCCAATTCTTATATTCAAACAGTGCACCCTTTTCAGTCAATATCTATCCATTCCTTAGTCTATATAGCAACGATCATTTCCCCTTTGACTATGCATTTTTTGATGGAAATAACAGGCCACTGAGAGATGGTAATTCACTTTACACCAATGTGTTTGATGCAAATTTGGACACTCTTCTCTGGGCTTTAGACAAGGCAGGGTACCCTGACTTGCAGGTCTTAGTTGGAGAAGTTGGGTGGCCAACTGATGGTGATAAGACTGCTAATGTTCAGAATGCAAAGAGATTTAACCAGGGTTTACTTAAACATGCTCTGAGTGGAGATGGTACCCCTAAAAGGAAAGGTATAATTGAAATTTATCTATTCAGCCTCCTTGATGAGGATGCTAAGAGTGTTGCTCCTGGGAACTTTGAGAGGCACTGGGGGATTTTTGAGTTTGATGGAAAGCCAAAGTATGAATTAGACTTAACAGGTCAGGAGAAGGATAAGGGTCTGGCCCCTGTGGAAGGTGTAAAATATATGCTCAAGCAGTGGTGTGTTTTGGACCCAGATGCTACTGATAGTGATTTGGAGGACTTGCCTGAGAGTATAGACTATGCTTGTAGCCTATCTGATTGTACTGCCTTGGGATATGGATCATCTTGTTGTAATCTAAGTTGGAAAGGGAATGCATCTTATGCCTTCAATATGTATTATCAAGTACATGGCCAAAGGGATTGGGACTGTGATTTCTCTGGTCTGGCTATTGTAACAGATAAGGATCCATCAGAAGAGGGTTGCCAGTTCCCAGTGATGATTGCTGGTTCTTCTTTGCTGCTGCATGGAGGATTTTCAAATGTGCTAAGGAAAGCTGTGGGATTATATATGTTTGTTATGTTGTTGCTATATTGCTGACAGTGACAGATTTAAGAAGGCTTGATATTAAAAAAAAAAAAAGTTCTTTCAAGAAAGATTTCAACTTTTCCATTTATTTTTAGGAGCTTCATATGAATTGTAATTTTCTTATGTAAAGTAGTATAAGAAGAATTCTGGGTTGCCCAACTAGAAAGTTTTGTGTAGTATCTATCTTCTTCCTTTTCATCATGTTTAGCTCATCCATTATGAATTTGCTTGTGACTTTCACCCATATCTTGCAAGCAAAAATCAACGTTGATTATTTCGTCGTCTTCTCTTGAGGATTAAAGAGAGAAGCAAATTTTTCTCTGTTAACTAATATATTACCTTGACCATTACCTCAATTAGCCTACATTGATCCAAGAGAGTCCAGAAAAAGCAAAAAGGGAAATTGGAAAAGAGAAAAGGTGTGAGGGCAATGCTACTAGTTGGGAAGGGATGGCTACTGCTATGAATTATCAGTTACTTTAGGTACAAGCTCGCAGGGATAGTGTGCATGTCCAAGTAATTTTCTTTTTTCAGATCCTGTGTCAGTAATTTGAGTTAGATAGATTCCAATAAATAAATAAAATGGCTCTCAAATAGATATCCGTGAGAAGAAAAAAAAATATTTAATACCCAAAAATCAAAACACTAATGAATATTTTATGACGCAAAATATGATGAAGAATAATGATATTTCCAAACAAGATAAAAAAAAATTGAAAAAAAGGAATAAATATCATATAAAAAATAAAGGGAAAAAAGTATCCAAGTAAAACAGAAAAAAAAAAATTACATAGACATATCACATATCCACTATATTCAGTGATTTCTTACGGTGTGCTCATCTCAGCTAATTATTTCCCGAATAGTCAGCGATGCTAGTGAAGCAATCAAACGTAAATTCTTGGACACGTGGTGCAATGTCAATGGAGGTTCAAGACTTTCATCGACTATGTAACGGTAACGTATAGGAACCTAAATTCAAATAAATGGTATCAGCGGGCATTTGAATTTAAACTATGTAACGGATCCCTAGTGTGAAGTGTCTAGTACTTGAGCCCCTTCACCTAGTCCTTCTCTCTGACACTCGCAAACACTCATAGAGGCAAACAACCATGGCTTCTCTCACCGCAGGAATTCTACTGAAACTATTGCAGGGCATGAACTCCAATACCCGGGTCACCGGCGACCACCGTTCTGCTCTTCTCCAAGTCATAGGTATAGTTCCCGCTCTCGCCGGTTCCGACCTCTGGCCGAACCATGGCTTCTATGTTCAGCTCTCAGATTCTCTCAACTCTACTTATGTCTCCCTCTCTGACCGGGATAACGAGCTAATCCTCACCAATCGATTACAGCTCGGCCAATTCGTCTACGTTGACCGTTTCGAGTTCGATTCGCCATTTCCATCCGTCTGTGGCATCCGCCCAATTGCAGGACGCCACTCGTTTGTTGGAAGTCCTGAACCACTCATTGCGCGGATTTCAGCCTCCAAGCGCGAATTCGTTATTCAACCCGTCTCGGATTCGGATCAGTCCGTAGACCCAATTGCTCTGTACCTGTCAAGCAAGAAACTTGACCAAGCTCGAAGTGAAAGTAAGGAATCGAAGGTTGAGCAGAAAGTTGAAAAGGTTAAATCAAGGCAACCTCTTGCGCCTCGAGATAATCTACCTGCGGTTAATGCGGGGAATTCAGATGAAATCAAGGTTTCGGACAAGCCTCAGAGGTTTTCATCTCCGGCAACTGCTAAAAGGTCGGTATCGGCAGGGAAGAAGAATGTCACTGTGGTGGAAAGAGACCCATCACCGGCGGGGAAAGTAAAGAGGTCAGCATCCCCTGTGCCGTCAAAGTGTGTGGTTCCAAGCTTAGCTGCAGCTCGAGATGAGAACCGGAAGGTGTCTAGAGAGCCTGCAATTGTTGTACCATCAAGGTATAGACAGCCATCTCCAAATGGGCGGAAACAAGCCTCACCAAACCCACGAAGGGCTTCCCTTTCTCCTGGGAGGAGGTTGTCTGGGGGTCTTAAGTTTTCACCCATGGTGACAAGTGCTGCGGATTCTGCAAGTAAGAAGAAGATGGCAACTATTGTTGCTGGAATTTCGAAGGTGTCAGATGCCCTCGTTGGATCTGCAAAAATTTCGAGGAAGAACTGGGATGAGCAACCAGCTGTAGCAGCTCCCACTGAACAGAAAGAAAAGGGTGTGCCTAAAAATAAGCTGGATCCACAAGCAATTTTGCGTACTCAGGTAAATAACTGTAAATACTCTTATGCTCGATGGGAATTCAATTGCCAGTATAGAACTGAGATTCTCTTGTGATAGTATCCTCAACTGAAATCTGTTGACGAATAGAAGAATAGATTTAGGAAACAAGCTAAGCAGTATAAATATTAGCAAGTAAATCAGAGGGAAAACCACAATACTGTACAATGCACCTTTTTTTATGTATGCTCGTTCCTTTTTCCTTTTTTGATTGATAATACCATTGCTTTCTATCCTTTAGTAAGCTTTATCTGACAGTGAGGCTATTTCCCAGGCTGCTATCTCAAGGCGATTAAGTGATGTTAATGGTCAAAAACCCAATGGCAATGAATCTTTAAGCAATGAGAAAACTAAATCTTGTTCTCCTGAAAGAGTTATGGCCCAAGGGAAACCGAACCTTGCAGCTCTAGGTATCACCGTTCATGAAAAGAAATGGACTGATGGTAGTGTTCCATTTGATACAGTCTCTGCGAACCTTGCCAAGCTTGGAAAGGTACGATTAAATTTCGGAAATTTATTAATGCCTTGTAGTTATCATAATTTATGGAATTAGGCATGAAAAGAATAAGATTTATATATGATTCCTAGGACCACGAAAATAATTGATAGTAATTGCACTGCATTTCGATTGGTCAATTCAATTTGAAGACTCTGTTGAAATTTCTTTGTCTAACTAAATTCAGGAGGCGATGCAAAGGAAAGCTCTTGCTTCTGCAGCTGCTACTGAAGCACTAAAGGAGGCCAATGCTACTGAGTGCATTGTAAGAAATTTAAGGTAATGATTCCTGCTGCCTTTTATTCATTTTTACCTTGAAAGTAAATGCATTGAAAAGAGTCACCTGCATCAGTACAGACTTACGGGAGAGATCAATTTGACGCAAATTTTCAAGTTTATCATATTCCAGCTTTTCATTCTATTACCAAGGTCCTAAACCATAGATAGGAAAAATCCAATTTTTATTAGAATTGTCAAGGTTATGCACATATTTTACTCCATTGTTATGGCATACGTGGTTAATACTTTCTTTTGTTTAATTCTGCCTACTACAGCATGTTTTCAGAACTTTGTTCTGTATGCAAGGCTAGAAATCCTTTACCAACCATAGACCGATTTTTTGTGATCTATGATGATGTTAAAAGATCAACCGCAATTGCTGAATCAATTGCCAACAGTAATAATTCTGAGACACCTGATGACAGCAACCCAACAGAGCAATCAAAATCGCTCTCTCTCTGGGTTGAAGCTGCCTTGGCCACTGATCTTCAGATAGTGTCTCTTCTTGCTGGCGGTGACATTGATCCTCCATCATCACTGCAGAAGAGTTTGTCAAAAAGACAATCTCTTGCAGCTAAGAACCATCTGAAGGTTGCTTCATGGTCACAATCCAGTGCTAGTCATGGGGTGTGGACAAGAGGTAGTGGAATGAAAGAAACAGTAGAGCTTGGAAAAAATTTGCTGTGTGAGATGCAAATGTGGTTTCTACGTTTTGTTGAGGAATCCCTAGATGCAGGATTCAAAGTGTTCGGGGAGTGTAATGCTGATGGGAAGAAAACGTTACCTCTGGATGGTGGCGCCATTGCTGTAGTTTTATCTCATTTGAAGCGAGTAAATGACTGGTTAGACCGTGTGGTTTCTAAAGAGGATGACTTGCTAACAGAGAAGATTGAAAGGTTGAAGAGAAAGATATATGGCTTTGTCATTCAGCATGTCGGAACAACTTTTGATAACTCCACTTCCCCCGCTTCATCTTGATTAGTTTTTTTCATTTTAATTAGATTTTGGTTGTTGAAATTGATGAAAGGGAGATGCTTCTTCTGTAATCAGATTGCTTTGCATTAGTAGCTCAAGAAAATGATGATTCCTTCATTGTATATTTTAGTGCAGTACGTTTTCGCGTTGATATTGTTTGTTATGGAAAATTTGCTTCTTAAAAATTTCATGATCTGGATTTGAAGGGAGGGTTACCAACAAAAAATTCAATTATCATGCCTGCTATTTTAGATTACCTGCATCTCTTCCCGTTCCTTTGTAATATCAAGTTGTTTAAAGAAAAATAACTATAGGACGAAAGGTGCATTCCATGCCTTCTAGTATGGAGTTAAAAAGTTAAAACATGCTCTCATCAAAAAACAAACCAAAAAGAATAAAGTTAACGCATGCATATTTTCAAAATCCAAACATGAATGTCATGTTTCATTTGAGTTATTTGCGAATTTAAATTATGAAACACATTTAAGAAAGCATTATAGTTACAATAATACTAGGAAGAACACTTCAAGGACATCAATAAATTAAGAAGAAAACAACAGTCCGTTTTATATATATTTTGATATGACTTATAGAAGGTTTTTTTTTGGCTGCTGAAGTTAACTAAATTAAGAGAATATTGTTAACGCCGTGAGTTAATTGGAATTTTTTTTTGTAGTTGCTGAATATTCTGTTCATTGCTTGATATTGATATTTTATTATTATTTCATGATATACAATGAGTAATTCAAGTTAGCAAAGTAATGGTGAAGAACAGCAGAAGGAAACAAAGAAACGGAATGGGAAGTTACATAAACAGAATATGTGTGCAAATTCGTGCATGCCAGCCAGATGTCCTCCGATTCTGTCCGGGCTCGCGTTTTTCACTTCATACAGTACAGGCATACTGTAACCGCCAACAGAAAATGCCAGAACTCGGGGACCCACACGAAAAGCTCCCACCTCTACCACAAAATACCCAATGAATCGATGATGGCTGCCGTTGGATTATGCAATAATGTTAGGCAAAGTCTACAATAATTATTACCAAAAGAAAAAGTAAAAAAAAAAAAAAAAAAAAACAACAACTCTCTTTCCTACCTGTTCTTACGGATCAATGATTTCATTAATATATTTTGAAATTTTAATTTCACGAATATCATATTTTTTAAAATAATTTATATATTTATTGTAATTTTCATTTTACCTAAAATAAATTAGTGACATAATTGTACATATTGCATATTGCGATACCAAAGAGTAACGCCAATTAAAAAATGACATCGCTCCAAATGACGTCATTATACAAGTGACACAATAAGTTTAATTGTATCACTTAGCATTAGCATGAATTTGATAGGAGTGACACAATTTGAAAAATTACGTTATATAAAGAATGACACCATTTAGATAATGCGTTGCTACAATAGTGACGTTATTTACCAAATAACGTCACTCTTATGGTACCGCAATATACATAATTGCATCACCGGTGGTTCCAACTTCTCTCTTCTCCTCTTTTTTGTAAAATGACATAATATTAAGAAAATAAAAATTACAGTATATATANAATATTAAGAAAATAAAAATTGCAGTATATATAAAAAATTGTTTAGAAAGTATAACATTTGTAAAATTAATTTCTAAAATGTATTAATGAAGTCAATAACCCTGTTCTCAAATTTAGTTGTTTAACTTTTTTTCTTTTCAAATAGCATTTTACCTTGATTTTTCTATTAGATAAATAAAATAAAATATTATTTTTTAGTTAAAGATATAAAAAAAATGAGAATGAAAACCTATAAGATGATTTTTTTTTTTATTGGATGTAAGATTATCTTTAAAGTTATTAGTTTTACTCTTTTCATGACATCTTTCTTAATCTTGACAATATCATAGTTTTATCATATTAATAAAGATAAAATTTTCTGCTAAAAAAATTAAAGACAAATTATTCAAAGTAATATTGACAAATTTAATAAATTTCAACAATTTGAGAAAACCATTTATAATATTTATCAAATTAATTTATATTCAAAATTTTAAAAAAGGATCGAAAATATGAAATTTTTGAGTGAAAATTAAAAAAAATAAATTGTGATTATGTATTCTCCAATATAGTAATGAACTAATGATCATTTAATTATTTAAAATGATAAATTTTCAGAAGGAAACTTTTCCCATCTTACCTATTAAAAAATATCGATAAAATACCAACAAGCGTGTAGATCAGCTGGTAAGGGACTGTTCTAGCTTAACCAAGGGTCTCGGGTTCGAGCCCTTGGGAATGCAGCTGCGTCTGTTGGGAGAGCTTTACCGCCCTTGTGGTCCTTCCCGGCTCGAAACCGGATTAGTCGGGCGAAGCCCGGACACCGGTGGGTAACCAAAAAAAAATATCGATAAAATAAGTAAAAACGATATACACAAGGATGTGTTTTTCTTCTTCCCGTTTTGGTAGTAAAGTGAAGGAAAACCCTTCGTCAGTTACAGCATTCACTGCGAGGCTCAGAGCCCCACACGAACCAGACCGCACCCGAATATATATGCTCGCAGAAGTATTATAAATACCCAGACATGTTAGAGGGATTTCATTATTTCTGAAACCCCGCCTCTCACCCCTCAACCCAAGCTCGCACTCGTCAGCTACGTTATCCTCTCCTTCTCTTCTCTGATGAGACATTTCCTTTTTGCCTCATCCACCTTCCTCGTACCCAGAACTTTTCAGATCATCTTCTCCTTTGCCTCCTCTGAAAACCCTAAATTTGTATCTCAAATTTCCCGTTTCCGATCTTGCCCCTTCACTGGAACTTTTCTTCCGCATTAGCTTTATTGTGAATTGTGATTATACTGCAGGAATCTGATATCTGATAACAAGAGGTAGCACCTATCGGCAACGAGTTTGAGGTTGTTCTGAGCTGGGATTGGAAATGGTGGGAGGTGGGAGCAGGAGGGAGGAGGCCCCGGTGATAAACAGCACCAACGTTTTTGCTGCGCTCGGGAGCTTGAAAAAGAAAAAGAAGAAGTCTGAGAAGGAGCAGGGTTCGTCCAAGAGCAAAGCCGCAACCAATAAAGCGCCAGAGAGGAAAGAGGTCTTTTGGGCTCCGGCTCCGCTGACGTCGAAGTCGTGGGCTGATGTCGATGACGAAGATGACGATGACTATTATGCCACCACGGCTCCGCCTGAATCCGTTTGGGGTGCCCCAGCTGATGTCGCCAATTCTCAAACTGTGAAAGAAAATGAGGTCGTTGTAGAGGTAAGCGTATTGGTTTTCGTTATCTTTTTTTATTTGTTACTTTTTGGGTCATTTTGTGAATAATGCGTTTGTGCGGTACCGAAGATAGCATTGGATTTCTGAAACTCCATTGTGAATGCTTCTAAACGAATTTGATAAATGCTAATCGTTAACAGAATATGGGATGCACCTCTTGATGAAAATTAATTTGCACTTTGCTGTTCTAAACAGCATATGATGTAGATAAAGGGGAAATGTAGGTCTTTCAACAAAGGAAATAATCAGTTAGAAATTCTGATCGGTTCGATCTGATTTTTGGTTTTTCGGGTAGTAGCGGCGATTGAAATTGGGTGGAATTATATCTTTTAGGGAAAAGATGTTTGTATAGAATATAGAATGGTTTCACACACTATAATATTTTTGTGTGGTTCGTGCCTCCTTGCTTTTGCTTGAGATGTTCCACAGATGAATCGGGAAAATTGACCTGAAAACTGTCAAACTTAAAGGACACATGAGCTCTGTGAGCTAAGAATTCTCTTTTATCTATTAGCTAGTTCTGTAAGATATGAAAACATTTTTTCCGCCTCCATTCCCTATCTTTGGAAAATTTCCTGTACTCTACAAATGGAAGTAAAATGTGTTTATTTTCCGTAATGAGATGCTTATGACTAGTATAATTATGATTATCAAGAGTAACTGAAAGTTGGCGAATTTTTACTTTAACCTAACGATTAGGCAGGTAGCCTATTGCCTGCTTCAGTTGTTATTCATTGTCCTGTTTCATGACAATAAATGCGTTTGTTGTTCTGGCTCTCTAGGTTGATAATAATAATACTGATCCTTTCCACGTTGTTGCATATTCAACATGCATTCATGGTTTCACGATACTGAGTCTGGTTTGTATGTTTTTAATGCTTTATCTTTGTCATTTTGTTGGTTCAACTGTTCTATGATTGTTATACGGATAGAACTTGCCATGTGTCCAGGCTTTGGAGTTAAAGAGCTGTTGTGTTATTACAAGAAATAACTAACATAAATGACCTTATATAGCCTCTAATCATCCATGGACTGGCCTTGCACATGTCATATTGTTTATGAAAGAAAAAAAAAATAGCGCAGCTGGACCAGGTGGAGATCTTCTTATGCTGCCTTAGTGACAGAAAAACTGCATCCATGCTCATGGATGCGATAGGATGAGTCTAGTGAATATATAGAGTTGAAGATGTTTAATTAGTAATTGGTACAAGATGATGTAAACCAAATAGTTGCTAAAGTGGACAAGAAGAGCTGCTAAGGTGGACATTAGGACATCTGCCATGAGGTCATCATAGTCAATGACAACCCAATCATTTGTGAGATTTATGAAACTGGGAATACTATTATTAAGCTTATCGTTCCAGTATAATGTTAGGGTTTCACATTTAAAGTAAGTGCGGATGGGAGTGGCATGGTCATGGTAGGTTGTATACCAGCATTTCACACATTATTAATTTAAAGTGTAGAGATAGAGTTGTGTTTACCCGTATTTATGTGGATGAACCAGTTAATTTTGAACAAACACAGTTGGTTCAAAGAGATATATAGTAAATGTTGGAGAATTCTTGATACAAAGTAGAAGAATATCTAAAGCCACCTGGGCTTATTTCAGGTCGTTGGTACGGGTGGGGGTTGGGTAATGATCCTAGGTTCAAGTCATAGTGATGTGTTCCCCCCCCCCATCACCACCCCAAAAAAAAAGGAATATCTAGACCTAACTCACAATGGGTAGCAGTGGTGTAAAATGTGTATTATTAGATAGGTGAGAAAGGAAGATAATCCTGGGGAAATTTTGTTTATATAGAAGGAGAAAGACACCTAAACTGCCATGGAAAAAAATAAATACAATTTTGATTCTAGGCTTGTTTACAACATTAATGCTCTTTGTCTAAGGCTTTGCCCCCTTCCTTATCTTGTTTTTTGACTTATTGAGAGAGAGAGAGAGAATAGAAAAAAAAATGTAGTATTTGATGAGCATTTATGTCAATTCAGGAAGAAATGCTGACAAAGAAAGTTAAATTACAAAGATGTATGAAACATTATCTGTCAATAGTAGTAAATCTAACATCAGCTGACGTTTGCTAGAAGAGGTTACTCTTCCCTGCTCATAAAGATCAAAGTCTAAGAATTTCTTTCTTCTTTTTGAATCAATTACAAAACAAGCTAAAACTGTAGTTCTCTCACCCATCCTGTCTACATGCATGTGGACACTCTGTGTGTGTGTGTGTGTGTGTGTGTTTCACTCTCGTGATGGGTTTTATAGTTCTTTGAATCATCATTCAGTTACCCATTTTATAAGTTATAACTTGTAGATTTGGTTGAATGTTGGAAACCAGGAAAGTGAGAGTGAGGAAGAAGGTGTTGATGATGCTGAGGATGATGTTGAGGAGGATCATGAAAATGAACCAGAGGTGCTGGTAGAAGCTGAACCTGTTCTTAAAAAGCCTCCTGAACCCTCTGTTGCAACCAGAGATACCGAGAGGCAGCTTTCTAAGAAGGAACTGAAGAAAAAAGGGCTTGAAGAGCTTGAAGCTGTCCTGGCTGAGCTAGGATTACAAAAGGAACCCAGTGGCCAGGATAATTCCCATGGTAATGTAGCACTTATAATAAAGTATAAACTATTTTTAATCTTTTGGTTCTTCAAATGCAATATAGAGCTTACACAAAAAAAGCTTTTCTGATTTAAGTCTAAGTGCTTGAGAATTATAGGAAATATTCCTTTATTGTTGTAAAATGGAATTCATGTTTTTGTCATTAATTTTCTCATACAATTAATGGAACCTTCATCTATCCCATTCTCATAAGTTCATACAAATAGTTAAAAGACTTGCTACTAAATCTTCAACATTATATTAAATTATTTCAATGTCTTCTTATGCATATTCACTCCATACATATGCAATCAATGTCAATCCTAGTCCTGCTAAAATGGCTGATTATTTGATCAAGACCCTCTTACTTAATTTTTTTTCTTTTTTTTTGGGTGATTGAAAATGCTGGAACGGAAAAAAAAAGAAGAGGATCGCAATGGTGAGGTGGAAAAAAAGGAGAATGCTACTGGGGAGAGCAAATCTGCAAAAAAGAAGAAGAAGAAGGATAAATCTTCTAAGGAGCAGAAAGAATCACAAGACCAGGCTGATGGTGCAGATGTTGAAAATATAACTTCTGAAACTGCTGGCACTGAGAAGGAAGAGGATGCATCTGCCATTGATGTTAAAGAGCGGCTCAAGAAAGTTGCTTCAATGAAGAAGAAAAAGTCCAGCAAGGAGATGGATGCTGCTGCACGTGCTGCTGCTAGTGAGGCTGCTGCAAGAAATGCAAGGCTTGCTGCTGCCAAGAAAAAAGAGAAGGCGCACTACAATCAGCAGCCAGTGCGGTAAACTGGCTGGCAAAATATTTGTACCTTCTCTCTGCTGTTTCCTTTTTTTTTTTTTTTCTCCCTACAGGAGCATATGCTCGTTTTTTATTTTGCAAATGCAAAATAATCATGGGTAGTTGTTTTAGATAAGTTGACTTTGAGCAAGTTATTTTTACTTTTATCTCAGGGGAATAGGAATATATGTTTTTCATCTTTCTCCCAATCTCAACTGTTTTTGTCCATGAAACCTAAATGTCGAGTCTAGATTTCTAAGTTATGAAGCCTCATACTTCCTTCTTTCGCATGTTTGTGCGTGTTGATACATGTCTGTTATTATTCTCAGAAATAGGCCAGTACTGTAAATCCATAACCAGCTACTTCTGAGAATTAGTAACTAATAGTGCTCTGTAATCATGGAATCATGGATGACTAGGGACTGTTTGACCGCAAAGCTCTCAGTTATAGAAAAATTCTTAGACACCAACTCAGTAGACTCTAGATCATTTCAATTTTATGATTCAAAGATTATGTAATGTTAAGAATACTGAGGAGTGAAGGACAGAAGGTACAAGTTATAGGATGGATGGATACAGGGTTACCTTCGCCAGAGGGCAATATGAAAGGATGTTAATCATTTAAGATGATCCGATCATTAGTTGAAAGACATTCAGCCAAAAGGGAAGGAAAAAAAAAGGATCATTATTTGATAGACTTAGTGGTCTAAAGAAGCAAGATGAGTAATTGGATGGAACAGCAATGGAAACAAATTGACAATGCACCGAAGCTAAGTTCTAGTAGATATATTCATATATGACTAAGTTGTTGGAGGAAATTGCTGCAATAGATTAGGAATGAAGATGTCATAATCATGGAGAAGAATTTAATCCCATGTTTATGCTGCCATATTGGGATCTTCGGTATTTTGTTTGAAGACTGGGATGCCGTGCTGCACGCTTATGGATTAAATTTATGGGAGGTCAAAAAAACAAAACGGATGGATGTTTGATATTAATCCAACATTGTTCATCGTTTAATATGACAACATATTTATCTTCGAAGAAGCTCATCTTCTGTATTTTTTTTCCCCTTCTTTGTGTGGCTTATTTAAGTCTCAACTTGGCATTCACATCATGTCGTCGATCTGCTAATTCCCTGCTAAAATTGCTGTTTTATTTGTTTGTAGGTGCCTTAGTATGTGAATCCCCTTTTTTCATATTTACTAACTCATAAGTTGGTAATGGTAAGCATATCTTAACATGAACAAGCAGTACATGTTAGATTTTAGGAGGATTTGCCAGTGAAGGGAGAGACTGAGGAAAATTGAATAATGGTTAAGAACCCCTGTTTTCAACTATGCCAGCACAATATCCCTTTTTATCATTTTTTCCCTTTATCTGTCCAGTGTTAGGAAATGTTCATAACTACATAATATATACTAGAAAATAACCCAAGTTTCATGCATTAATCACTGTATGTTACTTTATTTTAAATGATGTCAAACAATAATAACGACATCAAAATAAAGGAGAACGTAAAATCACACAAAGATGGTAATTCATTTATTAACATGATACAAACTTATCTATCACCTGCTTTGCACCTGTAAAGCTTTCCTCATGAACCTTGTCTTATTCAGCTCAAGTCTCTTTGCATCTTCTTTCTTTTCCTTTCCCAGCAAAAAGTACACATCTTTGCGTGTTTAAGCAAATTCCGTGTCTACAAATGCAGCTGCTTGACATATCCTCTCTCTCAGCATTCTCCCATGGCTCCTCTGTGGGTTCAACAGCTCCATCTCCCTCACTTGAACTTATCCGTGACTATTGATAATAAGTTCTCAGTCACACCCTCAAGGCCTATTCCGGTTAAACCCGGCGACAGTCTTTACCTTTCCAACCTTGATGACATGATCGGAGCGCGTGTATTTACACCTACAGTGTACTTTTATCAATCAGATGACTTGAGTTTCTGCCAAAAATCTGTAGTCAAAATACTGCGTGATGCTCTTGCTGATGTGTTAGTTCCTTATTACCCTCTTTCAGGCAGGCTCAGAGAGACCAATAATGGGAAGCTGGAAGTGTTTTTTGGACCAGATCAAGGGGCACTCATAGTTGAGGCACACTCTGAAATGACCTTGGCTGAATTAGGAGACCTCATAGCCCCAAACCCAGCTTGGGAACCATTGATATTCAAGTTCACCAATGAAGAACAATACAAAGTTCTTGACATGCCATTGCTTATTGCTCAGGTTACCCTTTTCCACTGTGGTGGCTTCAGCCTTGGGTTGAGGCTCTGCCACTGCATCTGTGATGGGCTTGGAGCTATGCAGTTCCTAGGTGCATGGTCTGCCACGGCAAAAACAGGGAGAGTGGTGACAGACCCTGTTCCCTGTTGGAACAGGGAAATGTTTCGGCCACGCAACCCACCCATGGTCAAGTTCCCCCATATGGAGTTCATGAGAATTGACGAAGGCTCCAATTTGACCATGAAATTATGGCAAACCAAGCCTGTTCAGAAGTGTTACAGAATCAGCCGTGAGTTTCAAAGCTGGCTGAAAGCTCTTGCTCAACCATATGATGATGCTGGCTGCACTACCTTTGATGCCATGGCAGCACATATTTGGAGGTCATGGGTGAAAGCCCTTGAAGTAAGACCACTAGATTACCAGCTCCGGCTGACATTTTCAGTCAATGCTCGGCAGAAACTTAGAAACCCACCATTGAAAGATGGGTTTTACGGCAATGTGGTGTCTGTGGCTTGTGCAACAAGCTCAGTCACAGAGCTACTTAATGACCAGCTCCCAGAGACCACCTGTTTGGTTCGTGAAGCCAGAAACAGTGTCTCCGAGGAGTATTTGAGATCTACAGTGGATTATATTGATGTGGATAGGCCAAGACAGCTTGAGTTTGGGGGTAAATTGACAATAACACAGTGGACTAGGTTCTCAATATACAAGTCAACAGATTTTGGGTGGGGCAAGCCCCTATATGCAGGTCCTATTGATCTCACGCCCACGCCACAAGTTTGTGTGTTCCTACCAGAAGGGGATGCTGATTCTAGTGGTTCAATGATAGTGTGCATCTGCTTACCTGAGTCTGCCGCACAAGAGTTTACACAAAGCTTGTTACTGGATTCAGAGTTGACACAAACCTTTTGCTAATTCATTTGATGTGACATTTAATGCTTCTATTCTACCAGATTAAGTTGATCAACCTGTCAATAAAGTATCATCAAATTTGATGCATATTTAATTGATTCTATATTTTAAGTCTAAACAAAATTATGGATTCTATATTAAGATATACTATTATAGTAGTAGAAGTGAAAAGTTATATAGTGATATTGCTATATTGGGACACAAATTCAAAGATTTCTTCAAAAAGTTGAAGTCAAATCACATTTCATCACATCCCCATTAAAAAATCGTCCTATCTAACTAATAAAAAAAAAATGATATTAATTTGTGCAATGATGGAAACATAAGGTGGGGTCTGCACCCCCTCCCCTTAGAACAATTTTACAAGTGTCTTTATGCAAGTCAATTTTTCATAAATAAATTAATGTGATCTAATATTTAACACTTGCCAATAGTTTTTCACCTATTTTTGTTTTTATTTGATGATATTTGTTTTTTCAATTTATTAAATGGTGTCAGTTGATTAGGGAAGAGATTTTAAATGTTTCATAGACGATTAAATGCCCTGAAATTATTTTCAAAATTTATAAATTTTATGTTTAAACTCAAACTGCTAACTAAAGTGATATATATCAAAGACTGAGTTGTTATTTTTCTAAAAAAATTAATTTAGTTGCAGAATAAATAAATAAGAAAAATAAGTTCTAAATTTTTTGGTATTGGTAATTCTTCAAAAAAAAAAAATGGTACAAGTAGTTCTTCAAAATGTAGTTTACTGATTTATGATTAAACCATAGATTTTGCTTTTTTGTTTTTTTTTTGAAAATTCTACGAATTATTAATGAAAAATATATTCATATATTTTATATGATTATTAAAATTGTTAAAATGATGAAAAAAATAGATTAAAGAATGAATAAAATAAATAAATTTTAAACAGAGACCGTGAAACTGAGTGAACAAGTAATGAGGAGGCACCTTAGAGTTTACACCAGCATTAGGCGGGGGAGTGAATGTTAATTAGGAGCTGTACAAATCAGAACTCGCCACGTCATCTTGATCAGTCACAAACGAGTCGCGAAGGCTTCACCGTGCCAACAGAAAGTGGTTTGACGGTCTACGCCTCTACCTCTTCTCCTGGCTTCCGCTCTTTCGGACCCTTGTGCTACTTCAATTCGATTTTCTCTGTCCAATTCAATTCGATCACATGCAGATTCAAGCATAGATGTTTATTCGCGCTTATTGTTTCTTAATTGCAATTGAAACCAATTTTACATTTGATAAACAAATTTAGCTTAGTTAGGGTTTGATCAATTGCTAAACAGTTGAATGAAATTCATAACCTAAGTGTTAGAACTGGGGGCGAATCAGTCTCGGTCCCACCGAAGCCCGGCGGCGGCGGCGGCTTCATCGTCAAAGGGACTGTGGTTCTTTCTCCGCTTTAATAACAATGCACCTCGTATACACACTCTTGCGTATCTTCCACAAGTTGAATCTGTGAGCCGTTACGCATCGGATCTTAATCGCCCCGTCCCACTACCGCCACCAGTCATCATGGAAAACGCCACCAGTTCTGCTCCCAATTCTGCTCCTCCACCCTTGGAAGAACCCGAGTACTTGGCTCGCTATTTGGTGGTCAAGCACTCATGGCGTGGCCGCTACAAGCGGATACTCTGCATTTCCAGTGTTGCCATTATCACTTTGGATCCGTCTACGCTGGTGGTGACGAATTCCTACGATGTAGCAAGTGATTTTGAGGCAGCCGCGCCAATTTTGGGGCGCGATGAGAATTCAATTGAGTTTAGTATGAACGTGCGGACTGACGGCCGTGGCAAATTTAAAGCAATAAAGTTCTCGTCGAGGTACAGGGCGAGCATTTTGACTGAGTTGCATCGAATAAGGTGGAATAGGTTGGGGCCAGTAGCTGAGTTCCCAGTTCTACATCTTAGACGAAGACGCTCTGAGTGGGTTCCTTTTGTAAGTTACTCTGCTCTCTTTTTAAGTGTTCCGGTAGCGTTTATCCCCGTTTATACATGTTATAAGAGAGATTTCTGTGAGGCAGCTTAACTGGCTTTTCAATTAGGATTAGTGCTGCACTGCTGAGAGACCTGCTGGCGTCTTGATTAAGGGTTCGTGCATATATTAGGATTGTTAAGAGTGTATAATTATGTTTATTCGTCATTATATGCAGCAGTTATTTAAGCTTTAGTGGAGAAACAAATTGAATCTGCTAATATATGCTTAATAATTTAAAAGTTCGGTGTGTCATACTTGAACTTTCCTTCATACACCAATTGGCTGCTTAGTCTCTGCTTTTATATTACTATTTGCCATAAAATTACTAAATTGGGTGACTGGTGATTCTACAGAAATTAAAAGTAACTTATGTTGGGATTGAGCTTATTGAGACAAAATCTGGAGACCTTCGCTGGTGCTTGGATTTTAGAGACATGGCTTCCCCTGCGATTATTCTTCTATCTGATGCTTACGGGAAAAAAAATGTTGAACATGCGAGTGGTTTTATTCTCTGCCCCTTATATGGAAGAAAATCTAAAGCTTTCCAAGCTGCTTCTGGGACAACAACCTCTGCTATTATCACAAATTTGGTAGGACTGACATTCTCAAAACTTTTAAATAATAGTTCCCTGAGATAACTTATTGGTATTTTGAATAAGGTGACCTTTTGGCACTGAAGTAACGCATAACTTGTATCTTGTTGAATGGTTTCTCTGCCATTTGTATAACTAGGCAACATTTGTTGCAGTTTTAATATCAACAACAATAATATTTTGCAAATTTATTGCAGACAAAAACTGCAAAATCAACAGTTGGGCTGGCCCTGTCTGTGGAGCATTCCCAAACCCTTACCATCTCTGAGTATATAAAAAGAAGAGGTAGCTAGTTATAAATATCTCTGTGCTTCATCCTCTTTTCAAATTGATTGTTCTCTTGTATTGGGTTATTCACCTATGGAAAATTAATTTTTGAACCTTAACTAAATAAATGTAATGCAGCGAAAGAGGCAGTTGGAGCGGAAGATACCCCTCTAGGGGGTTGGTCTGTAACAAGGTTGCGATCTGCTGCACATGGAACTTTAAATGTTCCAGGATTGAGCTTAGGAGTTGGGCCAAAAGGAGGGCTTGGTGAGCATGGTGATGCTGTATCTCGTCAACTCATTCTTACAAAGGTTTCACTTGTTGAAAGGCGTCCTGAGAATTATGAAGTAAGTGATGCATTTATTAAGTGAATAAGATAGTTTAAATGCCTCGAAATAATAGATATTGCAAACTTGTAGCCTTTTAGTTGGCTTGCTGAAGATATATGCTGATACATGCATATTCTGAGGTCGTGCATGAGAAATCGAAGGTTAACATAAATTACGATTATATTTTGAAGTATATTTGGTGCATATAGAGTTTAGAGGTCTTGCATAAGAAATCAAGGGTTAGCCACTGATTTGCTGAATTTTATAAGATTCTACATTTAACTGATAACATGGAGCAGATAATATCATTGTGGGGTAAAGTAAACTTAAAAAGATGATACATGAATTTTGCAGATTTCATGCATCTGCCTTGTGCACAGGCAGACATTGCATAATTATGTGTTCATTGATAGTATTTACATTCTTTATGCGTATCTAGCACAAACAAGTTGTATGGTAATACATGTATATGACCATGTAAACTGATTATTTCTGAGAAGAGTTTTTTCAAATGTTGAGAATTGTCACTAGATGTATGCAGGCTGTTATTGTTCGTCCTTTATCTTCCGTGAGTGCTCTTGTTCGATTTGCTGAAGAGCCCCAGATGTTCGCAATCGAATTCAGTGATGGATGCCCCATCCATGTAAGCATTTATTATGCTACTCTGGTTTTTGGCTTACTATTCTATAAAGTTTCTGATGCATATGCATGAATTGTAGGTTTATGCAAGCACGTCTCGCGATAGCTTACTTGCAGCAGTTCGCGATGTCTTGCAAACCGAAGTAGGTAGATCTATCTTCTGTGGGTTAAGACTTGTTTTGTAATTGTACTTGTAGATTGAAACATGATGGATTATATCCATATTTTGATTGCTAAGTCTCTTAATCACTGTTTAACCTAGTCCTAAAACTGGAGGTAGCATGTGTCTTATTAGAGAGTCCAAGTATATGTTTGACTTCTCGTATTAAAATTTTGCAGGGCCAGTGTGCAGTACCTATATTACCAAGGCTGACAATGCCTGGTCATCGTATTGATCCTCCCTGTGGGAGAGTTTATTTGCAACATGGTCAACAACGGCCTGTTGCTGATACAGAAAGTGCATCCATGCATTTGAAGCACTTAGCAGCAGCTGCCAAAGATGCTGTAGCAGAAGGTGGTTTTATTCCTGGATCAAGAGCTAAACTATGGCGTAGAATAAGGGAGTTCAATGCTTGTATACCATATGGTGGGGTGCCTCCAAACATTGAAGTACCGGAGGTTACCTTGATGGCATTGATTACCATGCTTCCTGCTACTCCAAATCTTCCTCCAGAGTCTCCTCCTTTGCCACCTCCTTCACCCAAAGCTGCAGCAACAGTGATGGGATTCATTGCATGTTTACGTAGATTACTTGCTTCAAGAAGTGCAGCTTCACATGTAATGTCTTTTCCTGCTGCAGTTGGAAGGATAATGGGTTTACTCAGAAATGGTTCAGAGGGTGTCGCTGCTGAGGCTGCAGGGCTTATTGCAGTACTCATTGGTGGTGGGCCTGGTGATACAAATACTGTATCAGATTCTAAAGGAGACTGGCATGCCACAATCATGCATACTAAGTCAGTATTGTTTGCTAGTCATGGCTATGTTATTATTCTTGTGAACAGACTAAAGCCCATGTCAGTATCACCTTTACTGTCAATGGCTGTTGTTGAAATCTTTGAGGCTATGATTTGTGAACCTCATGGGGAAACTACTCAATATACTGTTTTTGTTGAGTTGTTACGCCAAGTAGCTGGATTGAAGCGTCGCTTGTTTGCACTGTTTGGTCATCCTGCTGAAAGTGTTAGAGAAACAGTAGCTGTGATTATGCGAACAATTGCAGAAGAAGACGCCATTGCTGCAGAATCCATGCGGGACGCTGCTCTGCGTGATGGTGCTTTGTTAAGGCATTTACTGCATGCATTTTTCCTTCCTGCTGGTGAGCGCCGTGAAGTTAGTCGACAACTTGTTGCTCTCTGGGCAGATTCCTACCAACCAGCCCTGGAGCTGTTGTCTCGAGTTCTGCCTCCGGGACTTGTTGCTTATTTGCACACACGTTCTGATGGAGTTCTATCTGAAGACATAAACCAAGAAGAGTCATCAACTGGGAGAAGGAAAAGACGTTTACTACAGCAGAGGAAAGGTCGCATGGGGAGAGGAATAACATCTCAAGAGCAATCCTTCCCTTCAGTTAATAATTTTGATGTTGCTGATTCAAGTAGACAGACAGGGGCTGCTACTGTAAAAGGTTCGGACAGCTATCATAGATCTGTGCTTGACCCAAACTTTGGACAGGCTTCAAGTATCCAAACTCCAGTTGTTCACACTAGCGAAAATTTGACCAATGGATCCTCTGCAGGAGATGCCCAAAATGGGCATTCAAATTTTGTTGCTTCAGTTATTGCGCCATCAACAAACTCAAGTGAAGCATTGGGACCTAATTCCTCAAGCTCAGTTGATGCTGATAGCAATGCAGTTGGTTCGCAGAATGCAGGTGTTCCAGCTCCTGCTCAGGTTGTTGTAGAGAACACCCCTGTAGGGTCTGGTAGGCTACTATGTAACTGGCCTGAATTTTGGCGAGCTTTTGGTCTAGATCACAATCGTGCAGACTTGATCTGGAATGAGCGTACTAGGCAAGAGTTGAGGGAAGCTTTGCAAGCTGAAGTTCATAAACTAGATGTTGAGAAAGAGCGAACTGAAGATATTGTTCCTGGGGGTGCTACATTGGAAATGATAACGGGCCTTGAGAGTGTACCACAAATATCTTGGAATTACTCTGAATTTTCTGTTCGTTACCCGAGCTTGTCAAAAGAAGTTTGTGTGGGTCAATACTATCTGCGTCTGCTGCTCGAGAGTAGCAGTGGTGGCAGGGCACAAGACTTCCCCTTGCGTGACCCAGTTGCGTTCTTTAGAGCACTTTACCATCGTTTTTTATGTGATGCAGACACAGGGCTTACTGTAGATGGAGCTGTTCCTGATGAACTAGGTGCATCTGATGATTGGTGCGACATGGGTAGGTTAGATGGTTTTGGAGGAGGTGGTGGATCATCAGTGAGAGAGCTTTGTGCAAGGGCAATGTCAATTGTATATGAACAGCATTACAAGACTATAGGTCCTTTTGCGGGCACAGCTCACATTACTGTTCTCTTGGATAGGACAGATGATAAAGCTTTGAGACACCGACTTCTTCTACTTCTTAAGGTGTGTGAAAATTGAATTTCTCTTCCTAACTTCCTTCTCCTGTGTGTCCCCCTCCTACTTTCCTTTTTTTTTTTTTTTTTCTGGGTGGGGTAAGGGACAGTGTTAACCTTGTTTTTTGTTGTGTCGTACTTCTGGGAGAAGTTCACTCTAAGTTCTGTGCTTGCACCTTATACTTTACAGTGCTAATGCCGTTTTTGGTCAAAAGAAAGAAACAAAAATTTTATTTTGCAAGTTTTGTTATTCTTCCATGTTTCTAATTGCCATAGGGTAGAAGTGGTCAGTATGCTATTATTGTGGTTGAATTGATTATTTTAAAGGGAATAGAGATTTAAAGCACGCTTGACTGAACATTATATTTTAGCAATAACATTTACGTGAAACTAACCATGTGTTACTGCATGTCAGGCTTTAATGAAGGTTTTATCAAATGTAGAGGCTTGTGTTCTAGTTGGAGGCTGTGTATTAGCTGTTGATCTTCTTACAGTGGTACACGAAGCTTCAGAGAGGACTGCTATTCCCTTGCAATCTAACTTGATTGCCGCTACAGCTTTCATGGAACCACTTAAGGAATGGATGTATATTGACAAAGATGGTAACCAAGTTGGACCTTTGGAAAAAGATGCCATCAGAAGGTTATGGTCCAAGAAGGCTATTGATTGGACAACAAGGTGTTGGGCTTCTGGGATGCTAGATTGGAAGAAGTTGCGGGATATTCGTGAGCTCCGTTGGGCACTTGCGCTCAGAGTTCCTGTCCTTACCCTGCCTCAGGTAAAGTCAGGTTGCAGATAGAAGATAATATCGATATAAATGTCAATTGCTAATGTACATTTTGCCTTTTGATTTCTTCTTCCTATATATTGGGTGACTGCTCATGTATTTTTTTTTTCTTATATATGTGGTTGTGTTTGATTTCTTCTTCCTATATATTGTGAATGTTCAATGTCAATGGCTTGATCACTCTGTGAGATTTAAATTATATTCTCGACTTTTAGTTTATATGGACACCACTTGACAGATTGCCCTAGAGGTTAATCTGTCATGCATGAGACCAAACTTCCAACTTAGTGATTACAAACAGTTCTGCGAGCTGTTTTCCATACCTTTAACTTAAGCTTGGGATGAGGAAAGCTGGAAAAGTATGTTTGTTGGTAGCCATCAATTTTGGCACATTTGGAATTGGACTGTAATGACGATGAATTGTTTATTGTTATGTAGTCTGAAATTAACATCAATGGCCAGCTGGAAAGTGTTTCTGTGGCTAATGATTTGTCTCAAAGATCATTGTGTTTTTTAACCTTTTTCTTGTCTCATTCTATTTTCCTGGGTATGCTTCTAATAGATGGATCTTGTATTTAGGTAGGGGATGCAGCTTTATCCATATTGCATAGCATGGTATCTGCACATTCAGATTTGGATGATGCTGGAGAGATTGTTACTCCAACTCCCAGAGTAAAACGAATATTGTCAAGTCCTCGCTGCCTTCCGCATATTGCACAGGTAATTTAGAAAGTTGTTTCATTTATTAATTGGCCATACTGATTTCTAGATAGTTTCTACAGGGATAATTGTAATGCCCTTGTATGTATGTCTTTGGTGAATCATTAAGTTTTTGATGGATTGGGAGGGGGATTGGAATTGTTACTTAAGTCATTCTTGGTCAAGGTTTTGATGGAATTCATAATATCTAGCTCCCTGCTGAGAATGTGTTAGAGGTCTATATATCTGCTAACTAAAACGATTTTGACATGTGTTGCAACTATCTGAATAACTTACCTTCCTCAAAAGTACCTTGATTAGTTTCTTTTATTGATTGTTTGGATTCCCAATTTTGTAAACACTTAGTTACACCTTTCCAAATGTCTTATCTTTTAATTAATTCAATGAAGTTTCTTAATAGATTATGTCGTGTGGATATTTGTAGACTTGTAGGTTTATGTAGTCTTTCCTCCTTTTCACGACTTCAAATATTAGAATATTGTGATTTGCTTCTTTTTTTTCTGCCCAATTGAACATAGGCCATTCTGTCTGGGGAACCAAGTATTGTTGAGGCAGCTGCTGCTTTACTGAAGGCCATCGTTACCCGAAATCCCAAGGCCATGATACGTCTATACAGCACTGGTGCATTTTATTTTGCACTGGCTTACCCTGGATCTAATCTACTTTCAATTGCGCAACTCTTTGCAGTCACCCATGTCCATCAAGCATTTCATGGTGGTGAAGAGGCTGCAGTTTCAACTTCATTGCCACTGGCAAAACGTAGTGTTCTTGGCGGACTTCTCCCTGAATCTTTGTTGTATGTACTTGAGCGTAGTGGTCCAGCAGCATTTGCTGCAGCAATGGTTTCTGATTCTGATACTCCACAGATTATATGGACACACAAAATGAGGGCAGAAAATTTGATTCGTCAGGTGCTGTAAACTGTAGTGTTTTCTCTCTTCTTTTTTTCTCTAATGGAGGGATTGTGTTTTGTGTACTTAATAGTCCATGTTCCTTTCTTCATTCAAAATAATAATAATAATAAGAATTAATTAAAAATAAAATAATTCATGCTCCTTTGCTCTTTCACCAGGTTTTGCAGCATCTAGGTGATTTTCCGCAGAAATTATCACAGCACTGCCATGCTTTATATGAGTATGCCCCTATGCCTCCTGTGACATACCCAGAGCTTAGAGATGAAATGTGGTGTCACCGTTATTACCTCCGGAACCTATGTGATGAGATTCAATTTCCAAATTGGCCAATTGTTGAACATGTAGAGTTTCTTCAGTCATTACTGGTAATGTGGCGTGAAGAGTTGACAAGGAAACCCATGGATCTTTCTGAAGAAGAGGCTTGCAAGATCCTAGAAATATCCTTGGAGGATGTGTCAATTGAGGGTGGAAATAGAAAGAGTCCTTCAGAGATGGGAGAGGAAGTATCTAGCTTATCCAAGCAAATTGAGAACATTGATGAAGATAAATTAAAGCGGCAATATAGGAAACTTGCTATAAGATATCATCCTGACAAAAATCCAGAAGGAAGGGAGAAGTTCCTTGCTGTACAGAAAGCTTATGAACGCCTCCAGGTAGACAGAAGTTCCTATGTTATCTGTAGATTTCTTTGAAAACATGTTGCATCAATGTTTCCGAATTCTAAGACTGATTATTTTTGGATAACAGTTTAGTCTTTTGAAATTTTCCTGGATGGAAAAACTACTATTTGTTCTAAATTTTAGCAGCAGTTTCAAATTTGTGTTGGCCTGTTTTGTTGTCTTAAGATCTTAATTTAAGAAATCTAAGTATCACTCGTGCTGACAAATCTTTGTTCTTTCTTTTATGAACGGACATGGGGATGGAGTTGAGATCACGGTGAAATATTTGACCAAATGATATTTCTTTTTCATGTGCAAGCAACTATTTATTTATGCATTTTCTTTCTTCCTTTTATATTTTTCCCCCTCTTCTAAGTTGCTAAAATGTTTGACATGTGACTGCATATCAGGCTACCATGCAAGGGCTGCAAGGTCCTCAGCCTTGGAGATTGCTTCTTTTATTGAAGGGACAGTGTATTTTATACAGAAGATATGGAGGCATATTGGAGCCATTCAAATACGCTGGCTATCCTATGTTGCTCAGCGCAGTTACTGTGGACAATGATGATAATAATTTTCTTTCTTCAGATAGAGCACCTCTCCTTGTTGCAGCATCAGAGCTTGTCTGGCTGACGTAAAATTCCTTTGCATATTCTTATTGGCTTCTCCATTATGCTTCCCAGTTTTAACACCCATTAAGTTAACTTCTACTTTGTTGCATTTTCATGCGGTCAGATGTGCATCTTCTTCATTGAATGGTGAAGAGCTGGTAAGGGATGGCGGAATACAACTTCTTGCGACTCTTCTTTCCCGTTGCATGTATGTTGTTCAGCCAACTACTCCTGGAAATGAACCGTCTGCCATCATTGTTACAAATATCATGCGAACTTTTTCAGTTCTGAGTCAATTTGAGGCTGCCAGAGTTGAGATGCTTGAATACACTGGACTAGTTGAAGACATTGTGCACTGTACTGAACTCGAGCTTGTACCTGCAGCTGTTGATGCTGCTCTACAGACTATTGCCAATGTTTCTGTTTCCTCTGAGTTGCAGGATGCTTTACTGAAGGCTGGTGTATTATGGTATGTCTGCCTTTTTAATCATTGTTTTCGTCATACTATAGTTGGTACAATGTATTCCATCTCAACCATGGGTTTGCAGGAGGAGCTCTCATGCTAATGTAGGTTAAAGTGGAAAATCCTGCCTCCGGCATCTCCTTGTACATGTCTGTTAATTGTATTATTTCTGGCTGAGGATTGCTTTATAAAGAAAAATGGATCATAATGGTGCCATTTAAATTATTAGTTTGGTTGTTGCAGTGATGCTGATGTCATAGTTGGCCCATTTAGAGTTCGCAGCATTCTGATATTTTTCATCTATACATAATACATCCCATTTATCAGTTGCCATCGTGAAGCTATTGTTTTTTTAGTTGACAGTTAAATAATGGATTTAACTTTTATCTGTTGACAGTAATTGTTTGCCATGCTGAAAAAAATCTTTTCACATTTAATATGGTCCATGATAGGTACCTTTTGCCATTGTTACTTCAGTATGACTCAACTGCTGAAGAATCTGACACAACAGAGTCACATGGTGTTGGTGCTAGTGTTCAAATTGCAAAAAATACACATGCTATACGTGCATCCCTGGCCTTGTCAAGGCTTAGTGGTTTATGCAGTGATGAGAGTTCAATACCTTATAATCAGGCTGCAGCTGATGCCCTCAGAGCTTTGCTAACTCCCAAGCTTTCTAGCATGTTAAAAGATCAGTCGCCCAAAGATCTGCTGTCCAAATTAAACACAAACCTGGAGTCTCCAGAGGTAATTGCTGTGCTTTACTTCTGTCCTTGTTCATGGCATTTAATACTTGTGTATCCTAACCTGATCATGAACTAACGTTCATGAACTTGGTCCTTTCCTTGTATTATAAAGCCCAGAAAGCACCATGGTTATTTTCAAGATGCATTGATACAGACTTCAGTTTTGTTGGCTGAACTCAATTTCTATGGAACTTCTGGTCTAACTTGTGGCAGGGATCCATAGATATCTGTCCTTGGAGGCCAAAAGATTGATGGGGATATATCCTGCCATAAGTTGATACAACTATTTTATAGGATTGTAGTTTCTTATATTCTAAGTTTGCTGGTCATTTACTAGGTTCTGTTTGCTGATTGTGGTGCTCAATTAGATAGTTCCGTAGATAATTGCAGTTGTTTGGCATAAAATATTGAAGTTTCAACTTTCAAGATTAGGCAATCTCGCTTTTCATTTTACATATAATTATGGGTGCATGTGTATGAAAAATTTTGTTCAATTGTGATACAACCTTTTGAAACTGTTTGGTGTAGATTATTTGGAACTCTTCAACACGGGCAGAACTACTGAAATTTGTGGATGAGCAACGCGCAGCTCAAGGTCCTGATGGCTCATTTGACATAAAAGATTCTCTCGACTTTGTCTATAAAGCAATATCAAGCGAGCTGTTCATTGGGAATGTTTACTTGAGAGTCTACAATGATCAGCCAAACTTTGAAATTAGTGAACCTGAAGCTTTTTGTGTTGCTCTAATTGATTTTATATCATATCTTGTGCACAATCAATCTGTTGGAGATGCTGATGTTCATAACATAGTCAAAAGCACCCCTTCAGCCCTTCAAACATCCGAGCATCAAAGTGAGACAGTTGATGACGGATCTTTCAATGACCAGCATGCCCCAGATAGTTCCACAACAGTATCTGATGGACAAGTAGCAGAGAAGGAAGAACTTAAGCTGGTTAAGAACCTTCGTTCTGCATTGACCTCCCTTCAGGTTAATTGCTTGATTGCCTCTTTGTATATTGAGATATATTTCGGTCTTCATGTCTGACTAGTCTTTCTTATTTAATTCTGCAGAACCTACTGACTAACAGTCCAAATTTGGCATCCATATTCTCTAATAAGGACAAGCTACTGCCTCTTTTTGAATG
The DNA here is from genome assembly GCA_003255065.1 of Cercis canadensis. Taxonomy (NCBI): domain Eukaryota; kingdom Viridiplantae; phylum Streptophyta; class Magnoliopsida; order Fabales; family Fabaceae; genus Cercis; species Cercis canadensis. Next base: position 308,077 of record QAOA01006876.1, read on the forward strand.
CTTTTCTGTGCCTGAAGCATCAAATAGTAACATACCTCAACTTTGCCTAGGAGTGCTCTCACTCTTGACAGCACATGCTCCCTGCTTGGAAGCCATGGTTGCGGATGGATCTAGCCTTCTCCTTTTATTACAAATGCTTCACTCAGCCCCAAGTTGTCGTGAAGGGGCTCTCCATGTTCTCTATGCATTAGCAAGCACAGCTGAACTTGCCTGGGCAGCTGCCAAGCATGGTGGAGTTGTGTACATTCTTGAATTGCTCTTGCCTTTGAAAGGTAGAAAACTTTTGTTTGTTTATTTATTTGTTTTGCTTATTCCTAGAATCTGCTTGGAGATTTTGAATAATTGATGATGGAAATATTCTGTACAGAAGAAATTCCACTCCAGCAAAGAGCCATGGCAGCCTCCTTGTTGGGGAAGCTTGTTAGCCAACCAATGCATGGACCAAGAGTTGCTATAACACTAGCAAGGTTCTTTCCAGATGGCCTTGTATCAGTAATTAGGGATGGACCGGGTGAGGCTGTTGTAGTTGCCCTTGAGCAGACTACAGAGACACCCGAACTTGTCTGGACACCTGCAATGGCAGCTTCTTTATCTGCACAAATTTCAACTATGGCATCAGACCTATATCGTGAGCAGATGAAAGGTCGTGTCATTGATTGGGATGTACCGGAGCAGGCATCCGGACAGCAGGAAATGAGAGATGAGCCGCAGGTAATACTTAATATTTGCTATGTTTAGAATCATCTATGTTTTTTATGTGGAATGGACTCAAACTATTTATGTTGATACAGGTCAGTGGCATCTACGTTCGGCTGTTTCTGAAAGATCCTAAATTTCCCCTGAGAAATCCTAAAAGATTCTTGGAAGGGCTGTTAGATCAGTATTTGTCATCCATTGCAGCTACACATTATGAGATGCAGGCTGTTGACCCAGAGCTACCTCTGCTCCTCTCTGCTGCATTGGTTTCATTGCTGCGTGTGCATCCTGCATTAGCAGATCATGTTGGATATCTTGGATATGTGCCCAAACTTGTTGCTGCTGTTGCCTTTGAGGGAAGGCGAGAAACAATGGCATCAGGGGAGGTAAATAATGGGAATCATGCAGACAGAACATATGACACAGACAATGGATCAACAGAGAACATGCAAACTCCCCAAGAACGTGTGCGCCTCAGTTGCTTGCGTGTCCTGCATCAACTTGCAGCTAGTACCACATGTGCTGAAGCCATGGCAGCAACAAGTGTAGGAACACCTCAGGTATTTGATAAAGTTTACCTTCTATATTTGAAGTTGTTAACTTACATTTCTTTATGCTGGTTATCCTCCTTCTGCTTACATTTAACCAAGATAATGTTCTTTTGGGGGAGGGGTAAAGAAAATGGTTTGTGGAGTTTATACCACATCATTGATTTGAGTAAGAATCCTCATTTAATCTGAATTTTACTGGGAAGAAAAGAAAGGAATATAGTAGATGTTATAAATATTTTCATGAATGGCAAAAATAAATTACATGAGAGAGATCACCACCATGACTCAATGTTGGTCTGACATGAGATTTTTCTGTTTATGTTGTTCATCTCAGTGATCATCCCTCCCTAGATTAATCTGGATCCCCAAAATCCCTCTGGTTCAATTATTATTTTCAACTTTAAGTATTATGAAGTCAGTGGCCCCTGACTGACCAGATTTAAAAGCAACTCTTGACTTGTTTATGTGGTCTCTCAGCTTCTGATCTCAGTTTCGAACTTCTGAGAACAGCAAAAAAATATAATGTATTGATTTTATTTTTTAAACTTCTTCCAGGTTGTTCCTTTGCTAATGAAAGCTATAGGATGGCAAGGTGGAAGTATTTTAGCTCTCGAGACCCTAAAACGTGTTGTGGTTGCTGGAAACCGAGCAAGGGATGCCCTTGTTGCACAAGGACTCAAGTGAGTACCTCATATCTAAGATTCATTAATTGATCCACTTCTAATCTATCTGTTTGGTGCTAGTAATTTATGCTTTGAAACTCCATTTCAGGATAGAACTTTGTATTGCATGCAATGACCACCAAAAGATGCACATGAAATGAAATGAAAATAAAATAAAATAAAGTTATATTGTATAAGGAATTTAAAATTGGACTCACTGGTGGATTGAACTCCACAAACTGCAAAAGAAATTATTTCCCCTTCTTATGCACTTAAAATGTTTGTATTAGCATGGTGTGTGCCTCACGTGTCTCTCTGGTTTTGGAATGCTTTCCAGAAATTTTAGGGAAAATTGACCATTAGCTTTTCTTTATACGGAAGTATTGGCCAAAGGGATTGGGAATTAAGGTCAACTGATTTGTTATAGTGCAAGTACTTGAAGTCCCATATATATTTGAGAGTAAAACTTTATGTTTGCTTGACTTACATCTGAGATAAAGTATCAACCTAACTTTTTTTAGTACTATGATATCTATGGTGGATGGTCAGTGACTAATTGTGGGAAAGCTCATCTAAAGTTGTTGGAAATTAGGAATGCACCTGAGGGAAGGCCATGACATAATCTTGGAGCCCCAAAATCATTTGAAGTTTCCATCTTAATTTGATGTTGTCCCTTTTGTGGAAACATGGATCTGCAGAACTGGTAGATCAGGTTCTACGCCTTTGAATGCAGTGTACCTATTACCCATTGCTACAGTATTAAGCACAAAAGGTTATTAGACTTTTCTACCTTGGAGAAGACTGATCCAAAGTCTCTCCGAACTATCCATTTAGGATGCCAACATAGGAATGGCACAATGCTTGGATAACAAATAAATCACCTAGTCATATTATTTTTGAATTTCTCTCAACAATTTTTATTACCATTTAATGTAATCTTGGAAACTTTGTCTTCTAATTCCTTAATTTTGATGATCTTTGTGTTAGTTTTAAAGTGTGTCTGGTTCCACTGTAATTTTGGTGGCTTTTTGGCTATAGATATTCTTTGTAATGTTGATTATTGATGCATACTGGGAAAGACTTTGTTAGATGTTTCTTGGAATGATAGTAAATACAGTTTTCTTTTTTTAAAAAAAAAAATACTAAAATAATATTTTGAACAATGTAGGGTTGGTCTTGTTGAAGTACTTCTTGGTCTTCTTGATTGGAGGGCGGGAGGAAGGAATGGACTTTGTTCTCAGATGAAGTGGAACGAATCTGAAGCAGCTATTGGCAGGGTGCTTGCAATTGAGGTTGGGATCTTATAGTCCTCATCTTCAGTTTCTCAAAAGTGTTGTGAATTTTTTCTTTACTATAAGAACTTCGCATTTCTTTTTTACTTTTGTCCTTCTTAGCTCCCATCCACCTTTCTCTCCCCATTTCACCAATTCTACTATTCTTTCTTTCTTTCTCCGTTTTTCCCCCTATTTTATTGTTCTTCTGTAAGTTCACTTGTCAATTTGCCCACTCGACAAATATTCCCTTGCAGATGATACTCATTTTCTTCTCCTTGTTAATGGGCAAATATATATATTCAATGTTTATTTATTTATTGGCCATGCTTTTGGAGTTTACTTAATTGTCATTATACCATTTCACAGTTTCCGTAAATGGATTTTGACTTTTTATGGAACCAAGCATCAATTAAGTTGCCTTGCTTTAGGTCCTCTGATGTTTTTAAAATGCAAAATATAATACATTACATTTACCTGAAGTGTGAGATTTGTATTTCTTCTTTTAAGTTTTATTTCTTTTTTAATTATTTGCAAGCTTGACAAACAAACCATATAAGAATGTTCCTATGGTTTCTAAAGTTTATTTACTAGATTGGTCCATTCAAACCCATTCTTAGCTTATTATTTTTTAGCTGTTATTTCTTTCTGCTACTAATTTACACTTGTATGTTCATTCAGGTATTGCATGCCTTCGCAACTGAAGGAGCCCATTGTACTAAAGTGCGAGAAATATTGAACAGCTCTGATGTAAGTCTCAACGCATTTTTTATTTCTGCATCTTTATTAGAAGCATTCCTTCTCCTTTCTGGAGTGACCTTCATAATTCAAATTTGTAACCCTTCAAATTTTAAACGGACTATGCTCCCTGCTTTGCAGGTTTGGACTGCATACAAAGACCAGAAGCATGATCTCTTCCTACCTTCAAATGCTCAATCTGCTGCCGCCGGCATTGCTGGTCTAATTGAGAACTCGTCATCGTCAAGACTCACTTATGCTCTCACTGCTCCACCGACACAACCTACTCAATCTAGACCTCCATCATCTGCATCAGACTTGAACGGAAACCAGGATCAACTTACATAGTACAGAAAAAGAGACACTCGGCATGAAGGATCGTAAATTCAACCCGCCTATAACCAGTTCTCCTGTATAGTACACTGTACAGTTCTATTGTCTATTTGCTCCTGGGTGAATAACTGGGAAGCATGTGCAATTTTCTGAGAGCAGATTATTCGTTTTTGTAAAGAGGGATTTTTTTTGCCCCTTTTTCGTTGTAAATTGAGTGTATTTACCAATTTGATACAAAATAGTGAGGTCCAGAGGTGATTTTGTGCATTTCGCCATAGTTTCAGCTATATTTGCCATAATGTCTACACTGTCTTTTCTACTCATCTGTTTCTGGTGATTGATTTCTTCCCTCCTCATGAAAATACTTCTGAAATATGTAGCAACTTGTAATTTAATAATTGAACATTTGAAGTCCGTATGGCATTGGAGTCCCTTTAGAAAGTTTAGTGCGCAATGGAAATAAACAGAAGAATACAATGATGACTTAATCTGAATAACTCTTACAATAAACTGACACGATTCAACTAGAAAGAATTGAATTTAACTAGAACAATGAAATTTCGCTTAATATTATTATTTTCACAAGCATACACAGCACGGGACATTATGTGCTGTATTTTCAAAAGACACAGCATAGAATCTTTCAAAAGATAAGTTCTATTTCTCTATATTTTCAGTTCTCTATATCTCCATTCTATCTATTTAATAACAAAAAAAAAAAATTAAAAGAAGACTTATTTTATTGTTATCTAAGGGAAAAAAAATTAGGATGTCAATAAGGTGAAATAAGATTTTTTTTTTTTTGTCTACCAGAGGTTACACAACAAAAAGTAGCTTATCCCTCCTAAAATCTCATTTCACTGGCTCCTAATCTCCTTGATAAAATACTGAGTGCTCAACCCATAAAAATTTAGTTGACTTTTAAAAATATCAAAGCAAATGAAAGTAATAAAAACTGTTAATGCATCAAGGCAAATATATACATTTACTCAAGGATTTTCATACCATACTCGATCGACAAGACTTTAAGCTTCATGAATGTTATCTTGTTAGCCACTAGAGTAACAATTACAGATGCAACATGAGAAATAAATGTTACTTCATTGGGAAGAGCATGCTGAAGAAATTGAATTTATATCCTTCTTGGGAATATTGAATTTCATTTCTCAAGGCTCCCATACTTACGATCTCAGCCATATTACCCTTCTCATATTAATCTAATTTCAAAGATTTTAGCTTAAAATGATATGTACTATGTAGAGTCACATTTAACGGGCAAAATAAAGGAGACTTATTCAGAACTGCGTAGTCTAGCTAACTCTATATATAGCCTTACAAGCCAAGCCCCAAAGGCAATATCTAAACAAATTGAGGGGTAAAATCGCTTGCTTGTCTTCACTTAAAACAGCCACAAACTCAAGGTAGAACTTGTAAGAAAATGAGAAGCACGAAGTTTATTGTTTTGTGCATAATGGTGGCCTCATTTGCCATAGCATCCATGGCAACGATGGAGGAAGACGAGAAGGACTGTGCAAACGAGCTGACGAACATGGCATCGTGCATTCCATTTGTGAGTGGCACAGCAAAAAAGCCAACACCAGAATGCTGTGAAGACACTAAGAAAGTGAAGGCCAGCAAGCCCAAGTGCTTGTGTGTTCTTATTAAAGAAAGCACTGACCCTTCTATGGGCCTTCCTGTCAATACCACATTGGCCCTCCAAATGCCCTCTGCTTGCAACATTGATGCCGAAGTCTCAGATTGCCCCAGTTAGTATTTTCATTTCTCTCTCTTTCTCTCTGCTGCACAAAACTTATCAATGGGTTTATCAGAAATGCACCAAAAAATTTCTTAGACCCAATTGTATTGTACAGCCTAATTGTGTGCAAGGATCTAACTTCTCTTTGAAGAGAATAAGAATTTTTTAAGTACAGGTAGTATGTCACTATGCATACTAATGTTTATGTTATGTTTCTATAACGTGTTCTTTTATGTTACCTCTAGGTATACTGAAGCTGCCACCAAACTCCCCAGATGCTAAGATCTTTACAGAGGCAGGTGCAGATTCTCCCACAACCACAAGCTCATCTTCAACTTCTCCTACAGCTTCTGCTTCTACTTCCTCTGCTTCTGGCTCAAGTTCAGAAACGAAAGCAACTCCAAGCAGCAGTGGTGTAGCAAGCTTCAAGTTATTGGACAGCACAAGTTTACTGGGACTCGTGGCTTTGATGACATGGATTTTCATTTGAGCTGAGACTCGGCCACTAAGCTTTCAGTGAAATTTTCAGGGGATTGATAGTGGTTCTGGTTCCTCGCAGCTTGTTATAGTTTCTTTAGAAATTCATAGTATCATGGGGAAGATTAGTAGTTTCTAATAAAAACAAGAGACTGATCTAATGAATTAATAATAAAAATCATGGCATATTTATATTTTTAAAGCTCATGCAATTGATGCTAATGGAATTTATCCTTATGTTCTTGTCTATCATAAAAGAATTATATGTACACGGCTTTTTGTCACAACATAATAATACTGTGTGAGACACACAAAATTCCACTTAATATTTTTTTTTATCAAATTTGAACTCTGTGACATTACAGTTTTATACTTGCAGAGAAAATGTGTAAATTTATCATTTTCTAAAAAAGTTAAGAGTTTAATAGTTTATTATTGTGGAGTGTTAGAACTTGGTATAAAAGATTCAATTGTGCTAAAAAAAAGTGCCTTCCAAGTAAATGTTTGTCACATTGAAAAATTATCAAAATATCTTTTGTGCTACGTGGTTATTATATTTATATATGTGAGTATCATGTTCAATGTATTTTGGTTATTTTATATTTTGTGGTAAATACCTACTTTAAAAACATTTTTTTTAATATTATTGAGTTTTTTAAACTAAATTCTACTATCTCGCAATAATAAACTCAAAAGTTAAAAGGACGTGTGTCCCAAAAAAGAATAGAAAATAGTCCTCTTGGGCTTGCATTTGTTACGATTCAAAATTCATTTTGGAGCATGCCCATATCCTAATGGAACATTGGGTACCCATTTACAATGCCCATGTAAAGACGGGTTGGCGGGTATTATGGACTTCAAGGCCATAAAATAACTGACAAAGACATTCCATTTCTGTAGATGGAAAAAACTCAACAAACCATCTTCCAGCAAAAAAATTAAAAAACAAAAAAACCACCTGCTGATTATTAATGGAACATTTTTTTGGGTACATTACCCAGGATATATATTAATTGTATGGTTCATTCGCTATCTAAAAATATTGTTAGCAATAATGATATGCCGAATTGCTAGATGATGAATTGTAACCACAAAAGGTGCCTATGAAGGATATGAGTTACAGAATTAAGTACAAAACTAGGTGGTCCTGTAGTTAGCTAGTCAGCTCAATTTTTGTTACATAATTTCTCATTCATTATTCTAAATCATTCAAGGCATGAAGGACATTATATGCAAAGCAAAACACTTCACTTTGTTTAAAAAACGATGTAGGAAGTATGTTGAATTTTGTGTCAAACCTTAATTGGTAAGTGTTTGATCTCCTTTTAATGAGTAGCAATCAAGAGAAAGTAAAATGAAAATGAAGGATGGTAATTGAGGATCTGAACGTAGGTAAACTAACATTTTAAGCCTTCTATCTAGTGTCGGATTAAGAGTTTAATTATATCCTAAAGTCATATTAATGAAGAAGTGGCCCACTAAGATTTCTCGTTTGGGGAGTTTTCTTCTGAAATCAAAGAGGGCAAATCATGATGTATATATGTCGGAGTTTACTCCGGGAAGTTGAGAGTTTAATTTATTTCCTACTCTTGTTTCAATTCAATGCATCTAACTGAAACTTAACCCATTGTAGAAGTTAGTTTTCAGGTATCCAATTATTATAGGGTACCCTCAACTTGTAGGACCAACGAGGTTCAAATAATGAGCAAATTTGTATCGCTCTTTCTCTATATTTTTGAAAATTAGAATCGTGGGGTTCAGAGTATGGCACTTGCCTTGCAAACTGAATCTTAATCATTATGAAATGCAAAAAGGTTAAGGGGTTCAAATTCTAAACCTACTTTACAAGTTAGCAAATGCTCTTTAATTAGTTTTCATGAAAATGTAAACAACCTTTAATGTCTACTATTTCACTATTAAAAAATAAAAAACGAAAAGTGATTGTTGAATATCAAGATATATTTATATGCAGAATATTTATCCATAAATTCTACTGTTGAAAATTTTATAATTTAGATCAAATTCAAATTCTACTACCTTCTGCAATTAAAGGTGTGTATACAGAATTTGTAGAAAACAAATATTTCTCAAAGATTTGAAAGTAAACTAGTAAAGGACAGAAAATAAACACATGACTATTATACATATAGATATTATATATATAAATTATGGGTCTAATAGGTAATAGCACTTTCACTGGTTATAAGAACGTACCACACCTCCTCCTATTTAATAAAAATAAAACAAAACAAATTAAATTTAAAATATAGTCACATAATGCATATTGCACTCCTATCATTATTATTTATTACTACTAACTAATTAGTTATAAACTCGTCCAATGCACGAGCAGTTAAAGGTATCAATTTTGCTCAGTTAGGGTTAGATTATAGGTCCTGCAGGCATTATTATACAAGATAAATGAAAATGGTAGGGTGTATGGCGTGCAATAATGAAAAAAAAAGCAACTGCTAGCCGACTAACTAAAAAACACAAGCAGAGTTTAATTGAGAGATGGCGAGCTTGTCGGTGTGAAATGTGAAAATGGAAGCAGTGAGATGGTTCAATTGAAATTGAACAATATGTCAAATATGATATGAAGAAGCTAACTAGTATTCTATTACTAGCTATAGTATGTAGCCAGCTGCTACTCATCTCATTCTGTGTTATCAAGTTCATTTTCCGATATGATGTGGCCTCAATTGTGGTTCAACAAACTCTAACCTACCCATGACATAGCCCCATAAGCAAAGCAAGGAATTGTTTAATGTTTATGGGTTGAAGAAGTTGTTTTCATTTGGATTGACTCGTGAAAATGAAAGGGAAAAACAAGTGGTATTTGATGGAGTATTCAATGAGAAGCCAAATTAGTTGTGCTCTTATCTGTCACCTTCTTATGATGTTATATATACCACATGATTTCCCTCATTCTCTCAACTGTATTCCATTAATGGTACCACACTCTGCGTGGCATGTTCTTTGCATATCAATAGCCATCAAACCTAGCTAATTCAAGAATTTACTCCATTGTTTTCTTTTTCTTGTTTATGATAGCAAAAATACTTTTTAGCACTGCAAAATATAAATAAAATTACTGTGCATGAAAAATGAAGGACTTCCAAAATGCGCGACCTAAAATATGCTCTTACACTGTGCATGGTAGAGATAGATTGAATGTTTTAGTTGTGGCCTTAAAATGGCGAAGAAAATAGGGGGGTTTTGTTTGGTCTAACTTTATTCTACCCTTCTTTAAGGAAAGCTTCAATATGAGAGTTTTAAATTCTCATATAGGTGAAATGTCTTCATCTCATTAATGAAAAATAATTAGAGATATATCATAAAAAAATGAAGGTTATATTTCACCACGTTATCTACCATACACGATACACTCCATCGATAGAATTAGGCAACGTGTAAGTGGAAGGTTGCCATAATGATTTAGTACAAAATATAGAGTGGTATGGGAATTGAGTCAGTTCCATCACTTTTATAACTAAAGGTGGGCAACCCAATTTCATTTTGACAGTAAATTCACCACGCATAGCCTTATATTATATGGATTGTCTTGATCAATTGGCATATCATTGTCACTTCAATGCAAATAGTAATGACAATGTAAAAAACAAAAAAAGGCATGCAATGAAGCTTCTTGAGTTCTGATGGAAGGTTTTGAAACTCAACCAAAAAAGGAAAAGCAGTATTTTGTTATACATGAAAAAATTATAACTTTTTTTGCCTATGTTGGCCTGCCTGATTATGAACTTGTTAGGCGCTAACTTTTCTTCAAAACATGTAAATCAAAATCAAAATCATCAATTGGAATTTTAATTAAGGAATGTATAATGTAAATTTGGAAGTCGCTATTTCAATAAAAAATGATAACTTGGAACCAACGGGTGTTTGGTTTAATAATAAAAAATTTAAATTTTTTACTCAATAATTTGAGTTTAAATTAATCTGTAAGAATCTATTAATAAAGTAAATTTTACTTTTAAGTTTTAGTGCAATTAATCAGCTCCTAATTTTTTTATTAAAGAAAAGAGAATTTAAAGAGCGGTGACAAATGATAAGGTTCACAGGCACGTGGGACAATGAAAATAAGGAGAGGAGAATGATGCCAACTTTGGCGGTGATGTATCCTTATGGACCTTATCCTCCTCCTATTCCATCCAAAAACCTACTTACTTATGTGTTATGTCATGTCATATTCATATCAAAAGCAAAATGAAAGAGACTTCTGTTCACCCATTTTCAGGTTCAACGGAGGCTAATTATTAATTAACATTGTGTTTGGTAAAATAAGTGAGAAGTAATAAAATATTAAAAAATATAATCGTTTTTATTTTTGACTTTTACGACTCCAGCTAAAGGATTAATTCCTTCAAAAAATTATTCCATTACTAGTGCAATTTTGAAAATAATTCCTCCAACACAACAATTTGTTTTTAACATTTAGTGGGCCCCATGATATCAAAAGGCAATTTTTTAATATTGACATTTAAAATGTCGATACTCTTAAATATAGATACTGCTTTTCTAAAATAGATAAATTATTAAAAAAAATTGTCATAATAAAGAAAATAATTTAAAAAATATTGTAATTATAGAATTAAGATTCAAAATTATAATAGTAAAGTCTTTCATCTCCTAACAATTTATTTTTACAGCCTATTAGCCTTTTCCTGTTTTCATTTATTATTTTTATTTGTTTTATTTTTCCTCTTTTCTTTTAAGTTCATTTATTAGAATTAGAGTTTGTAAGTTCCATATAGTTATATACTCTATAGTCTTACCAATACTTGAAATCTAATAACATTAAGGCAAGGAAAAAAAAAAGGAAAGAAATATTACAATCTTAGCAGTTAGCAATAATAAACGTATTGGTCAGAGCCGAGTTGAGAATAAGGGCATAAATCGTTAGAGAAACCAAAACAAAATATATGAAAAACAAGAAAATTTGAAAGATTTATATTATATATACGCCGATGTCCCCTCAATGACAGCTTGCCATCTGGCATCCCCTCACTTCTGACTTCTTATATATACGGCGCAATTATGGGCACGGCTGGCAAGTGCCAAATCTCCTCACCAGGACCTTTTTAAGTCATAGATAGATTCTACTCACACGTGCGAACTAAGTGATCTATTCCACATTATCCATTAAGAGTTAAGATTTATTAGATATAAATTTATTTTTAAGCTTTTACTTAAAGAATTAATTTTTGATATGATAGAAGAATTTTTTTACCAAGTAATCAGAAAATTAAACTTTTTTGTCTCTATTTTCTGTATCAATAGACTTGTGCTTTGCTTATATTTTAAGTTTAATGCGTATAAAGATATATTAAATATAAAATTATTTTTAAATATTTACGTTTATGATAACATGTAAAATATAAAATTATTTATAAATTATCATCTATTTTTTTGAAAGATTAAAATAAAGTAAAAGAAGAAGACGTGGAAAAGGAAAACCCAGTTCAGGGGTAGGGCAGCTTCTATTCTCTTGTAAAGAAGAGAAACAGAGAGCGCCCACAGAAAAGCAACCACGCACGACACACACACACTGCTCTCAGTAATCACTATTCTATCTCACAATCTAACAATCTATCTATCTATGCCTCACTGTGACTATCGCGGAATTGGCTTGTGATTCTGACCCTTCTCTGACTCTGACCAAACTGCAAATATAATCTAGTGTTTTGTTAATTTACTTGTTTCGTAACCCTGCTTCAAATTCAATGGCCAATTCTATCCAAACCAAGTAACACCCAACACTCCACCTCCACGCTTCTGCTTCTGTCTTCTGCAACCAAGCCCTTATTTGCTTCCTTTTCCATTTCTTCTGACACTACGCTAATACGACGTCTTTTCACTCTTCGTTTCTTCTATTTCACAGGACCCACTTCTTATATTATTTTCTATGTTGGACCCACAGAAAGTAGACCTTCACAAATGTAAAATAGCCGTAGCCATACGTGATTTTATTCCTTTGGGTTTTGGCCATCACCCATACCCATACGTTCTTTTATTATTCTAGAATTTTAATAAACTTTTTCTATCTAATTCTTTTTAAATTGACCATGAGAATTAGATTGAAAGATTTATTAATTACTATTCAATCTCTACAATTTGATTTCTTGTAAATTACTTTTCCTATCTTCAATTGCCCATAGAAAAATATAGGTACATTATAACTAACAATTAGACAGTATATAAATGATTCTAGTAAAACCATTTTTTTAAAAAAAGTAACTTGAACATTTATAAACAGTACATCCAAATCCAATCCAAATCAACTATGCACATACTGGTTCGCACTTCCCACAGGTCATTGACATGAAATATTAAATATTAAACATAGATAATGGGAAAAGTTGTCACTTTATAGATGAACACATAATCCATTGCTAAAATTTCTAGTGGGGTACTAAATTCTAATTTGTATTAATTTAATCATAATGTTTTACAGCTTGTTTAGCTACTTCTTTCTTGGGGCCAGTGCCAAAGGACAATGGAAGGAAAGGAAAATTAGTGAGCAGCAGAGTATTAATACCTTTGTTAACGGCCTTTCCAACTGTTATCCACGTTACAAATATGTCCTTCACAAATTCAACTAATAACTAAATTGCCACTCTGCATGTGCATTTTTCCTCTTGGGTACGTCTTTGAAGGTTTTGATAGAAACGTCTCGACAATGAAAAACGTCTAGAAACCCCTCGGGTACTTCCTGGAAGGGTATATAATATAAAGACCGAAAGGTCAAACGCAGCATACCGCAAGACAAGTAGACAACATAGTTGCTGTTGGTTTACCGGCCCAACACTTCACAATTCAAACTAAAACAAAACTCTTCCTACTTTTTTTTTTAATCTTTCTTTCTTTTCTTCTTTCTCCCTCACCACATTCATTTTCTTCCCTTTTCAAATGATCTCTACTGTCATATTCAATAAAAATATTTTACTTATTTTTCATTCAAATGAATGTTATGTGTAATTATATAAATTTTTTAAAAAATATTTTTTCTACAAATAAGATTATTTATAGTTCTTATATTTATTCTCTCTCTTTCTATTATTTTTTTTCTGTTTTTCTTCTTTTTTTTTACAGATATAATTTTTATGTTTAAATAATTGTCGTGCGTTGTATGAGTTGTAACTTTTTATCATTAGATCACACTGAATAATTTAAAATAATACATAAAATTGTAAGAAATAAATATATATAAGATAAAAAAATTCCATTAATTTGATTACAATTTTTAATTAAGAAATAACACATTTCATTCTTGTTGTGCTTGTATAATTTACTTGGAGAGGTAAAATTCCAATAAATTAATTAAATAAATCTTTAAATAGGAGATTATGAAAAATAAAATGGGAACACGAAGTTGTGGATTGCAGCATGGCACATATTCCTGATAATGGAAGAGGAAAACTTGTCCACCTAACTATTGATTGACAAAATTTAAAAAGTTGGGAGAAATTTGATTTTCTCAAGCCATCTTGTTTTCTTCTGTGAGGGGAAAGGGGGAATTGACCACAAAGAACACAACCTACATTTCATGAGTGGTCATTCTTGAAAGCATCGTCTTTTATCTTGTTTATTTATAACTATCAATTTTGTAGGGACCTACATTATCTTCCAAAATCTTAACTACCCTTCCTTATGAGTCATATATATAAATTTAAACTAGGGACAATCTATTTATTGATCAATATAAAAATAATTGAGGAATCTATAATTTATAATTCAATGGAGGACCATTTTTCTTTTGTGCAAAATAAATAATTATTACACAAAAAAAAAGTCATTTATACATAGACATTTTACTTCGTCTGCACCTTACAATTAAGTTAATGATTATGAGAAGTGACACGAGTTTAACTTAATTAATTAGTAAGTGGACATATAGATAGAGGTCCTAATTCGATTTTTAACCGAAATAAATGTTTAATGAGACGATCTAAATTTTAATTAGTATTATATAGTTTCAGGAAAAAACTCATTTTCGTACCAAATGAATATTTTTCCTATATTCCGAAAGAAATAATTATAACAACTCCTTTTCGTCTTTAATGAGCCGAAAATTTGATTAAATATAGTTGTCAACAATTGACGAATCACGAAGGCTTGAAGTTTAAAGAACAATACATAACAAAAAGAAAAAAAGAATAATGAAATATAAATAGAATTAATAAATATGAGTTATCAACACAGATATGATTTTTAGGCTTTAATTTCAAATCGTGAAAAAGTTATATTGTAACTTCTATCGATATCTCGTTAAATTAGTTACTTAGTTTGTTATTGATTTTCAATAAACAGTTCTCTATATTTTAGCAGTAGCTGTTGTAGGTCCTTGGTAAAATGGTTGCTCTTTTTATCAACTGTGTTTAAAAATATGTTTTCTCCTGTTATGTTTTTTTTTTTTTTTTTTTAAATCTAGTGCTGCTAGTAATTTTAAAAGTAGGTGATATATAAATATTATTAAAAAATTTATTGACACTTATGATATGGCCAGACTTTTATGTACAAAAAAATTCAATCAATCTTGATATCATATGTAACTTAGTAAACATATTTATACAAGATAATTAATACATCATAAAATTATTTTGTTAATAAAATAATATATTCGAAAGGAATAGTCTATTATCATATTCCTAAAATCTTGCAAAATCAATTGTAGATAACATATTAAAATATAACTAATTTTTTCAAATTAAATTATCATCAAACCCAATTTGACCTCTAATTTAATTCAAACATGCACAATTTAAGCATTTAATTATTAGAATTAAAAAGAATTGCTTGTTTACCTTTTGGGGGAAAATAATTTAAATTTCAATGATAAAAAAAGTTACATAATGTGGGGAAGAGGGGCAATATGGTAAAGAAGAGGAAAGCAGAACTCGGAACTTGGAACTTTGAACGCGAGGCGGGAGGGCCAGGTGGATAGTATAAAATAAAGTCGCTGGACGCCAATTCCCTACCATTGGCAGAAGCACAACCGCTGGCCCTAGACACACTCCTTTTCTCTCTCATCCCTCTTCTTCTCCCTCTCTGTTTTTGCTGCAAACTTAAACCGCACTAAGCAACAGAATATTTCCCCCTTTTTATATTCCAAAATAGCCAAAAAAATAAAAATTATTGGACTCCAAAACAGGGAGGGCAAGCACGAAGAAGGAGATCGCAGACCCTGCAAACAACGAGAAAAAGGGGCCTTGCAGATCCAAAATGACGCATTAGCCCTTTTCCTCATTTCACCTTTCGTCTTTGGTTTTTTCTTTTTTGGTTAAGGTACGGTCTCCGGCCTTTTCTTCCCTTTGCCCTCATTTCCTCCTTTGCCCTCATTTCCTCGTCTGATCTAGGCGTAAGGGCCCCAAACTGTTGCGCGTTGCTTGGTTGCCGGGATAGTACAGGTACGCTCTGCAAAATCAATTTTTCTGAGCTTTTTACTTGCTGCTTTTGGTTTTCGTTAACAATGGAAGATCGACGTCTAATATTTGAAAATAAAAATCTAAACTTTCTACATTTCTCGCTTTCCCAGCGTAGCATTAGAGGTTTTTTGTTTTTTTGGTGGAGACCTTTATTTTTTTAACTTAATGAGGGGTGGGTCGCGTTCATTGCGAATTCGTACTCTGATTTTTGTTACATATTGCAATGTGTGTGAATTTTCTTTTATTTTTTTTTTAGGTTTTTCTATGATTTGTTAAGACTCCATTTTTGCCTTCCAGTATAATCTTCGTTTCCGATGTTTATAGATTCGAAGTCAGATCTGCACCATTTTTGGCTAGAATTTAAATATTAAATATATGTGTATTTGTTATTTAACAAGTTTATTATTTTAAATTTCATGATCATTTCGTTTTCTAAAACTTTTTCGTGGTATCTTTCTTTAGAAAATGTATTGGCAATTAAGATGTGGAAACTTTTAAAATTTTGTAGCTTTCTATACAATCACAGGATTCGCCGCTTTTTGTAAAATTTTATCCGAGACAGTTTAATTGCGAACTGACAGTTGGTTTTGATGAACTCTTTTTTGTTCTTCGATGCGTTCTGATAAAAGTTCAAGAGGACTCAAAAACTGAAGTGCATGATAGAGTAAATGGCCTGTTAGATCTTTTGAATGGCAAATAGCTAAAGATGCAAATTAAAGTTCTTAATCAGGAGCTTCAAATGAGTACCTTTTTTTTTTTTTTTTTTAAGGCTANTTTTTTTTTAAAGGCTAAACTTTGAATTTGTTCTGAAATTGGAGTTTCTTTTCCAAATGCTGAAGATTTTAGGGAGTAAAGTTTCTAATGACTGCTGAGCTAGTTTCTTGCATGTCCTGCTTACCTGGAATTAAAAATAATCTGTTTTCATTGTACTGGCTCTTTTACCAAACTCAGATGGTGCCACTCTTTTGTGTATGTGGTGTATTAACATGTTCTGATTGATTATTATGCAAGTGAAGTGTGATGGTGTTGCTCGTTGGTGCATTTTCCATGTGATTCTTCATATGTTTTCTCTTATTGATACTACACATTCAGATTGTTTTACTATTAGTTTACCTATTTTTTGTCCTCTTTCTTTTGGTGGAGAGGGAGAAGAAGTATGGTTTTTAACTCGCTTCAACTTATATGCAGCCCTAAAATTCATTATGGTGGCAACTGCTGCTACGTCTGCGTTTTTCCCTGTTACTTCATCCTCACCAGACTCTGGTGTAAAGGCCACCAAACTTGGTGGTGGGTCTGTTAACCTTGGAGGACTCAAATCGAAGCCTGCTTCTTCTCGTGGCTTGCAAGTTAAGGCAAATGCCCAAGCCCCTCCCAAGATTAATGGAACTGCCGTTGTTAAATCTGTTGAAGGTGTGAAGCATGATGATCCTGCCCCAAGGACTTTCATTAACCAATTACCTGATTGGAGCATGCTACTTGCTGCTATCACAACAATTTTCTTGGCAGCAGAGAAGCAGTGGATGATGCTTGATTGGAAGCCAAGGCGAACTGACATGCTTATTGACCCATTTGGAATAGGACAAATTGTTCAGGATGGTTTGGTTTTTCGGCAGAATTTTTCTATTAGATCATATGAAATAGGTGCTGATCGAACAGCATCTATAGAGACATTAATGAACCATTTACAGGTATGCTTATAAGAATGCCATTTTAATTAAATTCTTTGGAGATAATTTGCTTGTAGCCAGATCGCCTTATAGATTGTAACTGTGCGGGAGTAAAAGTATGCACAGATGATTGTGAATCTTTTTATTCAAGATTATCTTTTTTGTTTGTTTGCCGACAGGAAACTGCACTTAATCATGTCAAGACTGCTGGGCTTCTTGGTGATGGCTTTGGTTCTACGCCAGAGATGTGCAAAAAGAACCTGATATGGGTGGTTGCTCGGATGCAGGTTGTGGTTGATCGTTATCCTACATGGTAAGTCACCTGGACTCACCCTTAATATTTGATTTGCCCAGGTATCTAGCTACAGCTGCAATTTCTCCATGTAATTATGTGTTTTTTTATGATAAATGACGACACTTCATAATTTCTAACTGAAAGTTTTGGCACTTCTCCATTTTGTCTTTAGATTATGTATCTTGTTTGGAGAATTGGCCTAATAGCTGACATATAACTAAGAACATTGTCATACTTGTGAAATTCTTCTTTGAGGATTATATATTGGAGAAACAGGCCTTATTCATGAAGTTTAGGATGCCCATGCCTTAGTACTTTAATCTAGATGTAAAATGTAATATCTTACAAATTATAGATGTGGTGAATTTAACTGGGTTTTAATTATGGTACAAAGATGAATGCAGATGCACACTTGTGAAAGAACCAGTGGAAGCAGCAAATACCATGAGCCTTTTGCACGCCTCACCAAACTAATGCTTTTGAATTTAACAATTTTTACAATTTATATACCATCTGTTCTGGCTGAGTACCATATGTTTTTTCTATTATTTTGCGTTGTTTGTATGCATGTGAAGTTAGAGAAACTTTGGTTAGGATTATTGTGGAGCGTTATTAAACTGATAATCTGAAAGTTGTCCGATTCTATCTGTCTTTCAGGGGTGATGTTGTTCAAGTAGACACTTGGGTTTCTGCATCTGGAAAAAATGGTATGCGCCGTGATTGGCTTGTGCGTGACTGCAAAACTGGTGAAACCCTGACAAGAGCCTCCAGGTATAAATCATTTTAAGGAATCCTCCTTTTCCTGCTTCCTCCTGCTGCCAACAGCAGTCATGCCTTAAACTGCTTCTTTCAATGTGCATGACTGGTGATTGGGCAATTTCACTTTTATGAAGTCATGGTAACAGTTGCTTCCTCTTATTCCTGAAATTAACTCTACTGACGTGTGAAATCTCAATTTGCATTTTTCTTGCTTTAGACAATGAAGCACTTATTTGAGAAAATTTTCACTTCCTGTTTTTGTAGATGTAAATATCTGATGCTACTGGCAGGAGTTAATCTTCTTACTTCGTTATTAAGTATAAGTTTTTATCTTGCCTACATGCAACATGCAACATACTGGAGCAAGATAAAGCAGCTTCTAAGTGTTTCTGATGTTTTGGTTTTGGTTATCTACAGTGTCTGGGTCATGATGAATAAACTGACTAGGAAGCTATCTAAAATTCCGGAAGAAGTCAGAGGGGAGATAGAGTCATATTTTGTGGATTATGCTCCTGTTGTGGAAGAGGATAACAGAAAACTACCCAAACTTGATGACGATACAGCAGATTATATTTGCTCTGGTTTAACTGTAAGCCACTGGCTTGCTTGTTATTGTTGATTTATCTCCTAAAATTGCCTCAGATGTTTATGTAGTTTTATTTTCAGCCTAGGTGGAGCGATTTAGATGTCAATCAGCATGTTAACAATGTGAAGTACATTGGCTGGATCCTGGAGGTATTTTTCCTTTCTTATTTGTCTCAATTCCCATCCTTGTTTTCTTCTCCCATTTCTCTCTTTGTTTCTTTCTTCTTCCTTCTTCCTTCTGGGTGGGCTTATTTATTAGTCAGGCTTGTCTGACTGGAATCAGAGCTTTTTACTTTCAGCTTCGCAAAGTGTTTGGACTTGGGCAATAATGTTGCAGTCTGGTTGTGCCAGTTTGTTTGTTGATGTTGATATCCATATTGAACTAAAGCGTTGAGAAATAATATTTGATTGGTTTGGCCGTTTGGGTATAGCACATTGACAATATCTGTATTGTATGCAATTGATAAATAATTTATGGCAGATTATAAATATGGAAGTTGAAGTACTGAATCAGTGGAAATAGTAGTGGGCATTTGATGGTTAATGGAAGTGATTTTTGTGAGCCTGAGTAGAAAATATTGGAAATGGCTTGAAACATGAAATCTGATATAATTGAGTTGTAATATGCTGTGATGCTTGTGAACACTCAAGGAAATAGAAGAATAGAAGAATGCAGAGCATGATGTTGATCGTGTGGATCATTTATGTTATTCCCCTTTTCAATATTAGTGCTTGTCACTTGATACTTTATACTCTTGGAGATCAAAACCGTGATAAGCTTATTTGGTGTTTACTTTTTTATGCATTTTCTTTATTTGGTTTATCATGCCCCTTAACCCAAGTTTTTTATTTTGATTGTTGCAGAGTGCTCCGCAGTCAATCTTGGAGAGTCATGAACTTGCTTCCATGACTTTGGAGTATAGGAGGGAGTGTGGTAGAGACAGTGTGCTGCAGTCTCTGACTGCTGTCTCTGGAGCTGATGTTGGCAATTTAGCTCACAGCGGAGAAGTGGAGTGCAAGCATTTGCTTCGACTCGAGGATGGCGCTGAGATTGTGAGGGGTAGGACTGAGTGGAGGCCCAAACAAGTGAACAACTTTGCTGTTGTGAATCTGGTTCCAGCAGAAAGCACGTAAACATTTCATCGTAATGTCTAATGGCTGTGGTGTCATCAGTCTCCTTGCTGTGTGCAGATTGCTTATGCCTTGTGGAGAAATCTTGCTTGTTTTTGTCCCATCTACATTGTTTTTATATATGCCTTCTAATTTGTCGTACTTTTGGTGGGTAAGGGAGGAAAAGGAGAAGTAAAATCTCGTTGTAATTAGCTCCTGCTCTACTCTCTCTCTTCCTTGCTGTTCCATATTCCATTTTGTTTATGGTTACGCACCAAGGCACATACCGCTAGGCTGTCTTTCAATATTTAATTGTTTCATCAAAATGGCTAGGCATGTATATTATTTTTTCTTTTTCTCTCTTGGCCTTTGTTGGAAAAGATACAGAATTCCTTGTGAACAAAGCTACAATTATTATTTTATGTATAGCCTGTAGGCAAATGATTGACTTGTCTGCACTTGCTCATGATACAACTGTGATTGCATTCTCCAGCTTGTATGCTAGTGTCTCACATGGCAACTGTTGGGTTCATAGCTTATCATCATGTAAGGGTGTGGCACCTTGGTTCATTTGTGGGCCTTCAATGTGCATGTGCATTTTGTTTAGAACACCGTGAGCTGGAAGCTGAGCTTGGGCTTTCATGACTTCTCTCTGATTTGAGGCTGAACTGCTCCGTACATTTTGTGATTGAATTTGAGGTTTGGAATTGGGAAGTGGTGCTTAAAGAAAGTTTCACCTAGGTTTGTCAATGAAGTGTTGGATCACGAATATTTTTTAATAATGTGATTATATTGTTATTTTATTGAAATATAAACATAATAATCACGTCAAGGGTATTTTAATGATCTCATTATTTTTAATTCCTTTAGCACTCTTTTGTCTATACCATTTAGTTTAATACCTATGAATAGTTTTCCCATTGCTTTTCAATTGTACCCAAAAATATAATAATGGATGACTATCACATGCTGCCATTCTGTTAGGGCCATGATGATTTTGGAGGCTTTACTTACGTTGCCAGAAGAGTCCGTGACCCAAGTTTTGTGTGCGGATCCTGAAATAAAGTACCCCTNTCAATTGTACCCAAAAATATAATAATGGATGACTATCACATGCTGCCATTCTGTTAGGGCCATGATGATTTTGGAGGCTTTACTTACGTTGCCAGAAGAGTCCGTGACCCAAGTTTTGTGTGCGGATCCTGAAATAAAGTACCCCTCTCCCCTCTCTAGCTACTAGATTAACTTGTTTAGGTTCAACCTCTGTTTGCACATGCGAGATCGGACAAGGTGATAACAAATTCATATTTAATCTCCAAATTCCAGAAAATTATACTATGCACACCACTGTATAATTATCATTATTTATTTCTTTATATACGAAGATGCCCACTGATTTCTTCTATCTCGTTGCACTTTGATGAACTCTCTACTGGGTTTGTCCAATGAACAATGTGTCATCGAAATTATTCGTTTTTTGGCAGCCATTTTAAGGTTCCAAGTTCCAACGGAAAAGCAGAAAAACAAAAAAGGCTCCAACAGAAAAACCAGGCATTATGTCTGTCTCCAAAATGAGCACTGAATCCCAGGATCATACTTGCGCTGGTGATAGATAGATACATAGATAGATAGAAGGTAAGAAAAAAGGTAAATTACCCGTGGGTAGACAATGCCCAAGGTGAACTGAAGAAAAGTCATTATAAAGCTGCCAAAAGAAGCAGTAAATTTCCCTTTCAAGTTGAACTCGAAGGGATGCTAAAGACCAGTAAATTTCTCTATCAGGTTTATCCAAGTCTGTGAACCTGATAAAAGTGAGCAGGTATTTCGAAACTCCACGTGGCTCTCCATTCTCCGCTTAAATGATTTATTGGGGTTGTTAGGATAAGAATATCTGCTTGATCTAATAATTGTTTGTGTATATAAGCTGAAGTGAAAAAAGAAGTCCACATAATTTGTCTTTGTTAAGAAACGTAAATATGACATTATCTGAGGACGATAATGGTCGCGGATAAGTAAATGTCACTTTTCAATTGGTTCATGCCTTTGGGTTGTGGTACAGAAATTTTCATGCAACTTCTGGGTGTTTTGAATTGTAATCTCAGTCTCTTAGTTTAGCATTTGAATTTGGTAAATATGTTACTGTTCTGTTCGTAAGACACGCACAAACATAATTTTTTCTACAAAGTTAAGTTAAAATTCACAAATTTCATTATTGACTTGCGTTACTACTTGTTTACATCTGGGAAAAAGTTTGTAACTTTTCTTTTCTAGTGTAGCAACAACGGCTTCTTTGTATTTATTATATTTTTTAATTTCATAATAATGGTAAATTCTTAAATCATAAATTTGACTAATGATGTGGCAACTGGCAATGCTAAGTTAGATTAGCATTAGTCATTACAATAATTGTAACCCTTATTCTTGGTGATTCTTTTCCAGGATTCTCCTAGTCCCTGTTCTTCTCTCTCCCAGCATGCAAATATATAGATTTGAAGTTGAGCACCGAAATTCAGTCACTATATATACACTTTTCACTATANGGATATGTAAAAGTCACTTTTCAATTGGTTCATGCCTTTGGGTTGTGGTACAGAAATAATCATGCAACTTCTGGGTGTTTTGAATTGTAATCTCAGTCTCTTAGTTTAGCATTTGAATTTGGTAAATATGTTGCTGTTCTGTTCTTAAGACACGCACAAACATAATTTTTTCCGAATAATACATAATTTTTCCTACAAAGTTAAGTTAAAATTCACAAATTTCATTATTTATATATTTGCTTATTAACTTGCGTTACTACTTGTTTACATCTGGGAAAAAGTTTGTAACTTTTCTAGTGTAGCAACAACGGCTTCTTTGTATTTATTATATTTTTTTAATTTCATAATAATGGTAAATTCTTAAATCATAAATTTGACTAATGATGTGGCAACTGGCAATGCTAAGTTAGATTAGCATTAGTCATTACAATAATTGTAACCCTTATTCTTGGTGATTCTTTTCCAGGATGCTCCTAGTCCCTGTTCTTCTCTCTCCCAGCATGCAAATATATAGATTTGAAGTTGAGCACCGAAATTCAGTCACTATATATACACTTTTCACTATAGATTAGGTGGGAGCATAACTTTTCTGTCTGCCCAAAGATAAGAGGGGAAAAAGAAAGTATTCTGTTACCGAGTAAGGTAAAATATGAATCTCCAAGCACCTCACATAAAAAATTATGGTTCCAAGGGAAAAAAATTGAATGGAATTAAATCATTACTTAAGGCCAAAAAGGAAAAATCATCATTACGTTTTTTCAAGGGATAACGATAAGGTTGTAAATAGTAAAACGAATGAATCTTCCTGTCTTTTCTTACAAGGAAATAAAAAAGTATAAATAATTTAATCCCTTCATCACATACCCTTTAATAAAGTATTTTTCCCGTATAAAAAAAGTATTTTTTTTTATAGTAAATCCCTTCAATAAAATATGGCAGTAGATAGAGAAAATATTTCCTAATTCAGATTTTCGAATGCTCAAGTGTTGTCAATCTAAAAAGACTAAATTAATTTTCAAAATTTGTTATTATTATATTCGTATATATATATATATATATATAAAATTAACTTTTTTTATATATATCATTATACGTATAAATAAAATAACTAACTTAAAGAATATTTTAATAATCATATAAAAATTATTTTAATAATAATTTTATAAAAATAGACCTTTTTCCCTAGATAATTTTCTTATATTTGCTTCATTAATTCATTTTCTACACAAATCAGAAAAATGGTGTAAATCTATATTTATTTTGCTGAAAATTGGTGGGGGTAAATCATTTATGATAATAAAAAAAAACCTTAAAACAGAAAAAATGCAATTATTTTTGTATGCGGAAAGAAATTAAGAGAGTTGACTCTGTTAAGACGGTTCCATTTTTTTTTTCTTGCCATGTCTAGACGATTCTGAAGACCACATTTATTTGCATTTCATGTGGGCAGCAGAATATCATTGTTGTCACTAATTTCGGTTATATTCCAAATAGACATAATATACATAGATATACTCCTTGTTATTAGCTTTGCTTGCTTTATTTACCTTAAGTTGGGTTTGGTGGTGACTGCAATGTCGTACCTACAGTTCTGTGTAACATGTCGCATCGCTTATTCTCTTGAATCGAGGAAAGGAAACCTGTGTGTGTGAGTAGTGAGTACCATTCATGGGGATCGATCATGCTGATGGGGTCTCCACTCTCCAACTAAAGCATATCCAAATCTAACATTTTTTCAGATCAATTCCCTTTTTTTTTTTTTTCCTCACACCATACTACATTTTCTTTCTATATTTCTTCAGTACCGCAGAGACAAGTCTCTCTTCTCTTCAAACCCATCTTTCTCTTTACTCTTTACTCTCACCCACCCACCCCTCCTATGCTTGATCTCTTTCGAAACCGTTAAACGCCTTCTCCAACTGGGTCTCTCTCTCTTCTTCCTAACTGGGTTTCTCAGGTTGGTCTTCTCTTATCTGTTTCAGCTACTGTGACTGCCTTCTTAAATGTATTAATTTCTGGGGTGTTCCTCATTGATTGGAGTTGCTTTGTAGTACTAGGTGGATTTTAGCTTCATAGTTATACCAAAAGAGTTGTCTTTTCTGGTAATGATCATATAAGGTGCGAGAATTTTGCAGTGCTTTAATGTTCACGCATGTGGTTGATATTTCTCCATCTTTCCTTCTAATTTTAGTCTCAGATCTCGGTTTGTCTCTCCCACTTTTGCTGGGGCTGCAAGATTTTAAATTTATATTAATTAATGGTTTGTTAATTTCTTGCTAAAAGGGCACCCGTTTCCTTTTTGTATTTTGTTTCTTATAGCCGACATATTTCTGGGTTTTCGCCTTTCTCCTTTCCCTGTATTTGGTTGCAGAATTTGTTTAGATGAACTTGATCTGCCTTTACAATATTGCTACCTGTAGTTATCCTGGTAATTGCAAGGAATTATGCGACAACTTTAGTGTAGTCATGCTCTTGATGTTCGTAGTTGAAATATATTTGACATTCTGCGAAATATGCTGAATTCTGTAATTTCTTTGTGGGACAAATTCACAAACATAAGTCGGATCTGGCTGGTACTTGCTACTTACTTTTCTGTGAAGGCACCCCAATGCCATATTTGGAATAAGTGTATTATGATAATTAGCAATATACTTGTAGTCCAAGGGGGATGACTTCCGGTTAAATGTTGTTGTACCTCATTCCTCATATGAATTCTTGTGTTCCTCTATTGATCTTGTATTTTCCCCCAATTGCATACTCTATTGATATCCTATTATACATTATTTTGTAGATTATACAAACGTCTTCGTCTAATACCACCTATGGTCTTTATATTTGGTGTAGTATTCTCTTTTATGTTGGATTTATTCATATTCTTTCTTGATTTCCGCTTACTGTTTTGTATCGGGTATAATCTCTAAATTGGTATTAGTTACACTTGAAGTTTACAAATGCCTTACTTTCCATAATTTTAGGGTACCATTGAATGGCTAGATTAAGTGTGGATGATTTTCTTGTTAATTGGAAGTAATATGCCTGTTAGCTGATGGTAAGTTGGGTGCAGGTGTACTTTCTTATAAGTTTGCAGCATTGCCGCCATGTTAAAGCAAATCCTTAGCAAATTGCCTAGGAAGGTGCCAAAATCTGATCCATCAGATTCTGCAAGGAGTGATTCTGGTAATAGTACTAGTTTTGGGAATGTCTTTCAATGCACAAATGTTGGGAGTACCATTTCCAGCAAATTAAATGTTGTGAAGCGAGTATCTTCGGTGGTTTTCCCAGCAAGCATGAATGCTGGAGTGGAAGCAGTTGACCCCCACCTATCCTTCAAAGATGTTTCAAATACACAGAAGCAAAACCTGTTCATTAGTAAGTTGAATCTTTGTTGCAAAGTTTATGATATGAGTGATCCTGATAAGAACTGTGCAGAGCAAGATGTTAAACGTCAAACCTTGATAGAGCTTCTTGATTTTGTTTCTTCTGGATCTGTGAAGTTCACAGAACCAGCAATTTCTGCAATGTGTAAAATGTGTGTGAGTAATTTGTTCCGGGTTTTCCCACCTAAGTTTCGTACTAGCTCTACTGGGGGTGAAACAGAAGATGAAGAACCAATGTTTGATCCTGCCTGGTCTCACCTGCAAATCGTTTATGATCTACTCCTTCAATTTATTAATTATAACTCTCTTGATGTGAAGGTGGCAAAGATTTACATTGATCATGCTTTCATTTTAAGATTACTTGACCTTTTTGACTCTGAGGACCCTAGAGAAAGAGACTGCTTGAAAACAATTCTGCATAGGATCTATGGGAAATTCATGGTACACAGACCTTTTATACGGAAATATGTTAGCAATATCATTTACCGTTTTGTTTTCGAGACTGAACGTCATAATGGAATTGCTGAACTATTGGAGATTTTTGGGAGTGTAATCAGTGGGTTTGCCTTGCCACTGAAGGAGGAGCACAAAATATTTTTGTTGAGAGCTTTGATTCCTCTACACAAACCTAAATCTGTGGGTATTTATCATCAGCAGTTAACATATTGTGTTGTACAGTTCATAGATAAAGATCCAAAACTGGCTAGTACTGTGATAAGGGGACTATTGAAGTATTGGCCAGTGACAAATAGCCAAAAGGAGTTAATGTTCATAAGTGAGTTGGAAGAGGTTTTGGAAATGACTAGCATGGCTGAATTCCAGAAGGTTATGGACCCACTGTTTCGACGGCTAAGTTGCTGCCTTAATAGTTCTCATTACCAGGTAGTTTTGGCTACAATGCTTCTCGTTTTAGTTGTGATATAATTTTCAACTTTTGTGTCTCAGTAAAAAATTTGTCGTATTACATTAGCATCTTTTCTTCCATCTAATTATGCATTTGGTTGGTAGGGAATTGGATGTTTTTGACCCATCACTTTCAGCTTACAAGCAAGCCTGTTAGGTTGTCACTATCCTATTTGTGGTTTTTAGTGGAACAGATCAGTTTATTGTCTTATCTCCTTGTTTTAGAGGCCTAAATCCTTGCCCCCTCTCTTCTTCCCCACGCACCTTTTATTTTTCTTTGTGGGGGGTGGGGTATCTCAGTTAGTGCAAGTGACTTGAGCATTTTTGACGTAGGCGTTGTTGCATTGACATCATCTCTGAGGATCATGCAGTGTAATTTGTAACTAGTTGGCGTTTGCTGCTAATGTCTCTAATACTAGTGAGGTTATTTTCATGTCTATTATTCAGGTAGCTGAACGAGCCCATTTGCTATGGAACAATGAGCACATCCTTAATCTTATAACACAGAACCGGCAAGTGATTCTGCCTCTTGTCTTCTCAGCTCTTGTACATAACACCCAAAATCATTGGAACCAAGCAGTGCTCAACCTGACTCAGAACGTGAGGAAGATGCTTTCTCAGATGGATGAAGATCTGGTACTTGCCTGCCAACACAAGTTGGAAGAGGAAGATTCCAAGTCAAGTGCTGCAGCGGAGAGGCGGAGAATGACATGGGAACGCCTTGAAGCTGCTGCAAATGTGCAATCTGCTACATGCTCAGTGGCCTGCTAATTGCTTTGAGTAATGATATAATCAGGAAGCAAAACCATCTATAGATGTGAAGGCTCTAATTATATAGTGATGTGGTTCGGTTCAGGTTCAGGTTTCTTCAGTTTTAGTGAGTCTTTAAGATGCCAATAGAGTTTGTAAATCCTCTAGTATGTGTTGAAAATTGTGCTGAGCATTGTTGACTAGGTTCTTTCAAGAACTGCTGAATAGGTAATTCTTTTTCCTTTTTTTTTTTTTTGAGCAATGGTGGGTGTTTGTGTGTCGGTGGCTTATTCGTGCATGCAATTATTTGCAATGTCAGCAGCACCCGTAACCTTGATTCTTTCTTCAGTTTTCTACCGTCATGGCCCCCCCACCTTATTACCTTAGCCCCCCTCCTTATACTCGTACACCATCTGCTATGTGGATGTCTAAGCATCCCTACCTTCTCAGTTCTCCATAGACGCCAAATGAAAATTTACATAAACAGTTTATTTCTTGTATTGCTTCTCTACATTTGCTTGCCCTTTTGAGCTTTAATATCTTCTTACAGAAAGGATGTCGTTTCTTTTTTCTTCCTTGTATTGCACATAGAAAAGAGATGACTTCAACCCAGCAAGATAAGGCTATAAGTTCAAAAATTGAGAACTTAAAAACTACAGATAAGGGTATTGGTTTTTTAGAAGAAATTATCTATTAATATCCTGAACTTGTTCTTCAAATAAAAAGTACGTGTAAAATTATTGACATCTTTTGCAACTTTGACCTATTGCAACCAATCTCTAATTTTTAAATATAGATATGAATTGTTCAAAGGTGGTCCTTTTCATCGGTTTGCATAGATGCCATCAAGACCTTTAATTTCCTTTTCGGTTTTCTTGTCTAAGATTTGGACTGATCAACTCACCTTTTGATGATCAATGTCTTAACATTCGCATGAAAGACGGAGACGTTTTATGACATAATATTCATTTTGGGACCATTTGGTATGATGGCAGTTTAACAGTACAAGTCTAAGTGTTAATATTTACCTCTGCATCATTAGTTAGAAAAAATGAGAATTCAATAGATATAATAATGTTGAATATTTAAATACAATTTAAATAAGACTATGGGCTTTAGTGGTCATAACTAGACATTTGGTGAATATTTCTTTGTGGTATACTTCTTCTCCAAAGCAGTGCTCTCCTTTGTTACCAAAAAATAAAATTAGATAAGAAAATAATGATTTTTAAAAAATATTAGATCTATTATATTATTGTTAATTTTCTTACAAAAGTAGAGATTTTTTTTTTAATGATATGGGGTTTTGAATCTAAATACTCCTACAAACTAAAATTCGTCACTACTAGAGATTTTTCTTATGTCAATATACTTATTTATGTTCAAAATTAATTGGACAATAAGATTAATTTGGTAAAGTAAATCCTCCAATCCACCTCCACCCCAAAAACAAGGCAGTAAATCATCCAAGCCTATTGGATACGATGGCAATAAAAAAAAGTCAGCATTGCATCAACTCGACCGGCATTATCTCCATTTATACACCTAACCATAACCATGACTAAATTAAAGTCATACTATGATTTGATTAGACGAGCATTCCAAACATTTACACATTAGATAATGATACTGTGTCACATTAATATAGTTAATGCAGTCAAATTTGGCACCTCAACTAGTGTTTCACTAAGTCCATTTAAACTCTTTCTCATATGGCCATGGATTTGTCACCTCAAATAGTATTTTTTGGTAATTTTGGCTACGACTCTGGATTTGAACATAAAATCCACAAATTCTGATGATGATCTCAATACCATTCAACTACAAGTTGTTTGGTCACCTCAACTATTGTGATATAATATATAAATTAGATGGTGAGTAAAAGGAATTTCTTTAAAAAAATAGATAGACACATAAAAACTAAATCCCAATCCTCTATAGTAAGAAATGCATTTAGATTATAGGCTCCAAAAGAACAATTAAAGAGGATTTTTAAAAAGATTTTGATCCTCTAAAGGGAGGATCTTTTCAAAAATCTCTAAATCTTTATTGAGGTAGATATACTTTATCAAAATCTTTATCATTAATTTTTTGATCAAGGATTATTCTCTTACCTTTAACGTCTAAAGTGTTTATCTCACTTAGCTTTAGAGGTCCAAATTGAAAACGTAATCTGGAAGAAACATATGAACGTGGCAATTCTTGTAATTCATATGGGTGCACCGACCCAAGGATGCGCCTCCCTCAGTACTACATAAATTGCGAGGAACTCAGAACTGAGAATTATACTATGAGGTTTCCTCCTCTTTCTGTTTTTCTTATTATAATTATTGAAACTTGATTGGTTCTCTAATCAGTTGTTCCAATTTCTTTCTACCTCCTCTCGAGTCTCAAAGAACAGAAAAAAAAATGTATGCTAATGCACCTCCGCCATACCAACAGATGACTTACGTCGATCATGTTCGTAAGCGGCACGATGAAAAAGGCTGCGTTTACGCTTGGTTTGTAATTGTATATTTATCACTATCATTATTGTTACTTTTATTCTTGTTTTGTGTTCTGGTCACAAACTTTTATTATTGTTGCTGCCACTTACCAAAGATTCTAAGAATTAATGATGTAATTTTCATCATTTTGGTCTCACCCTCCCTCGTCGACAACTAATAATTTTGTCTGAAATTTTTTCTGGTATTGCAGCTTGTTTGCCTTGTGTTGCTGTTTCTGCTGCCATGAGACCTGCGAGTGTTGCATGGATGTGTTATGCTGCTGCTGCCCATAGTAACATGCTTGGGTTGGGTGACTCGCATTCAGAAATGCTTGTCTTCACAGAGAGAGAGAATAGAGATATGGCTTATTAATAATCAAAATATGGGAATGCAATTTCTGTTTTTCTTTTGAATTGTGCTTTGCTTTCTCTGTAATAAATTCACTTTATCCTCAAGGCTTAGGCCTTAAAAGTAATAATTATCTAACAGGGTCCCATCCTCCTGTTATATCAATGGAATGAAAAATCTTTAGTGCTGTTTTTCAATATTTCTCGACTTACCGTAAGTTACTCCATAATGATAATGCTGGAGATCAGATCAGCAAATGCCAATATTTCCTCACAATTTGCGGAGCTTTTTTTTACTTTATGTCGACAAAAGGCATATTATTTCCTGTGCAAAAAAGAACTGGATGTAGATTTTCAGACGAGGGATATTAACCATTACTATGAGTCGTTCTTTCAACTTATTTGTTCTTGACCTGTGGCAACTCCGAAATTTCCAACCATTTGTTAAGAGTGCTACAGCCTACATTACCAACACATTGGCATTATTGTTATCTGGAGTCCATGTCTTAATGTTTTGTTTTTTTTTCCTTCTTCATTATCTGTTCAATTAGCGACAAGGGTACGCAATGTGGAGCTGTTCAACTGCACAAGCGGGACCCATTAGAGGCCCTTGTTTTGGTACTCTTTAGACCCCAGCAAATTTGTCTCCATGCTTTCATATTTTTAACTGGATGCACCTAACAGAACGATAATCATGTTATGGCCCTCCCCATCTTCCCTCATGCCTGTTGTGGGTCTTGTTCCATTTCATTTCAAGTCAGAGATATACTAATTACTGAAGTCTAGTCTGACAATAGCAATCAGGTGAAGCTTCATGCAATCTGTTGTGTGAAAAACCAATCTGTTATTTTGGAAGAATTGGCTTCAGCCACCATGAAAGGCATATGATTACTGACAAACTACTACAAGTCTACAATGTGATTCATGTAGTAGATTAACAAGGACATGGGGTTAGGTGGAGTACTTTAAATTAGATAAAGGTTAAAGAAAGCAACAGATCAGCAGCTGAATTTATTCAAGTGACAGTGACATTTATCATCAATTTTAGCAGGAAATGGCAATAAGTAGGTTACAAATTGAGAAGACAAGGCATGCATACAGCAAATTTGAATGTTCCAACTACATGAGCCTTAAAGTGCAAGCTTTCTAATTTTTGTCCGGATTGGGTCTGAACAATTGCTGACAACAAAATCACCTTGGGGTAGCTCATGCTTTTTGGATTTACCATAAACAACAAACTGATCCTAAGACTTGCCGTGTGTCATGCTCTTTAAGTTACCTTAACAAGCTAGTATATGATTGGTGATATTCTAGAACCAAACAAACTTATTATCATTTAAAGGTTAGTGTAATCAACTTTTTTAATTGACAGTTGACGATACAATATGATTGTATTGGTATATCTTCCACCGCTAAATTGAAAATTTTGGACTGTGGAGCCTTTCCCTTCCATAAAACCAACCACTAAACGCTATGAATTTAGAAGATGTATAAAGAAGCAACTGAAGTTAACGCCGTAGTCAACAGTATTGACACAAGGTTCACCGCATTATTATCAAGGACACTGAAACCTGAAATCTTTTTGACAGTTGGTCCTGGCTTCCCAACAACCTACAAATGGAGCAAGAAATTTCAAGTATCAAATATCTAACAATTGACTGAATATATCAGGGAATGTCTTATGCCTCTAGCAGAGAGATATATACTTTCTAGGTGTTAAAACCATTGAAAATGGTGCATCGAAATTTACCTTGTTGCGAACAGTGCAGAATCCACTGAACTGCAATGTTGCACCCAAGAGAGAGTCAAAGACACTTCCACAGAGTCCTGCCAGTGCAGAGATAGGTATGACCAGTAGTTGCTTAAGAGCTATATCAAACTCACATTTGGTAGTCAATAGTCCCACAAGAACAGATGACACTCCAATCACACTTCCTGCCGCCGTAGCTGCTACAAGTCCTGCTTTTGTCACACCGCCGTTTGTGCCCCTTCGAACAGCCTGACAATCACAAAGAAAAACAAGTCACAGATGACTCATCATAGCAAGTAATATAAGGTCACAACAATATTTATTTGTTGAATGGACTTGCATGGCAACAAAAAGGTTACGTTTTTTAATTGTTAAAACAAGTCAGCATAAGTCATTACCACTTTTTTCTCAGAGCAATAAGTAATTTTCCCATGATCCCATCTATTAATATTTACTTGCACAACAGAGATAAGTCAAGTCGGTTTTGTAAAGTAACTATGTATGTAAGATTTTGCAATTACATAAAGCATTTATGTACAACGGATAAATGCTTAATTATCAGAACATTACTCTTTTTCTTTTTTAACACAGTACCAAATTTAACTTTTGTCATTCCTATCTTGTACCAAACTTGGGCCAAGTCAGCGAGTCTTCAATAGAACCACTTAAAATCAACTCTTTCTATCGTACGCACTTATCCCTCTGCAACAGCTAACCAAATGCAACCTATTTACATCATCATATATACGACAGGATCCAGGAACCAGGATAAAGATTCATATATAAAGGGCAAATGTTTAGTGCAGAGAAGTGTTTAGATATAATTAGTGATTGCTAGAAGAATATGTTCTCAAGGCAATAGACTAAACAATAACGAAATCACCCCTCTAAAGAGCAGACCTAGAGTTTGAACTACCCTCTTGCATGTCTGTGAATGTTTGAAAGAGAGAGCCCTTTGCAGAAGACAAAAATACCTAAATGGAGTGAATCAACCATAAGAGGCATCCAGATAGGCCTTAGTTCCTCGATGGCATTGGCATTGCTATATGTAAATTTATAAAGATGTAGGACATCCCTCGATCTATATCATATGTTGTTAGAAGGAAAATTAATGTACATTACATAATATGATGAGGAAGGAGAAAGCAAGAGGTTCACATCAGACATGTTAAATGAGAGAAGATTAATGGGGCAAGGCATGAGCTGCACAAGACATAAGAGTATCCTCAATAACTCCCCTGTTTTATCTGTTGTAATTTAAGTAAAGAAAGTATAGATTC
Source organism: Cercis canadensis (assembly GCA_003255065.1). Lineage (NCBI taxonomy): Eukaryota > Viridiplantae > Streptophyta > Magnoliopsida > Fabales > Fabaceae > Cercis > Cercis canadensis. The sequence continues at coordinate 341,853 of QAOA01006876.1, forward strand.
TCAGGTTTCAGTGGTTATTACAACAGAACGAAAAGTTGCATGCCTAAAATGACAGGATACGAAAGACAAGCGTAGAAGGATCCATGCATGCACTGTTTTGACCATGAGATGAATTCACCTTGAAGGTTGTGATTAGACGAGGTTGTTCATCACTGAGAATCCCAAGCTCAGAAGACCAAGTGTCTCCATTGCAGCAGGAATAGTGCCCGATAATGCCACCAATGAGAGATGTGATAAGAGTTGAGTCCTTAGAGTTCAAGCATTTATCCTGCCCTTCCGTCAACTTCCACACAATTACAACTAAAACTGAGGCAATGCCACTATTGGATAGAACTTGTATCCTGAAAAACAGAAGCAGGGAAAAACACTGTGAAAAGAGAGTGAGGGGGATATAAGTGAAAACTATCGCTATTATCACATCTCAATAAAAGGAATCAGCCAATCCAAGTTTGTCACAACTGTTGAGCGCATTGTATTAAGCAGCAGTTATGCAGGAAGTCAGTCGTTGACTTGAACATTTTAGAGGTGGCACAATTGGAGATAAGTAATTATATAGTAGATGAATATATACACTAAGAACAGCAATAATGAATTAATTTTTTTGACCAAGGACCACTATGAACACAAGAAAGTTTTCTTATATGCAATCAATTGTAAAAGGCAAGGAAAATGATTCCGGAGTTTAATATGAAACCATTTGGCCCGAAAACCAAAAGTTTTTCTTTTCGGGTTATAATAGTTAATTTTCGACAATAAGTAAAATGAATTATTAGGACTAAACCAAAAGATGGAGGATAGAAAAAAACACACCAATTCCTTTGTCCACCTTGTTTAAATTCAGGATCAACTTTTCGCTTTTTCTCTTCTCCCACCTTGGTGAGCTTAGACGAAGTGAAGAAGAACACAAGCAGCATAGCTCCAAACCTTAACCCAAAGAAAAGGAGACAAAAGTTAAGTAAAAATTTTAAAAGGGAGTGGGGAGCACAATTTTGGGTAAACAAACAGAGCACAAGATATTAGAGATACCTGTATCCTACAAAAATATGAATCGTCATAACGATGAAACCCGAAATCGCACCAGAAAAGTTGAGTGATTTTCTTCGGTAAGCTCTGGACGCAATTATATATGAGATTAAGATGGCAATTAATGGTTGGATCCATTGACTTTTTTCCATTTCTATTGCTGCACTGAAATGCGCTTCAAGGAATTGATGGTTGATTCCTCAGTGGCTTTGAGTCTTTCGCAATCGCAAATTTCAGTTGCAGGCTCCGTGGAGGTCGAAGGTGGTTCTACCCCTACACAAGTCTGAAAGGTTGGGACTGATGATAACCTCCCCAGTTGCCTGCAGGCATTACAATTTACAAGGCGCTTTACTTAGTCACGGCTCTTTACAGAATTAAGTGTAGAAAAATTATTACCGTAGTTGCAAACTAAATTACCCAAATAATGCATTTTGAAAAAATTCAAAATTTAAAAAAAAAAAAAAAAAACAAAGTTGGTAGGGTGGGGCCCACCGGAGGCCCTGTGACACCTTATTAACATGCCGTGGGCCCCACGGCGTGTCTCCCCTTAGTCCACTTCACCGCCTGCGTGTGTCAGTGGCTTCTAAAGAACTTTGCTCTGTAATTTTATATCTGTAAGGTATACATATGCAGGATTGCAAACAGAGAAATGATAAAGTAACCATTGACATGAAAATGGAACTCAACAAAGCAGTAATGTGATTCAGCAGAGACCAACTACTTCCTTTCAATTTATGACCCACTAGAAATTCAGAACTCAACAATCAAGTTATACTCAAAATTCTTCGATAAGTTACCCTCTTCTTCCATTTTCTTAGCCAATGATGCAAAGTTAAGAACTTTAACTTTTGTCTGCTTTACTTCACGAGAAAACCAAATTAATCATGGTTAAATTTCAAGGCTTCAAAAGAAGAGGATCTCTAATTTAACGGGACACCATGAGAAAGGCTTAACTGACAATGAAATAGATAAAAATGGAAACTTTTTGGGTGAAACATAGATGACAAAAAATTTCAATGGAAACCCATTTTCCTGAAATTAAATTAGAAGAGAGAAAGAGACGAACCCGACTACTTGGCGACGACCTTTTCTGTAGCGCTGCAATTCCCTACCGGTACGAGAAACCAATGCGACCACATTTTCCTAGGAAACTAAAGCCACCATTTTTTCTGGTATCTTCCTAAGAAGATTTTTCGCGGCTTGGAACGGAGAGAAACTGAATTTACAAAGATTAACTAAGAAAAGGAAATTTAAGTGGTGAAGCCGTCAGCCACTGACACAGGCAGGTGGTGAAGCGGACAGAGAGGAGACACGCCGTGGGGTCCACGGCATGTTCAGTGAAAAGGTGCCACAGGCCTCTCCGCGCCAACTTTGCTTTTTTTTTTTTTAAATTTCAAATTTTTTCAGAATGCATTATTTCGGTAATTTACTTTGCAACTACCTTATTTTAGTAATAATCTTTTTACACTGCATTAATTCTGTCAAAGAGCCTCAATTACCATGTCCTATTTCTTTCTTTCNCGCGCCAACTTTGCTTTTTTTTTTAAAAAAAATTTCGAATTTTTTCAGAATGCATTATTTCGGTAATTTACTTTGCAACTACCTTATTTTAGTAATAATCTTTCTACACTACATTAATTCTGTCAAAGAGCCTCAATTAACATGTCCTATTTCTTTCTTTCTGTAATTTTTTTTTTCCCGAAAATAGGTACTTGTGGTTGTTTCTGTCACAGATATTGGCTGGCTGGCAATGAGTAATACTAATAGCATAGCATAGTCCAATGTAATTTGAAGAACATAAGGTGATAGTCTGACGGATTTAAAAATCACCAGTTGTTAAAAACAACGCTGGAATTTTAATTCATTGCTAAACTGGCAACAAGCTCTTCTGCCTTTTTGCTCCTCAATGATTTCGTGCAAAATATACAAATTATAAGTTCTTCAGTTACCCTTACTTATTGTCAACATTTTGCATTTGACAAGGTTTGTATCTTTGAGGTAAGAGATTGGGTTCCACTATTTGTACGCCATTTAGATGGTGTATACTAGTGTGCAATTATGTCATACATTATGTTCAAATTTCACGCTATTTAGATGCCCGTTTCCGATTTGTGCGATGAATGCAATGCTGCTGGATGCAAGAAATTTCTCTAGTGTTTCAGTTGTAAGCTTCATTGAGAACCACGGACCTTAACAATATATAGGCTTGGCGAAGAAACCTAACAAATTAATCCAAGATCAATCAAACTGGAAAAAAAATAATTAAGACAGACAAGATAGGAAAGCAAATTAGTTAACCATATCTTCCCCTCCCTCTTCCCCTCCCCCTTCCCCTTCCTCCACGCCCCATTTCATGGCTGCTGCCTTGATCTCTTTCATATTTGAACATGCTCATTCTAATATCCTCAGCTTCATTAGAACCCCTTTGTACCTGAACAAGTTGCATATAAGACATTGGAATAATCTTGGAAAAATAGACAAAAAAAAAAAAGAGGCANAAAAAAAAAAAGAGGCATACGCAAAATCACTAAAACAAAGTAAGAAACTGACTCGAGAATCTTCCAGGCTGTATTGGTTTTGAAGCTGCCTAGCAAGATTCTCATCATGACTAACATCTGGAACCGCAACATTTACTAGAGGCTTTGCCTGGGCTTTCCTATTTTCATATTCTTCCAGAGTGAATACCACTGGATCTTCTCGTTTCTCCCTCCCCCTATGTTTGCGACCCCTCGGATGTCTATCATCCTGATTTGGGTGATTCAATTTCTGGAGTAACTTTTGTGCAGCTGCTTGATTTTGAACAGGAACAGATTCCACAACTGTATAAAAAAAACAAGCATTAACATCACAAATGGAAATAAACTGCAAAAGTTAGAATTGAAAAAGGACCTTGTACAACCAGGAATAAACCTTTTACATCTTAAAAGTAAATTTAAGGCATGATTTCGTGATTTGTTTGACCAGTTTATTCTCAATGACTACTGCTCTCTACGTGGAATTTTTCAAATCTAATGCAATAGCCAATCCTCCAACCCTTCCCCAAGGGGTTCGAAATTTTGTAAGTTGCAAACGGCAATCTGACTGGATTGCCTAAGAAATCGACTACATCCAGACTGACAAGCAGATGCCATACCAACTGAAAAATAATATCACTTCCACATATACCTGAGGATTACCATATCATATGAATTAAAGGTAATTAGCAGAAATGAAAATTAGGTATCACCTTCTTTTGGTCTTGTCCCTGAACTACTAGACTTTTCTTCAGCCTTTTCTGGAGGCTGTGTAGATTTTAGCTTTATATCCACATTATCTGCTTTCCAATCAAGGGTTCGTTGGTTTCCAGTTGGCTGCATCTCAGTATTGCCAACCCCAGCAGCAGGCTTACTGCTTCTAGGATTAGACTTTGCATAATCTGCAGCAAACCAGCTTCTTTGTCAATCTTATGCAAATGCAACCATTTCACATTTTCTAAATAGCTTGCAATACATTATACATTTGGTGTCTGAAGTCCTATTAACCCAGAAAGAATAACCATAACTCATTCAAATGTTGCATCACAACATCAAATAATCCTCACAAATATTAAAAACAATCCAGCTTTCAAGAGGAGAGGGTCAATGGAAATCAGAGTTTAGCAATGCTAAAATTATGTGAAGGTGGTAAGAATTGATTGTCTGTGGACAACAACAACCAATACCGAATAGACGCAATGGCCATGAGAAGAAACACAATGCAACCAAATGTCAAAAAAGCAGGTCCACTGTAGTTTCATCGAAGGAAAGATAAATTTCTAATTAGGAATATATACAGATGAGTGAAAGTTTGGTACACTGACAAGACAGTTATTCCTACCAAGGATTCTGGCTAAAGAGTTTGCTCATGGATTGTTCAGAGAGCACGAGAAACATAGGCTTGGGTTCCAATATTCAAGATGGATAAGAAGAAACCAGTACTGATTCCCAGATCCAATATCCAACTCAAGTTCCAAGAAATATTGGCCTTTGGAGGGGAAGGGGATGCCTTCAAGCTATAGCTGAAGGCTAGCTTAGAACTAGTTGAGGCTCCTGCAGAACCCCTGCACTCCAAATTGGGGACCCAGGCTGCTTCTGTTTGAGTTGAAAGCAGGTCAAGACTGCTATAATCATATCCACCACAATAGTCACCCCAGGCTATCAGGCTATGCCCACATCCCTTTCTTTTTCTTTAACTAGCCAAAAAGCCAAACAGAAAAGAAAAAGGAAAAAAAAAAAGTAGAAAGAGAGATACAAATGTTCTTTTGAGAAAACTGACCTAAGGAAGATCCAACTTGCAGCTTCTCAAACGGGGGAGGACCACCAGTATCACTTTCCTCTAGCCGCCTTAAAGATGATCTAGAGAATCCTGAATATTTTTGGTTCATCTGCCATTCTTCATAAAGTGATTGAACAATGCCTCCTAATACAGTCAAGACTTTAGGATTTAAACAAACTATGCCCCAATGAATTGCAACTTTATTTTCGAGACGGATCTGCTAAACAGAATACAAAAAAAGAAATTATATATAAGAAAAAAACGTAGTAGTAATTCAAGAACACACGGACACACATAGAGTGAGTGAGTGAGCAATACATCAAATAATCACTAGTGTGTAATAGAAAGCTAGATTTGCAACCAAGAGATTTATGACAATCAGCAAAGTATAACAACCATCTGAATGATGAATGATTAATCATTCCCTTACCAAAATATAACCTGTATGCCATTGCCAATATATTTTCAAGTCTTCTATACATCACTGTGCAGATAGAATCATACAAATATATATCCAAAATGAATAAATAAGGCAGACACAATAGGGCATGCCCTCTAGTAATCCATTTCAACTCAAATGTATAGCATATTTAAGGAATACATAATCGATATTAGATTGGCACTAGTAAATGAGATCATGCCTTATATCTGAGAATTAAAATTGGCAATTGGAGCAAAAGAAGCGGCAAATTTAGAAATAATGTCATCAAGCTCAATGAATCCGTGAAGTACCTTAGTACCGGGAACCACATTGTCCGGTATAGATGGGATATGAGAGTATTCAATAGCAGTTATTTCGAAGTGTCCATCAGTGAGACACAATCTAAGAAGTCGCCCACCACCTGAATTTCTTGAAATATCGTCCACACTGCTCTTAGATATGTCCCTTACTGAAGATATCTGAAACGAACCAATAACAAAAAAATTAAAAGGGCAAAGAGAGGAGGTAAAACTCAACTAGCTGTAAAGGTATAGAATCCAATAAAATCAACTTCTACCAAGTACATTTGCTCGCTAGGATGGGAAAAAAATTATTTGATTAAGAGAAAAAAAAAAAAAAAAAAANAAAAAAAAAAAAAAACTGTATGAACGAAGGAACAGCAACCCATAATTTCATTGTTAACAACACTGCTCGCTAGCTGAAATTACAACAGAAACCCATAATTTTCATTCGTCTAATATCCTTTTTTTCGTTGATATTAGAATTAAAAGCAAAGAAACATAGGGTACAAAGAATTGAATAGAAGGTGGAAGGCTAGTAATTTGCCTGAAGGACTTTGGGGCCTTGAAGATAAGAAGATTTGCGAAGAAGAGAAGAAGGGTCGGGCAAGGATTTTCCTCCGATGGATCTAAGGTCCGAATTCAAGAGCTCCGATTCTACAGAACCAACCACCTTGGAACAATCATCAGCTAAAGCGGATTGAATAACGATCATGGCCTTCACTTGCTCCAAGTCTCCCAAGAACCAACCCCTTCTTCTAAGGGTTTCTAACACCATTTCTGATTGCGAAACATTCGAACTCTCCTCCATTTTAGAGTCAGTTCCACTGTATTCGTGCCCTCTTCTCCTTCCTTGAATTCCCTTTTTTTGTACCCATTAAAGTTGAGCACCATCAGAAAAATGTGAAGACAAGTGCTCAGCATTGGGCCAATTGAGTACAATTGGGCTAAACGGCCCATCCCTTGGCTGTGCTAAACTTCAATTTCAACCCAATTAATTGATGACACTAGGCCCAAAAAGAAAATGTTAGCCCACAGCAAGAGAACAAATAAAANAAAAAAAAAAAAAAAAAAAAAAAAAACCTGCCTGGTGCTTGATATGTTTTTCCTCGTGCGATTGTGCTGGTGCCTCAAATGGTTGCATGCACCATGTGTTTCCAACAACTAGTACTTTGATCTTGCATAATGGAGGTAAAGTGCCAACACTAGTAGTTGAATGTACGAAGGATAAGCTCATTAATTAACTTTATTCAATCTGATGTGAAAACTGAGTAAGGCATTCCAATGAATTCATGCCGTTGTTGAGAGAGATGTCAGTCATTTTGACTAACATTTCTCTGGTGAATATGAACATAGGCTAGTACAGTGTCGTGTCTGTTCCACTTGTTTACTCAGCATTTATTTATTTAATTGTACAACAATTTTCTTTTGCTGGCTCTACTATCAACATATTTATTCAGCATTAATTCTATTTAATATGTTGTCGTTTGCTTTTCTTTTCTTTTTCTAGTAGCGTAAGTATTGTGACTATTGTCAACGACTGCAAAAGTTCCACTTAAAATTAAATAATGACTTCAGAAATCAAAAGTAGAGATGTTCTCGTTTCACATAGGTATTAATTTGAATCTTCTATGAAGTTTGCAATAGATAGCTTTACACTACCGACTACCAAGTATGATATGGCAAATAATGGAGCTATAATTTTCGGTGCGGTACCTTATCATTTAGGTATAATTAATAGCCACATGACAATGTACTTGACTTGACGACAAAGTTGTCCCGTTTTTACTTTTTTCAACTGCATCATCTTTTTTTTTTTTTTTTTTTTTTTTTTNTGGTGCAATGGATATCTTGGTTTGAATCAACCGAATAAAACATTTTTAAGCATGGATTTTTTTTTTTTTAACCAAAGGTAATACAAATAAAGATAGGCTTATCCTTTCCTAAAATCTTATCTCATCAACTTTTAATAGAATTTAAATTTAATACCTCTACAATAAAATTCCAAGTACTTAAACTACTGTTTTCTTAGAGACTGAAATCTCTTTCTTTTATCACCTATAAACCACACTCAAATATTTCCTGTACATATATTTTACAGTAAATGGGAAATCCATTTGTCCCTTTTGGTGTATCAATGTGTGCATACCTTACTTAAGTTTCGATATGTTGCAATGTAAACTTTGTAGTATAGTATAGTATAGGTGCGGGGCATGCTGGCCATTCCATAAAACGGTCGGCAGTGGCATGCATACAACTGTTACCCAATAAGGGCTACTCTAGGCTCTTTGATTGGAATATAATATTTTAAAAATAATTTTACATATTTTTTAATTTATTTATTTTAATATTATATTTTAAAAAATATATAAAATTTAATGTGTGAAGACTATTGGACACACTGTCTACCACTTTGTGCATCTAGTAGGGACACGCCGAATGGTAGATGACGTGTCCGTTGCAGAGCACAAGAAGAAGAAGAATAAGAGGAGCCTCGGGAAGAAAGAGAAAAAAAAAAGAGGAAGAAAGAGAAAGGAAAAAAAAAAAAGGAGGAATAAGTGGCCACGTGGAGACATGTTATTAGCTATTTGGTAAGTCCAATGAGAACACGTCGAATGGTAAACGGCATATTAGGTTTTTTTATTTTAAATGTAATATTAAATTAAATAAGTTAAAAAAATATAATAAATATGTAAAATTGTTATATTCCAGTCAAAGAGTCAGCTACTCTACTATGGATTCACATTCTTAAGCTATACATAATGTATACAATTAAATTTCACAATCAATAAAATTTGAGTTAGATAAAAAAGCAATTTTAGTAAGATACTATTTAACATAAATTTTGTTAATTACACAATTTATATTCAATTATATACAATTTTAAGACACGAGGCCACAAATGAGTAGCCCTTGTTGTGTCTTTGGCGCATGCACATCAGTACACATTTTGTATAATGGGCACCATAACATCACTTATCATGTGTCACGTGCACTCTTATGACTCGTTTAACTATTTTAATGAAAATGGTTGTTAGGGGGTCAAGTGTTATTCATAACTACGAGATAGAGGACAAGTTAGAAAACTACACTTGGGTAGTAACTAGTGTCATTTCCTTGATGCTATGTATGGTGTTTAGGTCTCGTTGATCACGATTTGGGATTCAATTCAATATAGTCTACAAGCACATTTGGACAGTGAGTATACAAATACATATTGATTGAGCACTTGTTTGCTTGAGGGATAATAACAAACTTGAGATTTAGGTTTCTTAAGAAAAACGAACGAACAAACAATCAAACCAGAGAATCATATGAGACGCCATTCAGAAATAATGCGAGCTGAGTAGAGTCTTGCCAAACGAAAATGACTAAAATCGAAGTGTCAACACATAGACAGACAATTGAAGACAAGAAGCGAGTAACCTTCACGTGAAAGCTTCTATCAAATTTAAGAAACAGCCATTGTGCATGACAACTACAAGTATACCAAATTTATAACACTTCCTTTTCTCCTTTTTCATTCATCTGAAACCACGAATTCCACTTCAGCTGCATTTAATGCAGTTGTTTAACAAGAGTTAAACTATGTGTCAAAAAGTCCACTGTTTAGTTTGTGAACTACTAGCTCTCTTGGTTTTTCAAATAAACCCTTTCAAATTAGTCTCTTGTAGGTGCCCTACCCAAGGAACAAGAGGCATAGTAATTTAACTATCTTAACCCACCCTTGGACACTTTCTTTTTGCTACACTGTCAAGCAGGTGTGCATAGAATAGAATAATGACTCTAGTTACCAAATCAGCCAAAGACCTAACTCCCACCTTCTTAATTTAGTTAGGCAGGTGTGTTAGAGCGTAATATATAATCCTCTTGTTGATTACTTGATTTGCTTCAATACGCTTGTGACATAAATGCAAGGTTGTCATTATTGGTGGGTAGTTGATGCTTCATTTTGCCGTCGGATATGGGGCAGCAAGCACTTTAGAAGAACAAGTCCGTTTTATTTATCCACCTTCAGTTTTGGAAATTTTATTGTGCTTTGAGTTTAATATACATCAGAGGCAAAAGTTATCAAGATTACCTTTTTTGCTCGAACCTTGTATTTTGAGGTTATAAACGCCTAAAGAAATATGCTATATACTAAATGATAATGCTGGGTGAGGAGGAAAAAAGTAATTGTTTTAACAAAAATTCTGACATAATAATCACAACTATATAATGTAAACAAAGTTGAATTTTAATGAAAAAATATTTAAGTGAAAACAGTTCACTTTTATCTTATGAGTATTGGGCTCAATACTAAAAAGGACATTACTGCAAAAGCTAGTTCATTGAAGTCAATGTCACCCAAACTGTGATATCTAGGTTTAGTATCACTAAGTGCCTTAACAAAAATTGGAACCCAAGATTTTCTACAAAGGTAAACGATCCCTTAACGCTTGATGCCTAGTAGTACATTATGAATTATGTCATAAAACAGAGCAAATTATTATTATTATTATTTAAAAAAAAAAAACACACACACACACCCGCTGCCAGTGGCCCAGTGCAATATATATTGATGCAAGAGCGAAAGCAAAATAAACGTGAAGCTCTATTAGGGGGAAAGTGCGACGTCAAAACAATTTTGCTTCTACTTTTAGAATCTTCCCCAAAGTGAACTGGATAAAGTAACCCCATACCCTATTCTAAAAAAGAATAAATATTTTATTAAGAATTTAAAGTAAAATAAATTTTTAATTTTAATATTATTATAAAATGCATAAACAAATAATATAATAAATATATAAATAATAAATAATATATTATTTTAACTCTGTTAAATGTAAATTTAATTAATAATTTGAGAATTTAACCTATATTACATGATAATTTTTTAATATTTTTATAATAATACTAAAATTAAAATTAATTTTATTTTAAACTTTTAATATTTTTTTTTTCATTTTTATCCTAGCGGACCGCAGTTTATAACCGCCATTAAGAAGAGGGTAAAATAGTAAATCCATCTACCCAACTGTTTCATTTCAAATGCAGGCCGTAGTATTCACGCACACTCGCGGTCGCGGACGCTCCTGTCAATCGGTCATTCTCTTCACGCTGGCTGGTGCTGGTCACGTTGCGGGTTTAGTGAAATGACAATGGCACCCTTGGTGCTCACAGCAAAAGTGTCGATTTGTGAAAGCGAGTTGCGGAGACTATGATAGGCGAGGACGTGTAATCGCGGACCCGCGAAATTTGTCTTTCCCGCGGCTATTAAATGAGTTTTTGCTCCTGCACACTCACCGTAACGTAGGCAACCAACTCAGGCTGGGCAAAAAGAAGAAAGATAGAAGGCGGCCATTAATGCAGAGCTCAACTACCAATCCAAGACTGAGAAATAGTAGCGGTAGAGGCACATGAACTCAAACTTACCACAATCTCACACTCAAACCCTACTTTTAAGTCAATCTCTCACTCTCTCTCTCAGTATTACTAGAGTGTGAGGCGCTCTAGATCTGGAGTGCAATGTGGAACTCGGCGGAGAACGCGTTTGCGAGATCGGCGTCGTTTAGGGAGGAAGGGGAAGACGAGGAGGCGCTCCGGTGGGCTGCACTGGAGAGGCTGCCAACATATGCGCGAGTACGCAGAGGCATTTTCCAGAACCTTGTCGGTGAAAGGAAAGAGATCGATGTGAGTGAGCTCGAGGCACAGGAGCAGAAGCTCCTTTTGGAAAGATTGGTTGACTCTGTTGATGACGACCCCGAGAGGTTCTTCCAACGGATGAGACGGCGATTTGATGCGTAATTTTCCTCTTGGATTTTCCTTTTGCCTTGTTAGTACTTGCTTGGAAAATGTTGAAGCAGGCGTGAGAATTAGAATCTCGTAGAAAAACGGAGTGCAGAATCAACTTACATTTCCTCTATTTCTCAGCAATTCAACAATAGATAATAGCTTCTGCGCTGCCACATGGATATAGACTACCAATTACTACTAATCTCACTCTCTTTTGTTTCTCTTCAATTACGGTTTCACTTTGAGAATTTTATGTTTCCAAATACGAGTGTTCATTCTTGAATTTTAATAATCTAGTTCGTGACTCATTCATTCTTTTTAGTGTCTCTTACCGAATTTTATTGAACTTCTACTTCATAAATGCTCTCTGCAGAGTAGATTTGGAGTTTCCGAAAATTGAAGTTCGATTTCAAAACCTGACAGTTGAAGCTTTTGTCCATGTCGGAAGCAGAGCGCTGCCTACGATTCCTAATTTTATTTCCAATATGACCGAGGTATTTGTTTTTTCTTTTATTTGATTTTGACCATTTTGCTGAGGCCTATGCTAAATCAACGGCTATTATTATTAGGATAAATAACAACATAGCTTTCTAATTTAGTTTCTGTTTGTCTTATAGGCCCTTTTAAGGCAGTTGCGGATATACAGAGGAAAGAGAAGCAAATTGACAATTTTAGCCGACATCAGTGGGATTATCAGACCTTCGAGGTCGAGATTTTTCTTTTGGTTACATGAGCAATTTTTAGCCTACTTATACAAGCTAGTTAAATTTCCCTGTACCACTAATTTTATAGTTTAAATTAAAGTATTAATTTCTATATTATTTATATACTTAATTTGATTTTTTTAATGTACTTAAAATTGAAGGAAATTGTTAATTGTTGATGAAATTTTATATGCGCCTGGTAACATTTTTTATGTATCGTGTATTAAATAGTAACTTGTATTAAAACTCTTGAAAACCTACTTGGATTTCTCCTATTTTTCCGATATGTATATTGTTGTCTTCTTGCAGATTGACGCTACTATTGGGTCCCCCAAGCTCTGGGAAAACGACGCTACTATTAGCTCTTGCTGGTAGGCTAGGACCTGGTTTGCAGGTATCCAGTGTTTCCCCTCCCTTCCCCTCTTTTCCGCTCCTCCCAAACCTAGTGTGGGTACACAGGGTTCTGTTATTCTGCATGGATAATTGCTCTGTCATAATATATAGAAAGGCTTGTCAGACAAGCTTTTTAATCTTAACCCTGCGCGTCCATACTCCAAACGGATGAAGCAATAGGTTGTTTGGAATTTCCTGAGCTCTAACTCTGCTTGAGCGCTATCTTTAACAGAGTAAGGTGACGCATAGTAAGTTCTCATTGAAGCATGTAGTAGACTGCATTTGCTTCTTTGTTTTTCATGTTGAGGTTGTGGATGGACGCCTTTGCTAATTTATTTACTAGATAGATTGACTTGATGGCCTAGACTAGCTATATCCCTTTTGAACTCCTAGCTTGTTCTTAATTTTTTCATTTTATATTTCTATTCTATTTGAAGATGTCAGGGAGCATCACATACAACGGACATGGGCTGAATGAGTTTGTTCCTCAGAGAACATCTGCTTATGTCAGCCAACAAGATTGGCATGTGGCAGAGATGACTGTAAGGGAAACTCTAGAGTTTGCAGGCCGCTGTCAAGGCATCGGATTTAAATATGGTGAGCTTGTACAACACCATCGTATTTGTATCAGTTTTGCAAACTTAGATGCCGAATATTAATTTCTCGAGTCTCAACAGATATGTTGCTAGAACTTGCCAGAAGAGAAAAGAATGCTGGGATAAAGCCAGATGAAGATCTTGATATATTCATGAAGGTACGTATTCATTTCAAGTTTTATGTTCTTTCCTTTTTAAGAAAAAGCATTTTTTAAATAAATAATAAACTTCATTGACGGACACAAATTAATTTCGTATAATTTCTTCCTTTAGTCATTAGCTCTTGGGGGACAGGAAACAGGTCTTGTAGTGGAGTACATCATGAAGGTATTCTCTAAATGCCGTTACTTTTGAATGCACAAAGAACTGCGTTTGCGATTAATATTATGACCTGAAGATCTCTCATTGGTGTTAGCTCTCATAATTTGGCTATTTCTTTTTTTTAAACTCAAAAATAATATTTTGCTTTGGTAATGGAATCCGTGATGCAACTTACTGCTGTTCTTTGATTCCTATGTTGCACCGGTACTTCAAAATCGATGTTGTACCTGTTTTTGAGACGTATCGGAAACTTGAAACTCGTATCAGAGGAGGAAACTCATCTTAGCTTCTTTTTTTTAAAAAACAAATTGGTATATTTTAAAATAGCTAAACTGCTCATTTTGACTTGGTTTTACACTTATTCTCTTCTCCTCCATTAGTTTTGAACCTTTACAAACTCCGCCCCCATTCTATTCTCTATTGAATTGAAGGAATATGACATGATTTACTGATTAAAGCTAGTTTTTCCAATTATCTTTGAGGTAATTATATGGCTTCAACTCCCGCTGAAAAAGGAACTCCTCTTTGTATATATATATATATATACATACACACACATACATATGAGGTGGCATACCCGTACCTCATTTTTTTTGGAAAAATGCTGTTCCTACGTTTTGTACCGTACCGAGTACAAAACTCGTACTAGTGCCCGTGCAACATAGTTTGATTCTAATATTTTATATTTATGTCAGATGGTGTTCAATTATTTAATTGTCATTTTGCGTTTGAATATTGCTTTGGATAGCTAACAAAGTTCTAAATTGATTAAAATGATTATGGAAGCATGAATTAGCTGATCAATGGGTTGGTTAATCTGTTCTAAACTTCTAATCCTCTGGTGTCCTAAATGTAAAATACATTTTTCTTAAGCGAGGTATCAGTGTCACTAAATAGGACATATATATTAGTATTTTGTCTGGTTTATGTGATTATTTCCTTGTTTAGTTCTTTATAAATCTTCTGAAGTACTAAAATATATCTGACAAAGATATTAGGGTTGGACATATGTGCTGACACATTGGTGGGAGATGAAATGCTTAAGGGAATCTCAGGGGGCCAAAAGAAGCGGCTCACAACAGGTGTCTGACATGTATTGCTTTGTGCCGTGCACTTGTTAAGTCTAATGCATTTAGTACTTGCTAAAGCTGATGTGTGATTTCCAGGTGAATTACTAGTTGGTCCAGCAAGAGTGCAGTTCATGGATGAGATATCAACTGGTCTCGATAGCTCAACTACCTATCAAATTATCAGATATCTTAGACATTCAACCCGTGCACTTGATGCAACCACTATCATATCTCTTCTTCAACCAGCTCCTGAGACATATGAATTGTTTGATGATGTTATACTTTTGTGCGAGGGTCAGATTGTATACCAGGGACCCCGTGATAATGCTCTTGGGTTTTTCAAATTGATGGGATTTAGTTGTCCTGAGCGAAAGAATGTGGCAGACTTCTTGCAAGAAGTGAGTAGAAGAGGTAATAGAATATAGATTTCGCTCTACTTGCTTGTAGTGATTGTTCCAGTTCTTGTCAACAGGTTACGTCAAAGAAGGACCAAGAGCAGTACTGGTCCGTTCAAGACCGCCCTTACCGGTACATACCTGTAGGGAAGTTCGCTGAAGCTTTTCGCTTATATCGTGATGGAAAGAATTTGTCTGAGGAACTAAATATTCCTTTCGATAGACTCTACAATCATCCAGCAGCCTTGGCTACTTCTCGCTATGGCGAGAAAAAGAGTGAACTTCTCAAAACCAGCTACAACTGGCAGAAGCTACTGATGAAACGGAATTCATTTATTTATGTTTTCAAATTTGTCCAGGTAATATGATGTGCAGTATACTATTGATAAAACAAAATGAAAGAATTGCTGATTTATATCTATGTTAAATACTTAGTAATCTCGGTGGTAGTTTTTACAACGAAAAGACGTAAGTTTACCGGTATTTTAAACGAAATTATTCTTTAGTACTATGATATACGTGGAAATTTTCTTTTTCTTTTCTCTTTTATTGTTTTTCCTTTTCTTGTGGGGTGGGCGGGGTGCTATTCATGCCTTCGGTTCTGTCTCTCTCTCTCCTGTTTTTTGGGAGGGCGCGGGTGGGTTCTATCAACTTCTGATTCTATTTAACTTACCCAATTTCACCCAACACTATCCTGTTTGCTTTGAAAATAGAAAGGATTTACCATTAACCAGCTTGATGATTAGTTATAGTTGATTTGTATACATGTTTGTATATGTATGCAAGGATTATAAAACTGATCTTGAGTTTTTTAATCTATGTACTATTTTCAGCTTCTTTTGGTTGCTTTCATCACAATGAGTGTTTTCATCCGGACAACAATGCACCATAATACAATTGACGATGGAGGCTTATATCTTGGGGCACTGTACTTCTCTATGGTTATTATTCTCTTCAATGGTTTTACAGAGGTGTCAATGTTGGTTGCAAAGCTTCCAGTAATTTACAAGCACAGAGACTTGCACTTTTATCCTAGCTGGGTTTATACGCTCCCTTCTTGGGCCCTTAGCATTCCCACTTCCCTTGTAGAGTCTGGATGCTGGGTGGCAGTCACATACTATGTGATTGGATATGATCCTGCAGTTACTAGGTGAATATTGTATTCACTTGTTGTTTTCATATATTCTTACAGTTTCTCTTTAGTGACTATTATATGCACTTTTAAATCTGCAGATTTTTTCAGCAATTCTTGCTATATTTCTTTCTGCACCAAATGTCTATAGCTCTCTTCCGTTTGATGGGATCCTTGGGCCGGAATATGATAGTATCCAATACTTTTGGATCCTTTGCCATGTTGGTAGTGATGGCTCTGGGAGGATATATAATTTCAAGAGGTCAAAAAGAAATTGCAATTACATGCTTTTGAATTTTATTTGATAAATTTATTTTGCTGACATTTTCTTGTTTTGGGCAGATCGCATACCAAGCTGGTGGATATGGGGCTTTTGGTTTTCTCCTTTAATGTATGCACAAAATTCAGCTTCAGTAAATGAGTTCCTTGGACATTCCTGGGATAAGGTAATTATCTTTATGATTATTATCATTTGCTCCATTTTCCTTACTGCTTTCCGTAACATCTGGAACTATCTTGCTAGTTGAGAAATACAGATGGTAATGTCATGAGGCATCAATATGTATCTAGTATAAATTCTGTTTAGCAATTTCTTTACCGCATTGAAACATTTATTGTATATCTATTATCTTTCTCTGCAGAGGGCTGGAAATCAGACCACCAATCGATTGGGTGAGGCAGTGTTAAGAGCACGGAGTTTGTGTCCAGAGAGCTACTGGTATTGGATTGGCGTTGGCGCTATGGTTGGATATACAATTTTGTTCAATACACTGTTTACGATCTGCTTATCTTACCTTAACCGTAAGATTTGTTCTTCTGTATACGAGTTCTCTAGTGTTGCTTTGCCTTCTGTTACTGCATAGAGCAGATATAATGTTGGTTGAGAATGATGCTAATATTTTTTTCTTCTAATATTTCCTTCAGCTTTGGGGAAGCAACAAGCTGTTGTCTCAAAGGAGGAGCTGCAAGAGAGAGAAAGGAGGCGGACAGGTGAAAGTGTTGTTATTGAGCTGAGAGATTACTTGAAGCATTCAGGGTCCTTAAGCGGTTTGTACATGTAGACTTTTTTTTCAAGTCTATATGCGTGAGCAAGAATGTGGAGTGTGACGTTTCCTTTAATTTTCATTTCTTGGCAGGAAAACATTTTAAGCAAAGAGGAATGGTTCTCCCATTTCAACCACTTTCCATGGCTTTCAGCAATATCAATTACTATGTGGATGTCCCTCTGGTGTGTAAATGGCTTCATTCTTTTTTGTTATTTAATTTTCTGGTAGACTGATTGCTTTCTGGTTCATATATTGCTTCAGGAATTGAAACAACAAGGTATAGTTGAAGACAGACTACAACTGTTAGTTAATGTTACTGGAGCTTTTAGGCCTGGTGTGTTGACAGCATTGGTTGGAGTAAGTGGTGCTGGAAAAACCACCCTCATGGATGTATTGGCTGGAAGAAAGACTGGTGGATACATTGAAGGAAGCATATATATATCTGGTTATCCCAAAAGCCAAGACACTTTTGCAAGAATTTCTGGCTACTGTGAGCAGACTGATGTTCATTCCCCTTGCTTGACTGTATTGGAATCGTTACTTTTCTCTGCCTGGCTTCGATTATCATCAGATGTTAACTTGGAGACACAAATGGTAAAATATGAAACATAGTATGACCTTGCATATCATGGGCAAAAAATGATTAGTGAAGATTTTTGATTGTCAGGCTTTTGTTGAGGAGGTAATGGAGCTTGTGGAGCTTACTTCATTGAGTGGAGCACTTGTTGGTCTACCTGGAATTAATGGACTGTCAACCGAACAACGAAAAAGGTTAACTATAGCAGTTGAACTGGTTGCCAACCCTTCAATAGTCTTCATGGATGAGCCCACATCAGGGTTGGATGCCAGGGCTGCTGCCATTGTGATGAGAACTGTGAGGAATATAGTAAATACTGGACGAACAATTGTGTGCACAATCCATCAGCCTAGCATAGACATATTTGAATCCTTTGATGAGGTATTCACCTTATAAGAGAGCTTTTGAGCCTGTTTCATTTAAAAATCAGTATCTAGTATTGGACTCATCTGTAGGCAACACGGTCTCCTCTTTCATAGTGGGGCTTTACCTTTGTGTGGATACTGTTATATATTTTGTTATTGACTTTAGTCTTTATATCTTGTTCGTCTATGTATGTGTTTGCTTAGCATATCCCTGTATCTTTATCTAGTTCCTGGGATCCTTTCTTTGCGAAATATGCCTATATTTCAAATTGATTGGTGGTTCCAAGGAGAGGATTATCTTTCTACTTGAAATTATCTTGTAATGTTTCTGTGTCCTCACTGGTCCTACCAAATCTCAACTCTTATTACAGCTTCTGTTCATGAAGCGTGGAGGAGAGCTTATCTATGCTGGTCCACTTGGCCCTAAGTCTTGTGAGCTAATAAGTTATTTTGAGGTCAGATAACACTTAGCTTATTTTTCGCCGAATATATGATATATTGTTGAATGGAGAAGCAATCCTCCTTTATTTCTTACATGAATATTTTCCCTGCAGGCAATTGAAGGAGTTCCAAAGATCAGGACTGGTTATAACCCTGCTACATGGATGCTGGAGGTTACTTCTACACTAGAAGAAAACCGTTTGGGAGTGGACTTTGCAGAAATCTATCGAAGATCAAATTTATATCAGTGCGTGCTATTCTTCTTAAATTTTGTCCATAAATTTGCATACTGCCACTTTCTGCAAATTGATATGCCATCTTCATTTTTCTTCAGATATAACAAAGAATTGGTTGAAAACCTGAGCAAGCCAAGTAGTAATTCAAAAGAATTGAATTTTCCAACCAAGTATTGTCGATCCTTTTATGAACAGTTCCTAACCTGTCTCTGGAAGCAAAATCTATCTTATTGGCGTAACCCGCAATATACAGCTGTTCGCTTCTTCTACACTGTCATCATCTCATTGATGCTTGGAACAATTTGCTGGAGATTTGGCGCTAGAAGGTATTTTTCTTTTCAAATATTTTCCTGCCTCAATACTTTAGCTGTTGGGAAATCATAAGCTGCCCATTTTTCATTATTACGTGCTCCTCTACCGATGGCAGGTAGCTATGGTATACCATAAATGCGTGTCTCTTCTTTGGTGCATATATAAAGTCCTTAAAGAGAAAAGCAATTGAAACAGACATTGAATATTATATTGATAAAGCTTAGTCAAGATGCATTGGAGACCAATTCACGACATTTAAGCTCCGATATCATTGTGATTAAAAAAAAAAAAAAAAAAAGCAGACAAAGAGAATTCTATCAAGGCTGTTGGAAGATGACTTGTGGCTCATGGAATGGTTAGATTCAGGTTGAATGACAAAATAATAGTTTTAGTTTACTTATATCTGGTTAATGGAACACTATTGATGTTATGTTAACCTGATTATCTACAAAGTTTTATGTACTTATGTTTAGAGTGCATTCTTATATTTTATTATATTTTTCTGTACCCATTAGATTTCCTGTGACAACTTTATTTTCTTTTTTACAGGGAGACACAGCAAGATCTATTCAATGCCATGGGATCCATGTACTCAGCAATCCTCTTCATTGGCATCACAAATGGCACAGCTGTTCAACCAGTTGTTTCTGTTGAAAGATTTGTTTCATATCGAGAAAGAGCAGCAGGGATGTATTCAGCTTTACCATTTGCATTTGCTCAGGTTTATTTTTAGACATCACATTCTTTCAACACGTTCATGAATGAAACTACTGGTTTAAAAAGTTGGCTAATGTGTTATCCTTCAATGGACAGGTTGTTATTGAGTTTCCTTACGTGTTGGCACAGGCTATTGTATATTGTTCGATATTCTATTCCATGGCTTCATTTGACTGGACTACTGAGAAGTTCATTTGGTACATATTCTTCATGTATTTTACTATGCTATATTTTACCTTCTATGGAATGATGACAACGGCTGTCACACCAAACCATCAAGTTGCTGCCATCATTGCTGCTCCATTTTATATGTTGTGGAACCTGTTCAGCGGCTTTATGATCCCTCATAAGGTATGAAAAATGACTGTTATGTAGCTTCTTTGGTGTTAACTTTTGGTTCTCTCAATAGAAAATGTTGATCAAGAAAGACAAGAAAATAAACAGATTTAACAATTGGATAACACAACACATATTCATAAAGAAATAGCAGTTGAGTAGTTTGGCACCTGAACTGTTATTTTTGGCTTTTTTAAAGGTCATTCTTGAAGTTTTTGGTGATTCCTTGGAAATTTTATTTGATCAATGTGTCAGAGATTCAATTAATAATGATGTCTTGTACTTACAAATTGTTCTGCTGTGAAACAAGAACGTCATTCGATCCACATTGCAACAAAGTAGATCTTTACTTAAGAAATTGTGCAAGTATGTACTGCAGTTTTGATAGAAAGGTAGTAGACTTACGGAACCTAAGAAAAGCCCTCAGCTAGACAGATCCATGGCGAACCTGAACAACTGATTCTTTGATCTCTTCCAACACTTCGATTGGCATGTTACAGTAATATGGGAGTGGAATAATAGTACATCAAAATTTGTGCTTGCTTGCTCAACTAATTTTATCATCAAATAACTTGTGCCACTTCTTTCTTCAGAGAATCCCTATATGGTGGAGATGGTATTACTGGGCAAACCCTGTAGCCTGGACCCTGTATGGTCTTCTTGTTTCACAGTATGGTGGTGATAATAATCTTGTGAAGCTATCGGATGGAAATAACTTGAGGCCCATAAGACAGGTACTTGGATATGTGTTTGGCTACAGGCATGATTTCCTGAGTGTGGCTGCTGTTATGGTAGCAGGTTTCTGCATATTTTTTGCTATAATATTTGCCTATGCAATTAAATCCTTCAATTTCCAAAGGAGATGAAAGGACGGACTTGCATGCCTCTAGAAATATTGTATTGTGCTTTATAATAGGTTTTGAATACCTCATAAAGTAAGCGTGTGATATCTGTATAGTAACATGATTATAGCATACAAGTAGTGTGCTTCCAGGGTTTGTAAACTAATAAAATTACATTTTCAACATTATTTTACACTATACAGTTCACTCAACCTTGTTGTAAAGTGACACTANACTCAACCTTTTTGTAAAGTGACACTATTAGTATGTAGGATTACCATTTCGTAGGTGAAAGCTTGAAAGCTAAAAGTAATGTATAACTCTTCCCCTCCCCCTCCCCCCCCCAAATTNCCCCCCCCAAAATTTTTTTTTTCTTTTCTCCCCCACTTATTCCAGCGTAAGCACTGCTATTCTAGTTATAAAATATTCGTGGAGAGACTTTACAGCGACATCTCCTTGGGGTAAGTCTTATTGGAAACTTGGAAATTTAAGAGTGGGTTTCAAGACATTAAGAGGTACTGTGATCTAGTTAATTTCAAGAAGTTATGGATGGAGATATGTATTTGGTCCTATAAATTTTATAATTTTTTTGTCTACTAGCAACTACATAATGAATAGCTTATCTCTCCTATAATATTTGGCTTCATAAATGTTGTGCTAGATATATGGGTCTGTTTAATTTTTGTTTTTAAATTTTTTTTTTTATTTTTAAAAATAATAAAACAAAAAAACTTGTTTGATAGGGCTGTTTTTAAAAATATGTTTTGAAAACTTTTCACAAAATTGTTTTAAAAACAAGAAAACAAATACAAGAAAGGGTTATTTTTAAAAACAAAAATACTTTCAAATACACCTTATATCTCTCCTATAATATCATCTTATATGATTTCAATAGGATTTTAAACTAGAGAATTTTATAATAAAATATTTAATACTCAATTATTAGAGTATTTTTTTAAAAAACTAATTAATTTCTGATATTTTAGAAATATGCTCTTATTTTATTTATTTGTCATTTGATGCTTGCACTGAGTATATATGATGCATAAAATAGTATGAGTGTTTATTCTGTATTACTACTATATATATAATTTGACTGGAGATATATGCAGAGAGTAACAATTCTTTTGAATTAAACTTATGATATTTTGGCTGTCCATGCATTTGATCCGATAAATGATAATAAACATACGTAACAATGGATAGAGTAACAGTTCTTTTCAATTAAACTTATGATATCTTTTCAGTCCACTTTCACCTAGAGACATATTTATCAAAATAATTATGCAAGTAAATAGTATAGTAAACTAGCTGCGGATAGCGTTTTCCTTTCTTCGTCATCTGGTGCTTGCATGCTTTGACATTTGGACTGAGTATTTGTATATATGACACGTAAATTTGTATTTCAGTGTTAAACTGCTGAAACTATATATAATAATTTGAATGGAGGATCTGAAGGAGTTTTACCCAGAAAGGACAAAATGGGTGTTCCCTGCACCGCACTCGCGAGTCTCGCATCCCAGAAAAAACAAAAGCAGTTAAAAAAATAAGCTTCTCTCTCTCACAGTCTCACTCTGTCTTTCTTATTAGTTATTAGCCTCTTAAGTCCTCAGGCACCACACCACATTTTATGTTCAAATATAGAGAAGCTGTAAGCTAGGGTGGAGCACTTGCTGGTAAATGACTTCAATAACGAGTTCAATCTCAGAATCTTACAAGGGCAATCCCATCCACCTCAATCACATTATCCCCCCCGACTTCAAGAGTTTGCTAAACATACCCGATTCCCATGAATGGACCCTATCAACGGAGCACCCAGTTGTTGACCCACTTACCTTCGGATCGTTGCCCCTTATAGACCTCTCCGATCCAAATGCACCATCACTTATAAGACATGCATATGAGAAATGGGGTGTGATCCAAGTTATCAACCATGCCGTTCCCCTAAACCTCCTCAAAGAAGTTGAGCTTCAAACACGACAATTATTCTCCTTACCAACTCACCGGAAACTCACTGCTCTCCGCTCACCGGAAGGCATCACTGGCTACGGGATGCTTCCCATTTCACCCTTCTTTCCAAAGCTCATGTGGTCTGAAGGTTTCTCAATGATGGGGTCTCCGGTGGAGCATGCCACCCAACTTTGGCCTCATCAACCTTGCCAGCAAACTAATTTCTGGTATGTATACGTGTACACACTTAATATCTATAATATTTTTTGTCAAAAGAAAAAGTTTTTTTATGTCCTTAATGAAGCTTATTAATAAGCTTCTCTCTTTGATCCAAATTATTTAATGGGTGATTCTATCATACAACTATGGTATGTGATACTTTTCTTATATGATAGTTAATCTTAATTGTTAAAATAAATTAGTAAAATTAAATACTTTTATATATAAATAATTATCATATTACTACATTAAAGAAGTATGACATATCTTTGAAGTACATAAGAAAACTCCTTAATTAATAGCTATATACCTTATCAAGTAGACTTTTTTTTTTGTGATGGACTTACCAAGTAGACTTAATTAGACTTCGAGACATTGCTAAATATGTGGTTATTGATGCATTACTGTATTATATAGTTTTATGGATTTTTATTTGGTACATTTACTGCAGTTTATACTTTATACAAGCAATTTAATTTCTATTTTTGAATGATAAATGCTTTATTAAAATTATCTTAACAATAATTTAGTTAATATTAAATATTTTTTAATTAATTTAAACAGAGCATGATAAAAAAATAATTAAACAAGGAATACTATTTACAATCATTCATGATTATATAATTTTTATATAAAAAATACTTTTAGAATATAAAAATGAAGTGTGCAATTCATTTAAAAATATTAATATTTTATTAATTTATTATAAATAGAATTATGAAATTTTAACCGTTTATTTATATAAATATTTTTGTTCTTATGGTCGCTCCGTCCCTCGTTGTGTTATAGGGCTTTTATGAGATGCAGTATAGTGTTATAGACTTATAGGTTTCTGTGTAGAAGTGCCGCCACGTAATGATGTGAGGTGTAAGGCGCGTCGTTTGGTTTGTAGTTTATATAGTCCCTAGTCCCTATGTGTATAGTGCTTCGTTACCATCTACGGGGTTTTAAATGATTGATGCAATGGCGCGGATTGCGGAAAGATGGCTCTACGTCGCGTTCATTGAGTGGTTATGGACTGAGAATAGCATTACGCGTTTTTGAACCAAGCATAACTCGTGTTAGAAGTTTAGAACATGTGTCATCACTGCATGCACCAAACCATGCATTGGCTTTCACGTAGCTTAATTAGAGCCTTAGACTATACCATATTATAGGTCCATAGCTCAAATAAGCCTGCATTGTTGCATTTGTCACTACCCAAACCTGAGTTAAGTAGTGATGAGGATTCGCCAAAAAATAAAAGTAGTGATGAGGAGAAAACTGAGGTTGGAATAGGTCTTAAGTAAACCCAAGTTACCCAACTAAAAAAA
Source organism: Cercis canadensis (assembly GCA_003255065.1). Taxonomy (NCBI): domain Eukaryota; kingdom Viridiplantae; phylum Streptophyta; class Magnoliopsida; order Fabales; family Fabaceae; genus Cercis; species Cercis canadensis. The sequence goes on from QAOA01006876.1 coordinate 366,629, forward strand.
CATTTGACTAATTGTCATGATCTTAATTTGATCCATGTGATTAGTATGAGCCTATTAGCTCTAAAAACCCAACACATTTCTATGAAATATGTGAAGAATCTTTCTAAGAAATATTTAGTGGGATAGATAAGTGGAATACCATGCAGAAATGTGGGACTATGACCCTGATTTTTGTTTTCGTTTTGGTATATCAGATAAGATAACAAGAGGGCTACCTTCTAATTCTAACGAAACTATTACGCCCTCATTGTCGTTTTGCTATGTATAAATGCGTATCTGCTTCGTAAATTGTAAACTCTAACCTTAATCTCACCGATCACCTACCTAAGAATCAGGACACGCCGCACCTCTTGAACCTTTGGCGCTCTTAGATGAATTAAAGAGAACAATTTTCCCACCTTTTAGGGGCTTTCCCAACAGTGCTCATTTTCAAAACAAATTATGACCCATAGATAAGGATCATATTGTAAAAGTTAAAAATATTGTGGCCTTGGTCTTGAAATTAGATATATATTTACTAAATCGTCTGTAACTGAGTAGTACTGAGATTGATCTCAAGACTTATAGGTTTTATGTTCAAATCTAAAATTGTAGCTAAAATACCAAAAAAAAAAATTGAACATATTTTTGGCTGTACTTAGTACAGTTGAAGTTAAGAATAAATGAAAGCAAAAAAGGATGAAAAACTGAGAATAATAGTAACAAAAATGTTTTTTTTTTCAATTTCATTTCTATTAAATTTTGATGTTTCCTTTAAGCATATGGTTATCGGTGCAGTAATGTAATGGAGAAGTATCAGAAAGAGATGAGAACATTTAGTGAGAGAATAATGGAGCTGATGCTTGAATCATTGGGCTTAACTCGAGAAGATGTCCAGTGGTTCAAACCCAAAGTGGGCTGCAGCAACAAATACCAATCTTTACTTCAACTGAACTCATATCCAATTTGTTCGGACCCGGGCCGAGCCATGGGCTTAGCCCCTCATACAGACTCATCATTGCTCACAATTCTCCACCAAAGCAGTGGTATTATGGGTTTAGAGGTCTTTGGAGATGGTATCGGCTGGGTGCCTGTCCACCCAATCTCTGGTGCGCTTGTCGTCAATCTTGGTGACTTGATGCATATACTATCCAACGGCCGATTCAAGAACATACTGCATCGTGTGGTTGTGAACAAGACACATCACCGTTTCTCAGTTGCATACTTCTTTGGTCCACCAAGTGACGTGAAAATATCACCTTTGATCACACTCACTGACCATGATCATCCACCACTCTATTGCCCAGTCACATGGAAAGAATACCTTGAAACCAAAGCAAAGCATTTTAACAATGCACTTAAACTTATTAGGAACAAAGTAGCCCCAAAAATTTAGGGTAATTGCCACAACCATGTGTAATTTTCCAAGTTACTATTTTTTTTTTTTTTTTTGGTTTAAAGTGTTGTTTTCCAAGTTGATGACATTCTAGTATGGATGAGTTGAAGGAAGAGGATTTTTTTTTTCTTTTTTTTTTTCGGCTAACTAAACTTTCATTCAAAAAAAAAAAAAAAAACTACCACTAAATGATCAGCCAAGACCTGCGAAAGCTGAGGATTAGTGGTTAAACAAATAAAAAGGGGAAATTAAACATCTCTCCTTATTTCACAAGTTACAAAAACTTCCCTGACCCATTTCATAATTTACACAAATTTCCCTTCTATTAAATTTTAACATAACAGAAACCTCTTTAAATTACACTAAGGAGGTTTGTGTAATATATAAAACAAGGGAGCTTTCTATCATTTTATCTAGTAGAAAAGGAATAGGCAAGTTACCCATATATGTATTTCTCTTGAAACAAATAATACACCAACAGTGTAAAGTGACATGCAAACGCAAGTAGGTGTAATGCTTGACTAATTTGCATGTACTTCAGAGGAATACTGATGCACATTCATCAACATAAGCTCACACTTTGTGACAAGATAACACTTTCTATACATTGGAAGAATAGAAAGAAGGGATCAGTATGCAATATATACAATCTGTGGACAGAAACATGTTATAATCTTTGCTCAAGTAAAACTGTAAACCTGTAAGTATACTTTGAGGTTAGCACTTTCACTATATACCCTTTTCTAAGTCTATACAAAAAACTCTATTGAACATTTTCGGTCAGAAGGGTATGCCTTATAAGGGTTAACAGGGACTGTCAAAAACCAAAACATCCCTTTCACAGTTGGACATAAGCATATAAGGGACCAAAAAACCTATAACGAAAACCTCTTGATTTTTGGGGAAGGTATACCTATACTATCAGCGGCAAGAGAAGTGCCGAGTCACTTCCAAAACTTTACTCGCTTGTCATGACTGGCTGAAGCTACCAACCCAGTAGCATTTGATACTGCCAAGGAAGATACAAGCTTGTCATGTGCACGTAAAGTCGCTGTCTTGTTCTCACTGAAGTTCCAGAGCTCCAGAGTCTGAGATCCCAATGATTCCACATCAAAAAAAAAAAACTCCACATCAGCAAAATAAGAGCATGCTTATTATTTCAAAGTCAGAAAACATGTCGCATTACTTAATTAAACTGCATAAAATGGTAGAACAAATTAACTAATAGATAACTCACTTCATAACAGCCAATAACCAACAAGGGATAGGAGGGATGGAAAACACAAGTGTTGAATTTGTTGCCACTGGCATTCAAATCATGAATGCATTCCCCTTTGCTGCCAGATCCAATTGTCCAGACTCTAACAGAGTCATCACTCACAGATGCCAGATATTCACCAGAAGAATCCCAGCACACAGAATGAACAATGTTCTTATGACCCTAAAATCTCAGCACCAAAACAAGATTGATGAATAATGAATGGTTGAGAACACTTCAGGTTAAGAACTCAGTACCACAACTCAATAAAAGAATTAAAAAATAAATAAATGAATTTCATTATTAAAGGAAAACTAAGGTCAACACACTTACTTTTCTAAGTTAATTAACAAATAAATCTGACTGGAGAATGCATGTCTAAGCCATAACGCCCCTCCAAATGAATGTTGTCAGTTTCTTATTATCATATTACTCAAAATTAATTCACAAAGAAACCTAAAAAAATGAAATGATCATTACATTTTCCTAGTAGAAATCCAAAGATACATGTTAACAATAAATAACGCTATAATAAACACAAAAGAAGTATAAAAATATTCACAGCCAACCTGTAATTTAAGTCTGCAAACCAGGGTTTCTACATCAAGAATGGAGACAAGATTATCAACTGCGGCAGCAAGAAGCCTTCCGAAACAAGGTTGAAATCTCATCTGAGTTGCACCACCCTGACAAAAGGGAGGAAATTATGTTATGTGCATGAGAATGATAAAAATATGCGAGGATCTGCTTTAGAATTTATTTCAAGATGAATAAATAGTGAACTCATACCTTAAAAACCCCAGCACAACTACCATTCAGAATACTCCAGTATCTTATCTCGCTATTATTATCACAGGAGAAGATAAGGTCCTCTTTACTAGGGTGAAAGTCCAGTGACATTACAGCTGTAGAATGACCACTGAATGTACGAAGTGAATAGCCAGGCTGCAAAGTGCAATCACAGTTCCATCAATTATATGGAATGAGGGAAATCAGAAATGATTATTGAACAACAGATAACCTAAATGGATGAGAGAAGAATCAGCACAATGCATTCCCTAGAGTCAAGAAATGCTGAAACCACATTGACAGGACTTAAAACATAGGCTGACCTTATACAGCCTTTTAAGCTAAGCTAGACAATTTTCACTACTAAACCCAACACACCCATATCTTGTGAGGGGATTGGCCTCCAGGTTGCTCTCGAGTCAATTAGAACCGACCACAATTTTCATAGTTAACTTCAGTTCAAATAATGCATTACAGAGTAGATAAAAGCAATTATTCTTAGTAAACTGAACCATATGCCTACAATAAGGTAATGTGGTTCAGGAATGAGAGGTTGCCCTTTCCCATTCCCATTAGTAGAATTAAGAATAAGGATCAATTTTCTTTCAGTATCTGTTGCATTTACAGACAGATTAATTTATAGGATTCCAAATATGTATGAACAAAAAGAAAAAATAAATATGGGTACTCAAACAATATACATAGATACAGAAAAAAGGTATGTAACCAACTCTAAACAAGTCAAAGCAATAGATATGGAGGGTAAAAGACACCCTTCTACCTTTGACTGATTATTTCCTCTACTTTTAATCATTTTGATCATACCATACTTTCCAGATTGATCTAACCAGGTCCTCACATTCACTTCCATTAAAAGTTGCTAAAATTTGAATTGCTAACAGTAGCAGAAAAAGAAGGGATTGTCAATAGACCCGCATTAAAAAATGTATATTTCAAAAGATTGTTCATACAGTAAAATATTAGGCATTGTGATAAGACATGGGTCAGAGTTGAGAGGACATCAGTTATTTCTCAACATAAATTTTGCAGAGTAAGTTCGAATCATCATTAACTTCTCAATCTCCCAGTCTCAATCCAAATTAATTCAACTGTACTACCAATTAATTTAAAACGGGATTTGATTTGACTGATGAAAAAGGATAAGATCATGACTAACATTATCAGCATCCCAAATTCTCACAGTTTTGTCAGCTGAGGAGGTAGCAATGCGTGGCATGCTTGGACTAAATCGGACATCAGTTATCCATTGAGAGTGTTCCTCAAGTGTAGATTTCAAACCAAACGACTCTGTGCACCACAATGAAGCCTGCAACAGAAAATCACAAAGTAGACAAATCGATTTCACCTTCTATTGATCAACAAATTCAAATTAAAGAACAATAAAGTTCCCATAACTCACTAATTATCATGTTTCCAGTGAGATGGATATACAATTCACAATTGAAGTTGAACCAAGTACCTACCTTTTTATCATGGCCACCCGTAGCAAGCAATTTTCCATCTGATGAGAAGTGGCAACACTCAACTTTATGTGTACTTGCCACCATAAGATTCATCTCCTTAAATGAGATGCCTAATGTACAGTAGAACATTTGAGTTTAAAACCTTAGGCTTATTTACACAACCATACAAAAAATCTAATCAATAAAGTACCTATTGGTTTAGGAAGGGGGTACAGTAGGGAAGAGTGATACCTTTACCCACATCTTGACAATGACCGACTCTATCTCTAGGGTCTGCATCATCAGGAGATAAGAATGACTGAACATTATCACCCAAAGTTCCATCATCCATTAGACGATCCATATCAGCCTGCAATATGATAATTCAATTACCTTTCTTTCATATAGAGTGCCCTGATAATCCCATGCTACGAACTGTTAAACCTTATAGGACACATCAAGAAACCTCAAAATTCTACTATCCACAAAGATGTCCAGAACCCAGTATTACTGGTTTACTTATTCTTGTCAATATTTTTTTTTAAGAAAAAAAAATACTTTTCTAGGACCTGATGAGGCATCCAACTTTTAAGCCTCTTTCTTGTAGTATAATTTCATTTGTGAAACAACAGGATGCATGAAAACAATCTATAAGGTGCAATATTAGGATTGCACAATCATGATTAAAAAGAAATATAACTTTGAATGAGATTATGCCTGCAAGAAGTACTCTCAGAAAAATAAACACAGAAATCTCTCACCATTTGATTCTGTGATGATGTTAGTGAGCCCAAACTATCAGAACTAAACATAAGCAACGACTTAGAAGAAGAAACATTCTGTTGCAGAGGTGGCACCGACATCACATCTGGTGTTTGCGTAGAAGGTGTTGAAGGCGAACTGGTCGATGGTCCGGTGGTGTTTGCAGTTCCAGAGCTATTAGCAGGACCTGAAGATGATGCTTGCTTTCGTTTCCTCACAATGTGATTTTTGGAAGCCTTAAACAAGAAAAGAACCAATTCAAACTTTAACATGTATTAGCCATACTGCAACAACTAAAACTTTTGCCCCGAGGAAGCAGATTAGAAACCTGATCATTTCCTTGAAAGGTACTGGACATGCTACCATCTGCTGTTATGCAGCCCGAAACAACCATTTTGTCTTGCCTCTGGAGATTTGGAGGCTGCTGGCGTGAAAGAGGATGTTGTAAATATTGTTGCTGCTGCTGGTTGCTCTGTTGCACTTGTTGCTGCTCAAGACAAAAATACATGTCATTAATACTTCAGAGAATCTCAAAGGTAATCCATTCTCATGGAACAGGCTAAATTGAAGGAAAAGTTAATCCAACCCAGGTACAGGTGCAAGTGATACCTTCAGCAACACATCTGAGTCTAGATGAGGCAATACAGGAGAATTAACTTGCACTGGTGTTCCAATGTTAGGAACTAAATCACCAACAGAATTTGACCGGCCATCTTTCCCAAGACCCATATTTTGATTATTAAGAAGCATTCTCAGTCTCCTGCTCTCCAAATCATTTACAGATGAGGATGCTAAATTCTGCTGAGCCCGAAGCATTAGTTGCTGCTGTAGTGAAAGTTGACTAAAGGATTGTGGGGACTGCATCAAAGTATTCTGCTGAAGAAGTCCAGAGCGGAGCTGATCCAGTCCCTAAAATAATAGAGATCCAAGCACAATAGGAATAAAATCCCTCATGACAACTACAACATCAAAAATAAATTTAATATTGAGTGAACAGCATTAATAACATTGTTACACCTAAATTATATACATAAACATATAAGGTAAAAGGAATCTAAGAAAGCTTGCTTCTGCTTTTGTACTCTTGTTAATTCTCAAAATGTTAAGATATTTCAAGCATGAATTACTTAGTAAACTTATAAGTTAGCAACACAACCAATATTAGCAATTTCTATTTCACAATGACCTCTCATAATCTAAGCCAAAACATTTGCAAGAGGCCAGCTAAACAATTCTACACAAGCAAAATAAAGAGGCTTCCCTTGAGATAAAGCCAGATAAATTCTCTACCAGAAGTTCACTTCATCCAACCTACTTAAAATGAATAGACAAAGATAGTAAATATTCTTGACAAGACATTATTATCTATCAAGTGCACTACAATATAATTTTCAATGCAACACCACCGAGTCCTTTTCCCTGTAATTTATCCACCTTCATAGTTGGAGTTTGCCAAATCCATGAACCAAGAAAGAGGGACAGGAGGAAAATATTTTTTTTTTTTAAAAAAAAAGAAAACATAACAAAGAGTAAGATAATTTACTAGGGAGAATTAGGCCAAGTAAATCTTACTGCTAAAGGCCATCCTTTCAGAGTCAAATTGCTACTACCTTGATTTGAACCTAAGAAATATGAGAATAGTAGTCAAAACCAATAATGTAAATGTAAATCCTAAAATTATACTGCTAAAATCAAATTGCAAAGCAAAGATGATGTGGCATATAAAGAGAGTATGTGCTAAATCATAGAATGCTAGATATGTCAAGAATGGAAAGTAAGGAATAAAAAATCATACTTGAGGTAATCAGCTTAGAATGGAAGGGTTTCAGAAATGCTATGAAAACATTATGGAAATAATGAATTGATATGGAAATATTTTGTGTACCCAAGAACATGGGAACATTTACCAACATATGGGAAAATATAAAAGGTTTATCTATTTTATTATTACATAGCATACAAATAGTCTTAAATTGGACAACATTGACATAATATTTGGAATTGAACTTCTTTGAACCTTTTCAACTTTCAAGTATAAACACTACATATACAACACATCCACTTTGCAAAACAACAACCTTCAATTTGCTTAATAACTTCTTCTATTAAACATTATTCTTCAGACCCAATATTATTATTAATTACAAATATACTAATTGTAAGGCTTTCTAGAGTGTTTGGTTTTGCAATAGAACTGTGTTGAAGCTGAACACTCCTTTGAGGACATTGAAACGTGATGAACGCAGTTTCTACTGCAAAACCAAACACTTGCTTACTTCAACAACTCCATCCACAGACAAAGAGAACAACTGGCAACTTTATAAAGAAAAGCCCTAAAGTGCACAATCATTATTTAGTTACCCAAACTGAGTTTGACACAATTTTTATTTAAGAAGGGGAAGGAATGAAACAGAAATCAAATCACACAAGAAAGCCATAACCAAGAGGAGGCATAGTCATAGTTGGGCATGAAAACTGAAAAGCAAGGAGATAGGAGTGGAGAAACAGTCAAGGTAAATCACTGCTCTGAAGACACTTATTCCAGTGCTTCAATTGCCTCAGCCATTGGAAACTTCAATTCATCTGAAAATATTTTGAAGTTGTTTTCCACCTGGATTTCTCATTCCAAATTTTATTCTTGCTCGTTTTTCCAATAAAATGTTTCAACAAATTCTAGAAACAAAATTCAATTTAATAAAAGCTGAGAATTTTTTATTCTACAATAGTTTTATATCCATGTGCAGCAATACTGAAATATTTAGATTGTTCCCAGCAGTCATTCTTGGTGAAAGACTGATGCCCATGTAACTCTTTAGAATAATGTAGAAATAACCCATTAAATGACTTATCAAGTTTTCATATTCAAATGCTAACCAACAAGAGAAAGTCTGGGAACAAAAATAGGTTCAATCTGAAAACATGATAATCAATACCATGAATTCCAATCAAAGATCCTTCTGGAACAGTAGCTCGAGGGCTCATCATTGGACTCATATCATTCTTTATGTCCTGTTTCAGCATACAAGATCAATAAATACAAAACATTATAGTAGAAATTGCACATACAGCAAGACAAAGATGATGATGACAATTACTTGTGTAGACCCTGGAAGTTGCTGGTTCCGATTTTGAACTTGTTGAAGATTCCTGGGTAAACCCCTAGGTGCACCAAGCAATGTTTGCCTGCAAACACAATTCAACAGTTTACAAATTCAGGGCATAAGGGGAGGAGAAGCATCCAGAATAAGATAACTGAATAATAAATAAATATTCTCATCAAAAGACAAATGATTGATAATCAGAGGCACCCTGGAGGTTGTCCACCAGTTGTTGTTGTTGCTGCTGCTGCTTTCAATAATGAGGCATGATTTGGGTCCAGAAGATGACCAACATTACCACCTATCTTTTGCTGCATAACAAATAGTATAAACAATTTGATGCGAATTAAACAAAAGGGGGACCCAAATTGAAATCTTGAACAGATGAAATACCTTCATAGTTGCATCATCAAAGGCATCTCTCTGGAGAGGAAGCTTCAAACTGTTCTCATACATTTTTGTTGCCAAGGCACTTGCAGTCACATGGCTCTGTCTCATCAGAGGATCACTGCCAATAGGACTGCTGGAACTGGCACAGCCACTAACAAGTTGCGGCCCACCCCTAAGTTGTTGTTGTTGCTGCTGCTGTTGTTGTTGCTGAGCATGCCTCTGCAAAAAGAGCTGCATTTGCATTTCTTGATGCTGATGCGGTTTCTGATGCTCTTGTTCTTGTTGCTTCTGCATATCTCGAGCCTTAATTTGTTGACTCTGTCATTTTGAAAAGTATACTAAGCACATTTATGATCTATACTACATACTTAACATAAAGAAATAAGGACCAGGTACAGCAATAGAAACAAAAATAGATAGTGTAGCATCTATTTTATGATTTTGACAGTGACAAAACTTCTTATGTTTGGTGTTAAAGTAAGAAAATCTTAGTAATCCCAAAATTACAGAAGACAGCAATATATACTAAGTCAACAATGGTAGTCCTGAGTATATAAAATTGTCAAAGAGAAAAATAAATTAAGAACAATACAAAACCAAAATCCCACCTTAATATAAGATGCTGCTGCTTCTGAGTGCTTCTCATCTGTCCTGGCAATAAATATGTCCCAGAAGACAGACCACCACTCAAAAAGAAAACTACCAGGTGCATCTATAGCTGGTGCATATTACAAAAGGAGTCAAATTCAATTGTTTACAAGAAAAGAATTCGCATATACCTGGGGATGGTTTGCATGGGCTTTTTTTCTTCAAAGAAATGAAGAAAATGGGAAAGTTAATAATATTCACTTTTAGTTTCTAGAAGCTGAAATTGTTCTCCTCAAAAAGTGATTTTCTACAACCAAAGAAGTAAACTCTTTTTTTTTTCTTTTGGCCAAAAGAAGGCCATCCAAATGGTCCCAAGTTCATTTCCCTTGAAAGAGTTCTTATCATTGGCTTACCTACAGGATCTGTCGAGACCTTCCCTTCAGCCAGAAATGTGCTTGCAGAAGCATGTAAGTTTCTCTTCATGAGATAATCGTAGATGTACACATCTAACCTGTCACCCAATCCCTCCCCGAACCCCCCGAGAAAAGGGATCAAGAGCACTACTCAGAACTAAGAAAAACAAGTATTCTAAATAATCAAGACAATCTGGTGATGGTGCAGATACACAAACCCAAACTGAATTATGTCAAAACCAAACAAATGCAAACATCCAGCCCACAGAAGATTACACATGAATTATGTTAGAAGAGAATTTTCCATTTTCGGAAGTGACAGATACCAGAGACAACAAAAATTTTATGATTACTACTACGAACATAACAGTAAAAGAAACATCATACATGTCTGATAGCTAAAACACATGAACAATGGTTTTAACAAAAAAAAAGAAAAAAAAAAAATCTCACCAGAAGAACAGGGGAGGAGGTAACTAGAAGTCCATGCCACCAAGCCTAAACAAATTTTCCTTCTTAATTTCTTACAACCTAAGGAAACAAAGTTAAAACAAACAAAAGAAAACGTTTGCCAAAGATATCAATTTTCTCCATTTTCTTGCTGCCTTAAGCAACCTAACTTAAAACATGGTAAACCTTTCATAAGAAGTCGCAAATTTACTTTCCGGGAGGTGGGATTGGAGAGGAAATTTAAAACTTACTCGAAATGACAAGCTAAACAAATGTGATGCATGCAAGTAACATAAACACCAAAAGAAAAAAGCTTGCCAACATCAATTAAGAACTTAAGAAAAAAAAAAAAAAAAAAAA